>JAJEJO010002459.1:208003-234334 GCA_020662805.1 Glaucomys volans
CCTGTACTCAAAATGTATTGATGTATCTGCAGTGAGACATATTTTGTCACACTGACAGGGATATATTAAAAGCCATAAATGAGATCATATCTGTTCAGGTCAATTTAGGTTTTTGTTCTGTGAGCTATAAAAAATACTAATTCTTTAGAGGTGTTAGGATATTGTGATAGCAGATAAGAGACTTGGATGTGAATAGGCTCAGCATTACATATTCCAAAAATATCATAAATAAAGTGGAAAATTCCTACTATTTCCCCTGTCTCCCATGACCCAGATAGAGCTATCATTATATTTACTACAGAAAATTTGAATAATGCAAAGGCCCATGGGAAATAAAGCCGCACACAACCTTCCCAAACCAGATGTGAACGCTGTCGTTAGTACTGTGGACCATTTCCTGCGGGTCTTTCTGTCAGTGCTGGTTCCTCTCAGTGTACACCAGCCCAGTGCACATCAAGTTTCCTTTAGGAGGAAAGAAATCAACAGAGCTGTGTGATGCATTAAAACCAGTAGAACCACTTACCTTCATAGAAGGTGTCAAATACCCTGGGTGAGGATTGAAAGAAAAGGACCGATTCCGATGGGACATCGTGCTGGGGAACGCTGCATAGTGAAATCTTCTCTCTTCCTGGAAAACCAATACATCCAAATCTAAATGAGCCCAAGCACACAGCACTGGGCCTGATTTGAAAGAAGACGTTGGGGAGGGCAGAACATGGAGAAGGCAAGGCCAGGGAGGGAGGGCAGTCGGGCAATCAGGCTACCAGTCACGGGAGCTTGGGGAACAACTTTTATTTCCAGGGTCCTTTGGGGAAGGAAAAGGCACTTAGGCTACACAAGTATTCTCAGCATTTGAAATTAACAATCTAATGCAGAAAGTTAATAATGCAAAGAAAGAATACCCTTGAGTGCACAAGGAGGTGAATACCCTCACCTCCTTTCCTCACTACCTTTGTTTCACATTTGTGTCATAAATATATACACAAAGTAAAGAGGGTAAATAAGATCCATGGCCCACTTTAGCAATTATGACTGTAATGGTCCAAACTGGATTATTATGCATGTCATCTACTTTTTTCTCTCCAGCTATATTATTCTTTTAGCAAATTCCAGTCATTTAATTTCATCTGTAAAAAGTTTAATATGTATTTCAGAGATTAAGGATTTTTTTACTTTAAGAAAACCATAACCACAATATCTCACGTTTAGCAAGTGAGTCATAATTCCTTATTAATATAATCTACAGTCAGTGGTCAAAGTTGGAGGAGACAGTGAGGCAGGTGACCAGGAGTAAATGAAGGGAAGGGGCATCTAAAGAAATGACCATCAGGCCTTGGTGGCTTTAGGATACAGAATCAGAGGAAGTTGGAAAAACTTATCTTCAAGGGATCAAGGGAATGGTTTTGCTAACTAGAAAACATGTTCATTTTTACAACAGGAAGATCAATAATGAAAATTCCATTTGGTTCTACAAAAATTCAGTGGCAAGCCATTCTAGATTTTTCTCATTCTCTAGGTTAAAAAAACAAAACAAACAAACAAAAAAAACAAAAACGTTAACCAATATTCAACCTGAAGCAATGCCATTGTACTTGGAAGTAGAATCGTGTTTCTTTGCCTCCTGCTTTCCTCCACTAATTTTTTAAAGTGAGTAATTCTTTTTAAGGATGGATTCTTTGTAAGGCAAGATTTTAGGCACCCAGAGAAAGGCTGGGCACACAGTGGGGGCTGCTCCTGGAGCAGCTCAGCAGTGCCCCACCAGGAGCATGGGCCGGGGGGGCCTGCCGCTGTCCACCCTGTCCTGGTCTCCTCACCGTGAGCTGCTTGATGATCTCCTCTCTCTCCTTGAGGCGGGTCTGCAAACGGCCTATGAGTTGCAGGTCCTCAGGCCTGGATGCTCCCTTCCCTGGCTTCTCTCCGGCATCTTTCAGTCTGTCCAAGGCAGGCAGTTAGTCCCCCTTACAAAGTGATTACTCAACAGGAGGGAGGGAGGCCCAGTGGACCCCAAAGGGATGGCATGTGCTGAGTCTGGTCAGCCAGGCAGGACAGCAGCAGAGGCTGGTGCAGGGCCCAGGACCCATCTCCCAGTCTGCCCCCATCAGTTCTCCCAGGGCTGCCGGGTCAAGAAACCAAAGATCTGAGTGTGCACGCATGTTTCACTCAGCCAGGCTTCAAGAGACTGGGATGCAGCTGGGGCAAGAGGCCTGGGCAGGAAAATACCACCACTGATGGGAGGCCAGCAGGTCCCCCAGATGCCAACATGGCTCTGGTGCCATCTGCTAGCAGACGCTGTAGCATGAGGCAGTCTACTGAAGTCCCCCAGGGTGAGGGGAGAGGGGGATTTGAAGCAGCAGAGGACCCATGAAGCCCAGGGCTTTGGGATGAGATGACCTGGGCTCTAATCCTGGCGCTACTTTTTCCCACTTGTGTTACCTTGAGCATAGCATTTCACCTGTGGGCCTGTTCCTTCCCCTTTAAACTGGTCAGGAAACTGGGTGGTTGTGAGGATTCAATGAAGTAATGGACTCCAGCACATGGCAAGTGCCCATGAGATGGTGGCTGGAAAAACCTCTCATTGGAGCTTTTGGATGATTCATTTTGCATTGGAGACAGTGGAGACCAGTTGCTAAGAGTGCAGATGAAGGGTCAGACAGATGACCTCTCTCTTCACTCAGCGCTGTATAATCTTGGGCCAGTGGTTTCACCTACCCGTACCTGTATTGCAGTAATGTCCTCCTAAATGGCCTGTTAATCACCCCATACCCCCAGTCTCATGTCTCAGCAACCGGAATTGATGCTCTTAAAAGGTAAATCAGACATGACATTCCTGCCCAGAGTCTTGTAGTGGCTTCCCTATAAACACATTCAGACTTCTTCCTGCCAAGGACAGGATCTCTGCCAGCCACTCACTTCCCACCACTCACCCTCACTCCATTCACCCACACGAGCCTTCTGACTTTGCAGCTGTGTGACAGGCCCTGGGGCCTTTGAACATGCTGCTCCTCTGGACTGGCTCTCAGATGACTCCTTGTCACTCTGTACCCTGACACTGTCTTTCTTCTAGCACTTTCACTCCCTGCTGTGAAGTTACACATTTGCCTATTTCTTGTCTGAATCCCCATCTAGGAGTGAGCACCATGAAAGCATGGTCTTTTATTCTCTCTTACAATTCTAGAGCTTAAAATTGTGCACAGCACACAGTAGGCCTTAACAAATATTTGTTGAATGAGAAAACGAATGCATGCAGACATGCACAAGGGACTGTGCTTTGTCTGTCAGGAGAAAATAATTTCTCCCTGTGGTGAACATTGAGATGTTAATAACTGTTCAAGGACTGTTGTGAATGTTAGATGAGATGATGTGTTAGAACAAGGAAACGCTCACAGAAAGGGAGCCCAGGTCCTTCTGATTTTTTTCTAAGAGTAAGAGGTAAACCAGGCCCATGAACAGTGCTCATTCTCACAGATAACCAGTGCCCTGCAGCCTCATCAAATGAAAGCCACCATCCTCATCTGCCAGGAACTGAGGGGCTTTCTGGCAGGAAAAAAAAAAAAAACAGGAAAATCTAGGGACGCCGGGATGAGTTGGCCCCCTTCAGAACTGGTCTCCTAGTGTCTCCCAACCTGGGCCCAGGGTCATTCTTACTCAGCTTCCAGGGCAGCCAGCCTGGCCTGGAGCCGTGCCTGGGCTCCACTGAAATCAGCTACCATGGCCTGCATCTCCTTCCTGTGTTCCTGGCGAAGTACCTCCACCTCCCTGGCCCTCTGGGCTTGCTGGTCCTCCTCCAGCATCCTGGGGTAGACAAAAGCACAGCCAGGCTCACTGAGGCTCCGGGGACGTCCAGCCCCTCCCACTGAGCGGGCTGGTTTAGGGGACCCTGGGTTGGCAGAGGTTCTGATCTAAGATCAAAACACCCATGAGGAGAGCAGGGGCCCCTTCCCAGCACCCTCCCACTCTGGCATCCATGAAGGAGAACCTGAGCAGGAGGCAGGCTTCAGAGAAAGGGGAGAAGAACACCTGGAAGAGAGCCCCAGAAAATATTCCCTTCGCTTGGAGCAGCTCGGGGGACCTAGTGCTCGATTCCCTATTGGAGTCACAGGGCACTGGGACTCTGAGACCTGAGAGATCTCCAGTCCAGGTGGAGAGGCAGTGTGGGATGGAGCAGGAGCAGCACCTGGGGCAGGCTGCCTACATCCATGGCCTCCTCTACCCCTAGCTGTGTGACCTCAAGCAAGCTACTCCTGCTCTGTGTCCTATTCTGCTAAATGGAGGTGACGATACCTTATAGGGTACTGCAAGGAGGAATTGCATTATATGTCTAGAACAGGAAATCACAAAGTACATGTTCAACCATTAGCTATCATTTGCCTGAAACTAGAGGAGGAGTATTAAAGTGTCCACAGGTGAGCCCTAGGGGTCGTTCACCCTCGTGAAGGACATGCACATTTTCATGCAAATGTATTTATTCCCAGGAGAGGCACCCTTATTTTCCTCACTCAAAGGGAACTATACCCAAAGTGGTTAGGAATCCCAACCCTGGCCCAATCTCCTTATTCTGGGGACTTGCCCAGGGTCACTTGGTGAGGCACTATCTGAATCTAAGGTGTCCCACCTTGGCCAGGTGGGCTCATGGCCATCCCTCAGATGAGCCTTGGGTCTTCTGTTCACTTGGGAGGGAGGTCTCGGGACCATAGCCCAGTTGGGGCCCGAGTTACTTCACAGCCACAGGAGCCTGGTGGGAACCCTGCTCCCCCCACCTGTGAGCTGAGGACTCAGTGACACCCTTCTCCTGGTGGCAGCTTCCCTCCCCACTGGGCATTAGAATACCTTGGGCTTCTTTCCACATCCAGATTCCTGGTCCTTCCTCAGCTCTGCTGTAGCTGGGGTGGGGCCCAGTGGGTGTTTTGACAGAGCTCTCCTGGGGGCCTCTCTGCCTGAGAACCAGGGACCCAGAGCTACCTGGGCCTGCAGGACACTCTCCCTTGGTTAATCCCAGCCAGCGCTTCTGCCTGGAGAAGGGGGATTCATCCCTTGCCCTGAGGAACTCCAGGACCTCTGCGAAATTCCCTCACCCTGTTTACTGCAGGAAGAGGGAAAGAAGGACTCATCCAGTGGTACTTGAGATGGATTTGGTGACTCTGAGCAGCAGCTCCCTCAGTAATGAAAATCTACCTAACTATACTCCAGCCCCAATGAATCAGAAATGCTAGGGACAGAACCCAGTAATCTATGTTCAACAAGGTTCCAGGAGACTTTTTTTTTTTTTTTTCCCCGGCGGAGGTTCAGCCCAGGACCTTGTGCCTGATAGGAAAGTGCTCTACCACCTTTTCTGAAAGATCTAAACTGCTAACGCTCATTCGAAAAGAAACTAGTTAACAGGAGAAAGTCCTGTTAAAAGTCCTATTGAAGAAATTGAATTTGTATTAAAAACTTTCCAACAGGGAGAAAAAGGCAGTGAATTCAGGATTGTAAGTTACTAGCCTCCACAATGAGCCAACACAGTGCTTCCTCCAGGCGGGGCGCTACAAGCCTGCTGCACACCCCTCACTGAATCCTACCACCGCCCTGACCGCCGCGGTGGCACCCCATTTTACAGATGAGGACCCAGTCTGGGAGAGATCAGCTGACTCATCAACATCACACAGCCAGTTAAGAGTGCACAGCACTATCTGACCTGTCCACCACAATGTCTCCAAAGGCCTGAACTGAGGACACTTCTGCGATCTTCTAGGTCCGATTCTAGGTCTGATGAATTCCGTGATTTTCTGGGACATAGGATTTTCCCGCTCCTATGGGGCAAATCCTACTTGGAGATCTAGGACTCCCAGAACACCAGTACCTTGCACGGGTCCAAGGAATAACATCCCTGAGCGTTAGTGTATTAAGGAGTATTTCTGGAGGGGGGACATTTCCCATCTCAGGCTCAGGGAGCCCCGGCGGAGTGGGCAGCTAAGCCGGGCTCCGACCCACCTGTGCTGCTCGCGGAGCTGCAGCGCCTCCTGCTGGTGCTGCTCGGCCTCGGCGCGCAGCCGCAGCAAGGCGTCCCTGAGCTGAGCGTTCTCCTCCCGCAGCACGCAGCCCTCGCTCGGCCCCGGCTCGGCCGCGCCCCGCGGGGATCCGGCCTGGCCCACGCCGCCCCCATCCTAGGAGAGGGCAGACGCGACCGGTGCTTTTAGGGAGTGCAAAAGGGGGCAAGGGACTCCGGGCCACACGCGCTGCGGCGAGGACGGAGGCCCGCGCGTGCCCCGCCCAGCAGCTTGCGGGTTTCCAGCGCCGGGAGCTGGCCGGGTCTGGCCCGCAGAGTTTAATAAAACAGGTGGGCCACGAATGGAGCTCACATGCAAACAAGCACGGCTCTTCATCTGTGCCACGCTGCTTGCCTTCGCCTGTCCCTCGACCTGGAGGCCCTCCCCGCCTAAAGGTTACCGCCTGAGGGCCCAACAGGACCCAGGGTACATCCCAGTGCCCACGGTTAGTGCCCCAGGAGCTCGAGGGTGGAGGGGTCTGGGTATGCAGGGGAAGCGCCCCACCCCACCCCGCCACCTTGGGGCAAGCTGGACAGATGAGGGAGCAGGCGTGGCAGGCTGGAATTCACAGCCAAGGGAATGCCGGCTGGAGACGCTGGTTGTAGCCAGTGGAGGCTTTTCAATGCCAGTCGGGGGACATTTGGAGCTTATTCCAGTGGGAGCCACTGAAAGTTTTTTACAAAGTAGTTCTGGGTTTTTACCCAAATACCCAAGGACAAGCGATGGACTGAAGAGAGGGGCTCGGACTGCTAAATCACTCTGCTACCTGGCTGGAAGAGGAGTTAAGGACATGCAGGGAAGGGCCGATGGGCAAGGTCAAGGCAGAAAGTTGGACCTTGATGGAAACATCCAGATCTAGACAGGGAGTCTGTCTAGGGAGGTGTTCTGAGAAATTCTCCTGCACATCCCAAGGAGTGACCCAGACTAGGTGTCTGGGATGGGAGGTGTCTGGCACCATCCCCTGAGATGCCACTGTATCTGAATTATAAATAATGTGCAGCACTTTTCAAAGATGAAAGCCTGCCAGCCCTCCAGGTATCCTCCACCCGGGGAGGAGAAGGGTTTTGCCATTTCAGGCAGGGGAATGAGCCAGTACCAGTTCCTAATCTCCATGGGCTCATAGCTGTGGCCCTAATGCTGCTCCAGGAGGGCAGAATGGGGTGGGGTGGGGTGGGGTACAGTCAGGGGCACTGACCTCTGAGATGATGGCATGGTCCTTGCTGTCTGCTAGACATGGGCCAGTGGCCTGCCGTCTGCCCAAGCTGCCCAGAGCCTTTAGCTCAGCCTGCAGCGCCTCCAGCTCCTTCTGATGCTCGGAGCAGACAGCTCGCTGTTCTGACAGCTCCTGCCTGAGGGATTCTGCAGAAAGAAGAGCAGCAAAAGGTCATGGTCATGGCTGAAGTCTGTCCTGCTGGGACAGTCTTTGGGGTGGGGTGGAGT
The DNA here is from genome assembly GCA_020662805.1 of Glaucomys volans. NCBI lineage: Eukaryota > Metazoa > Chordata > Mammalia > Rodentia > Sciuridae > Glaucomys > Glaucomys volans. The sequence continues at coordinate 215,470 of JAJEJO010002459.1, forward strand.
GGGTAGCTGCCGAAGGCCTCAGGTCAAGTCCCCTGAACTTATTCCAAGATAACAGAAACAAGAGTAAAATGTGTTGAGCAATAAATGTGCTGTAACCCTTTTAAACTGTTCTCATTTAAGTCCCAACCATCTTATCTGGTGCATATTATTCCCTCACCCCTTCATCCTCCACTCCCACTCATCCTAGCTCCATTTTATGATGAACATCAGAGGGGGAGTCAGTTGCCCAGAGCCACACAGGTAAGTGGTGGAGTGGAGATTGTTCTTAGCTCTGAGCCACCTGCTTGATCACTGCTCTTTGGTAGGATGGGTAGCAGGTGAGAGTGGGATGACCTGAGCCCAGGGCCTAATCCTGAGGCAGCAGTTGGTTTCAGCATAAATCAGGAAGCCAAGGGAAGAACAGGAATTATCAAATGACCCAGGGACTTCCTGTGGGGTCAAGGGTCTCATGTTGAAATCTTGAAGATTCTGTCAACTCTTGAGACAAAGCATTTGCAGGTTCTCCTTCCCCTGGGCCTGGGGTCTTGGCTGGAGATGGTGTGTCATCCCAATAGGATCTGGGCCAAAACCAGGAGAAATTTACTCATATAAACCCTCCCCATAGCCCACAGGCTGTTATTATCTTCATTTTCCAGTGGCAGGCTGAAGCACAGAGCCGTTAGGCAACCTGTGAGTGTCGGAGCTGGCCTTCAAACACAGGAAGTTTGGCTCCAGAGTTCTTTACCGCCTCCATTAACTTCCAGAATCCCTGTGAGAGTGTTTTTGATGTGGAAACAGAAGGGCTGAATTTCACGTTGGGGACACTGTGAGAGCAGACAAAGGAAGACAAGGAAGACTGGGGGCTGGAGGCCTGAGTTCCCTCAACCCTCAGTGAGAGGCTGAAGCATTCCCATAAAACCCTGGGAAGGCTCAGAGATCTGACTTATGTTCGATATTAATAATGATATCAATCTTTATATTCCCCAGTCTCCTATTATGTTAGATACTTTAGTATTTCATTTAATCCACATAATGACTCTACGAGGTAAGGATGACTGCAACTCCATTTTATAGAACAGGAAAATGAGGCTCAGGGCCGTTCACCCTGGGTCGCACAGCTGTTGAAAGCAGAGCAGGGTTGTTGCTCTGGCCTGTGTGCCTTCGGGCCCTGGGTCCTGGCTTGCCACTGGTTTCAGGTGGCCACTGCAGGTGGCCTGCAGGAGGGGTGTACCTAGCAACAGAGCCTGCTGGGCCTGCATTCTCTCACGCTCCTCTTGCAGCTCTTGCCTGGCCTTTTCCTCCAAGGCCTGGAGCTCCAGCCGGTGTGCCTGGTGTTGGATCTGCAGGCTGTGGCTGGATTCCTTCTTCAAGCGCTCCTCTGTGGCCTGTGGGCAGAGGCAGGAGGAAGGAGGCATGAAGTTGGGCATTCATTACTTGCTTGTGGAGGGCTTGTTAGGCTACAGGGGATGCTCGAGCAATGGACTGGCCATTCTGTACCATGTGAACTCACCCCCATCCATAGCTGATTGGACCAGAGAGGAGACCAGAGGAGATGGAGGAGAAAGGGAATAAGACAGAGACGCAGACACTGACTGTGTGGCGACAGACTGAACACATTCAGAAGCCCTGAAGTGTTATAGTGTGGACATGAGGTGTCTCCAAAACCTCCTTTTAATGCAGGAATAATCAGAGGTGAAATGATTAGATTATGAGAACTGTAACCTAATCAGTCCAACTTAGTTGCAATGGACTGCCTGGCTGGTAACCGTAGGCAGGTAGGGTATGGCTGGAGGAGGTGGGTCACTAGAGATGTGCCCCAGGAGGGTGCATCTTCCTGTGACCCTTTCCCCTTCTTTCTCCCTCTCTCTGCTTCCTCACCCCACCATGAGCCAAGCAGTTTTCCTGTGCTGGCCCCTTCTGCCATGATGTACTGTCTCTGTACACTTTGGGCCCAGAGCAATGGAATTAAGCATTTATGGACTGAGGCCTCTGAAACTGTGAGCCCCAGATAAACTTTCCCTCTAAGGTGTTCTATTCAGGCATTTTGGTCACAGCAATGTAAAAGCTGAGTAAACAGTAAGCATCTTCTATCTTCCCCAGGATGAAGGGCAGAGGCACCTGTGGGTTTCTGTGGTTGGTATAGAAATGGCCACTAAGAAGTTCATGTCTGAATCTCTGGAAACTAAATATATTACCTTACATGGTAAAAGAAACTTGGCAGATGTGATTAGGTCAAGGATCTTGAAAAGAGAGATTATTCTGAATTATCTGGTGGGCCTCAATCACAAGAGTCATTATAAGAGGGATACGGGAGAGTTGGTTGGAGAAGATTTGCTGGTGGAATTGAAGAGAGAGGGAAAGAGATGCGAAGGTGCTGCACTACTGGCTTTCATGACATAGGAAGAGGCTGGGAGCCAAGAAAGGCAGGCAGCCTCTGGGAGCTGGACAAGAGGCCAAGGAACAGACTCTCCTAGAGCATACAGAAGGAACCCAGCTCTGCCAATACCTTGATTTTCAAATTTCTGACCTCGAGAATTGTCAGGTAACAAGTTTGTTTTGTGTTAAGTCCCAAGTTTGTGGTAATTTGTTACAGTAGCATAAGAAACTAATACAGTTTCTGCTTTTTGCAATCAAGTGAGTTCCAGTTAAAACAGCCTTGCCAGGCGTGGTGGCGCAGGCCTGTAATCCCAGCACTTGGGAGGCTGAGGCAGGAGGATCTCGAGTTCAAAGCCAGCCTCAGCAACTTAGCGAGGCCCTAAGCAACTCAGTGAGACCCTGTCTCTAAATAAAATACAAAATAGGGCTGGGGATGTGGCTCAGTGGTGGAGTGCCCCTGGGTTCAATCCCCAGTACCAAAAAAAAAAAAACAACCAAAAAACCACACAGCCTTCACTTTTTAGATGAGGAAGCTGAGGCTATTAGAGATGACTTGGCTTTCCTTAAATCACACAGAAAAGATGCAGGAGTTTTAACCCCATCCCCTTTTAATAAAGGAAGAAATGGACTTAGAAAGTAAAGGACCTGCCTGAAGACAAGTAGGGGTGTGACCCCTGGGTGGCAGAGTCCAGGGCTCAGGCCCTTTCCACAACCATGCCACCTCCAGGAACAGTGAGAAATTGGACATCACCAAACACAACGAGTCTCTCATTGGGGGAGAACTCAGCCACCTTCCAGCCAAGCCAGCCTCTGAGCCCAGCAGGAACTTGAAGCCCGTCCTCCCGGACTGTCTCTGCTCCTCCCCAGCAGCAGCACGGAAATGGTCTTACCCCACGGGAATTCAGCCTTTCAGTGGCAATTTCATGTAATAAGAAGACAGAAAAGCCTCCCACTTTCAAACTGTGACGTCCCTCTCCTGGCACTTGCATTTGGTGCAAGGCTCAGAGAAAGCTGATTGGGGGTTTTCATGTCCAGGGAAGTGGGAATGGAGAAGTCTAAGCACAGGGTTGTAAATGAGGGAGGCAAACTCTAACCTGTAACTGTGTCTCTATCCCTAGGGACAGCAGGGATTCAGGTCAGCTGCCCATTGTCTTGTGGAGAAACCCCTGGCAGTGAGGACCACACAGGGCTGTACCCAGACTTTACGTCACATCGGACACTCATCCCTGGTGAATTCTCTGGTCTCTATGGGAAGTTTATTCTGCTCTTACTGTGGTCAATCTGGGGCTTCCTAAGGGCCCCAATTCTACCCTGTCTCTCCTTGTCCCATACTATATAAAGTCTCCTTTCCCTGTGCTCCCAAAGTACTTTAGACAGTTGTCTCATGAGTCTGACCCACTAAATGACAGCTATCTGTTTCAGTGGCTGCCTGCCCCTTGGAGCTGAGCCCTAGGAGGACAGAGTGTCAATCATCTTGTATCTTCCCAGGTTAGCACATGGTAGCTCACAACAGTGGCTCAATGAGTAACTATAGAATAAATAAATGAGTAGCAAGGGTGGATATTTTAAAAACTGAGCTCTTAGCCATGTCTTAGTAAGTACTTTACACATATTATGTCTTTTAATCTTCTTGAACATCCCATATGATATATACTATTATCTATCATTTTATAAATGAGGAGACTGAGGCCCACACAAAGGAGCTAAGTGACCTTCCCTGGCTCCACACCTTGTAAGGTCCAGGGCTTGAACCCATCTTAATCAATGATTACCAGCAATAATTAGCATCAATGCTTGGATGTCTGCTCCTTCCAGTCAGAATCAGCACTTAACCTCTTTGGTCTCATTTTGGAACCATCCCTATGCAGACTGAAGCCAGCAATGAAGATCCCCTGAATCTGTTTCTAGAGTCTCCAAGCACCTGGACTTGGAGCCCCTGATGAGCAGAGTACCCTCTTCCTCTCCGCTGGCTGGGCCTCAGACCCTTCTTCATCCACCTGCCAGAACCCCTGGAGCTCCTCAGCCTCAGGCTTCCTCTGCCTCTGTAGGGGTCTGGGGTCTGCAACCCTGAGGGGAGGGGAAAAGTCCTGACAAACATGAAGGCCAGAGCTACCCAACAGCTGACAGACTTGGAGGGTCTCACTGGCCAGTCTGTTCTTGTCAACTGCAAACCAATTTGGAAAAAGACTTAGAAAAGTAAAAGAAGTGAGTACCTGGTAAAATGTCAGGCAGTCCAGTGCATTATCTCATTTTTTTAAGCTTGTTTTACTTTTTTATTGGGGCAATACAGACACATATAATAAAGAACCAGAGGGTATTTAAAAACAGGAAAAGAAGTAGGCTCCTGGCTCTCCCCCACCCCACTCCATCCTGTTTTCAAGAGGAAGCTGTCTCCACTCTTGGTAGTTTCTCCTGGTATTCACTACCATTGAAAACATGGTATCCCCGTTCTGCTCTATCTGGATTGTTTTGAGATCATGACTTGTCTTCCATTGTGGTAGTGGTGGTTGGAGATATCTTAAACAGTCTACTCCTTCCATCTCTCATCGTTATATCAATTTTTGAATATATTGAAATAGACTCCATATTCTCATTATTGTACATAAGTATCATTTTCTGCTGAGCTTAAATAAGCCATTATAAAGTTTTGCCTGAACAACTTTTTGCTTTTTCCTCATGTTAATAACTGCTGCATTTGTTTTATTTGCTTAGTGTTTTTCTGATACTTGGCTAAACCTTTCACAACTTCTAAAACCTGAAAAGTGAAGCACTTTCAGTACAATTTTCCACATGGTCAAACTCTCCGAGAAGCCATCAATTGTTTTCCTCTGGAGATGTCTCTTCCAGGGCCCTGGGTCCTCTCCCTGCTGCAGTGTGGACTGAGGGACTTTCCAGGCATAGCCAGCTCCCGACACCCTTCTACTACCTTGCAGGATCCCCTGCCTCTCAGCTCCCTTTCATTCCCTCTTCCCTGGTCATTGGTGGACATCCTCTGGAGGTGGCAGGGAGGGAATGTCTCCTGAGAAAGTTGTGTTTAAGCCACACCAGGAGGTCACAGGTGGAAGGTGCTAGATGAAATGTGCCCAGAGGGCTGCTGGATTCAACATCAGCTGGGCTGACCATCACCGCAGTGTCCTGCAGCCTTGGGGGCGTTTGGTGCTGAGCTGCTCATTCTTCTGCCTTTAGCTGCTGGCCTGAGCCCAAGTTCCCAGCATGCATCATTCATGATATTGCTCAGGTCGGGAAAGCAAGGTGTTCTTATACTATCAGGGGTGCGCGCAGTTAGAAGGAAGCTGCACAACAAGTCTAAGAGACGGAATCCGAGTCCCTGCCTTGCCCCTTACTACTGTGTGACCTTCAGCAAGTTACTGGATCTCTCTGGGCCTCTTTCCTCGAGTGGGAAAGGTAACAGGACAATAGTGACCTTGTGTGGTCATGGTGGGCGCTGGAGACAATGGACAAAAGGCCCTGGGGCATCTGGTGGTTCAGCAGGGGCCGGCACAGCAGGGCCCCTGCGGACGGCGCGGCTCACGCTGCTCCCATACCTTGAGCTCCTGCGTTTTGGCCTTGTCGAGCGCTCGCAGGGCCCGCTGGTGGGCAGCCTCGAGCTGGGCCTTGGCGGCCTGGCTCTGCTGGAGGCTGTCCTGGAGCTCGCGCCGCAGCCGCTCGCGCTCCTGGTCCGACAGCTGCTGGAGCTCGCGCAGGTCCTCCCGGTAGCTGCTGGCGCACTGCTCCAGCGCCCGCTGCATCTGCGCCACCTGCAGGCAGGGGGGCGCCTCAGGACGGTCCCTGCCCCTGCCCCTGCCCCTGCCCTCCCGCATGTCGCCTCTGACGCCACGCTTCTGAGTGCCTCTCACTAGCGGCGCGTCCTGTCTGTGGCAACTCTGAGGGGTGGAAATGCAAACCAGAAACCCGGATGACCAGTCCTGGGGGAGGGGAGGCTTCCCTAGAGCCACCAATGCGGGGAAGTGAAGACGCTGGGACACAACCCTCTAGGATAAATCAGGAGGGGCCTCAGGATGGCCTCCCTCACCTCCCTCAAGACCTTGGTTCCATCTTGCTTCCTCCTGAGGCTTTTCCCCACCAGTCATTTAGAGCGACACTCCCTGCTCCCCATCACCACGCACTCCTCCACCTGCCCTGCTCCTTTCCTGAAGACCTACCTCCTCCTCAGGTACTGCATGATTTGCTTATTTCTTACGTCTAGTACTTTCTGTCTGTTCTCACCTCTTCTGCTAAAGCACAAAATACAGTCGTCCCTCCATATCTGCAGGGGACTGGATCCAGTCCATCCGTGGATATCACATAAACCGGTGTGGCATTTGCATATAAGCTATGCACAGCCTCCTGCATGCTTTAAATTACCCCTTCATTCCTTATAATGCCCAACGCCCTGCAAATGCATTATATAAATGCAACCATGTAAACAGTTGTTAAACTCTATTGTTTAGGAAATATCCAGAAATAAAAGTGTACATGTTCAGTATGGAAGTAGTTTTTACCTTCAAATATTTTCTGTCTGCAGTTGACTGAATTCAAGGTCGCAGAAACTAAGTATACGGAGGGCAGACTGTTTGTGTTTCCACCTCTGCTGCTAAGGTGTGTGTGTTCCTTATATATACAATACAAAGAGTTTTATCTGGTATGTTCACGGTTCACTGATGTATCATCAGTGACTCGGGATGTTTTTTGTTGTTGTTTTGTTTTTGGCAGCACCAGGGAGAGACTTGTGGGACTGGGACTTGTGAGCTGATTGCTCTGCCACTGAGCTACACCCCTAACCTTGAATAAGGCAGATTTTGAATAAATCAATAAACAAAACCAAGAATCCCACCTTGCCCTGGACCCATAATGCCCTCCCCAGCTCCAATGGGAAGCTGCCCTGTGCTTTTCCAGAGTTGTCAGTAGGAGGAGGCAGGGTCTCACTCCACGTGAAGGCACGTCCCCACAGGGCTGCCCTTCTACCTGGGCTTGCAGCCTGGCCTTCTGGCTTTGCCAGTCCTCCTGCAGACGCTGGATTTCAGGTGCCTTTTCCTTCAGCACAGAGCCCAGTGGAGGTTGTGGGTCACTTCTCTCCTTGAGGGGTACTTCAATCCTTCGAAGATATGGAGACCACAATCACTAAAGATCCTAGGGCTTGGAATGACACAATGGCACTGATACCATCTCAGCTACTCTGCCTCAGAGGAGTGGCTCCAGTAGCAGTTGGGGTGGGTGAGAAACATCTTGTTTTCCCATGAGCAACCTGACATAGACATCCTAAGTGTTACTGAGCAGGATTCCACAGCAACTACCTGATACCCATTTTAATGGGTACTTAATAAATGATGACTGTCAGAATGTTTGAGAGCTTAAGAGTTCTTTTGGGGGTCCCTAGAGGCTCCAAAAAAGAGGCTTCTATGGTCCAATTTCACAACTTTTCTGTTATATGAAAAAAAGAAACAAAAACACCCCACACAGTACTTAATGCTTTTCAAATGCTCATAATTTACTGGCTCTCCCCAGGATAATTGAGGGATTGTAAATAAACCTCTACATATGAAGCATGAACCAAAAAAGAGCTGGTTGAAAGCCATAGTAGTTTCTTCATTCAAGATAAGATGCTGATGAAGGTCTTTGAAGGAGACCCTCCCCCATTCCCAGCTTCCTCAGTTCTGAACTTTTGATCTACTGAGAAATTCAAAAGTTTGGATTGGGATACTAAGTGTTTATCCTGTTTGACGATGTAAAAAGATGGTCTAGGGTGATGTTTTGCTTCCCCTGGCAAGGATGTTAGTTCAGAAGACCAGAGTTCAGGGGTTTAGGGACCTGGGCTGTGATGGAGGACAGAGAATGAGGCCTGTGCATAAGCAGGCCCAGCACAGGGACTCAGGCAGGGGATTAAGGAGGAGACAGTCAACAGGGACCCTGAAAGGAAGACCAGGATGCTGGGAACAGCAGCAGAGTCACATGGCTAAGACCCTGAGTGCTAGGGCTGGATTGCCTAGCTTCAAATTCTAGTACTACTGCCTACCAGTTGTGTGACCTTGAGAGATCTGCAAACTGTTTGGGCCTGAGCTTCCTCATCTATAATAGGGGCTAACAACTCTATCTTTTACTTGGATTGTTATATGGCTTAATAGATTGAATATCTACAAAGTACTTAAAACTCTTTGGTACATAGTAAGAATTATATAAAGAACTAACTAAACATTTGAAAAGAGAAGTTTTATTTCTTTGCATTTTAATTCTCTTAGGTTATCTTCAAGCATTTTGAAGATGTGCTAAACAGTCATCTTTAAGGAGCAATAGACAGGGTAGACCTGAGTCTGAGATCTGGGTATGAAACAAACGTACGGTTAGGAGAGGGCTGGAGAGGCAGGGAGGGCAGCCTAGAGCAAGAGTGACAGGTGGCACCAAGCAGCTGTGTGGAGCAGGGGGACTCTCCCTGTGAATCCTGAGGAGGGGCCTGGACTTCCTTCCAGGATAGGGGCTTATGTATTATTATTTAAATGTTCTGTTGAAGTAAAATTCACATATAGTGAAATGCAAGTGTATAATTTGCTGAATTTTAACAAATATATACAACCATGAAATTAACATCTCTGTCAAAATGTAGAGCATCCAGATCTTTCCATTTATTGACTATATAAACTTAGGCAAGTTATTTAGTACTTTTTTGTTCCTCAGAAATCTTCAAAATGAAGAACTTTAATAATGGGGCCTACCTATGAAGATTAAATACATTCATAGTTTAAATGTGCTTATCATACTCCACTATTCAATAAACATTATTATTTCATCATTGTTACTATTCCCTGGAATACCACAAATGGCAATTTCCCTTTCTGTGCTCATTCCACTGCCTCCAATTCCCTCTCATCCTAAGGAATGGGTCCCATCCTGACATCCCACACAAAGCAGGCACAGCTGACTGATCTGACCCACCTCCCCATTAAATCCGACCGTGACCTCCTCTCCCTCACTTCATGTCAACAGCCAATGGACAAGTTGCCGCCTCTTAGAGTCACTGTGCCCAGAAGGCCAGTTGTCTGTTCCCAGTTTCATGCCTCTTGAGGATAACTCCAGAATATGCAACCCCACCCCCCAAAAAGGAGCCAGTACCTTTGTTCTGTCCTATGTCCCTGACCTCAGATGCCAGATAATCTTCCCACTTCCTTCTCTACATTGCTTCACCTATCTACCCACCTCCCCGCCCCACACCCCCCACCTCCGCCCAAAAAAGAAACCCATTTGTGGCAGCAGCCTCCAGGCCCTGGCCTCCCCAATTCCTCTGTAGTTGGGTGTTCTTCCTCAGTGATGCAGAAAGAGAGGCTCCTGTGAATCCCCATTGCTGCTGGTCTGCTCAGCATCCCCTTTGGGAAAGCCTGTCCCCCTTCGGTGGTGACCTTGTTTAGTCCACAGGGTTTGGGTGCAGCTGGCCTCAGGGAAGGGCATATGACACATGCCTGGCCAAACAAAGCAGGATGGCAAGAATGACTATCTTGAAGATACATGTGACCCAGGATGGACCCGCTGGAGACCTCTTTGAAATTTCTGCCATTGTTTTCAGGGAAAGAGAGCCTTCTTTCCTCCCAATCATGAGTTCTAAATGGGAAAAGGTTTGTGGCTGCCAGGGATTAAGTGGTAGAGCCAGGATTTAACCTGGAGGCCTGACTCTGGATTCTGTCCTTGTTAATTATTTTGCTCATGTGCCTCCTAGAGACTAGCACATGTCTAGTGCTGTGGGATTCTCACGAGCTGGAGAGTTCACCGGCCATGTGTTGCCCTGCCTCCCAATCATCTAGAGAGCTACTAGATGGCAGGAGCATACAGGCCATCTGCCAGGACCCACATGTGGTTTGTTAGTGCAGGGCAGTGGGACATAACTGCTGTCCTCAGAATCACCTGGGAAGCTTTCTCAAAATAACATGACTGGGAGGTGCCCTAGACTGTGTATCAGCCTCTCCTGAGATGCTGTAACAGACTGGTTCATGTTGGTTATGAGTGTGCTATAGGTTACATTGTGTCTCCCAAAATTCATATGTTGAAGCCCTAATTGCCAATTTGATACTAGTTGTGATGGAGCATTTGGAAGTAATTAGGTCACGAGAGTGGAGTCCTCATGATAGGGTTAGTGCTCTTATAAGAATAGACATGGAAGACTGATCTCTCTCTCTCCCTCTCCACTCTCCCATTTGAGAAGATGAAGATGGTCATCTGTAAAGAACCCTCATCAGTCACTGAATTGGTTGGTACCTTGATCCTGAACTTCCCAACTTTTAATCTAAAAGAAAGAAATTTCTCCTCGGTCACCCATCTATGGTATATTGTTAAAGCAGCCCATTGGACTAAGATGCATAAAAGTATATGCTTCTCTGCCCATTAATGTTAGTTGTGGTCCCATGATTTAAGCTGGCCCATGGAATAAGTGTGGAATTGAAGTTCTGAAAGTACTGAGCTTTAAGAGGCAATGCATGTTCCCCTCAGCCCTTTTGAGCTCTCTCCCTTTACCATGAGAATAGCTTGCCCTCAATAGGGGCTAATCCCTCAGTCTGGGTCCCAGAATGAGAAAGCACATGGAATAAATTTGAATTCTAGTTTGTTGCAGAGCAATAACACCTAACCCTCAGCTAGCGCCAAGTGTACATAAGCCCAACAGAGCCTGGCTGAATCAAGCATAAAGATAGCTCACCCATGAAAATCACGGATATTTGAGGATGCTTGTTATAGCAGCAACGGCTGACTAGTATAGGTGATGCAGAGGGGCAGTTCCCCCAGGGGGACAAAGCTCCCCTACCTCCCCTACCTTTCCAGGCCTGGATCTTGGGCAGGATTCCTAACCTCTTTGAGTCTAAACTATACCAAGACCTCTCTGGGTTGGGGTGGTAATTAAACACATTAGATCGGCTATGTAAAGCCCACAGCTATGCCAACACCACACAAGATCCGTCTGTTCCCTCACTGAGCATGGAAAAAAGAGCAGTGATAAATACTGGAGGACAGAGGGAATGGATGAATGCCTCCTTCCAAATCTGAGTCCTCATCCATTAGAGCACTTGGGGGTCTGTACCTTTCTTCCTCATCGCTGCTGGTTCCTTCTTCAGCTGCTAACTTATCTTGATACTCTTCTCTGGGCAATGTCTGGGAGGGATCCTTCAGCTCTGAGCATGGATCCTAAGGCAAAAAAAAAAAAAACAATGACATGAGGAGATCAAGCACTGTTCCCTGATTCTACCTGGCTACTCCAAACCAGAGAGCAGAGGAGAAGAAGCCCCCTGAGATCCACCGTCTGCCCAGCTTACTGGCCTGGGAGGAGGAGGCCATGATGCTGCAATGCCTAGAACAGTGCCTGGTTCTGACCTGGCAGCGCTCACACTCGTGTCCTGTTTTGCAGTCTACCAAGCAGTTGGTACAGCTGTGGAGACTGAAGTTGGAGAGAATAAGTAACTGGCCAGGGTTCCACCATCACAGATGTGGGGATGGGGTCTGTAACAGGGCAGCCTGACCCTTAACCACCTCAGCCTGCAGAGAGGGGCCCTGTGGGCCTGACTCTTGGGGCTATGATGAGGATCAGAGTCCAGGCTGGAACACGGACAGGACAATAAGTGTGAGCAGCTTAGCCTTGATTATCAGGCCCATCCCAGAGGCTGTGGCGTGGTGCATCTCCTTACAGAGGGTCAGAAAACGAGGAACTTGCTGAAAGGCCAAAAGCGTTGAGAAATGGGACATGGGCAGAGAATGCAGAAATGATGAGGGAATAATGAGTGTTCTGAATTTTTACTCGATTGGATTTGCTCTCTTTATCATTCTTTCCTTTTCACAGAGACGTAAGGGTAGAAAAGACTTTTTAATTTTGATTTTTCTACTTGTAATGGTGACCACTGTCCATGGAAAACAGGATGTTAAGATAGGGTGTGAGCAGATTTATTTATTGTCAAATCTTATTAAATAGTAACAAACTACAACCTGCATTTCTCACTAGCCAGTTGTGTGACCTTGAGCCAGCGTCTTCCCTTTCCTGAATATACTCACCAACTATAAAGGAATTGGATAGCTGGCATATGTGGTTTTCAAACTGGTTTTGAAACCTTGGGAGGGGTCTTGGGGTCACTTGGGCAGAGCTGAGCTCAAGAGTGGGATCTTGAACTCCTATACCCACTTGGCCTGGAAAAAAATGGTTAGGTGCCTTTCCACATACTGAAATGTCTGCAACAAACAATCCAGGGTCAGCGATGACATCCACATTGCACAGTGCTCAGTCCTCAGGCCTCAGCTAGCTGGACCTCTCAGCAGGGCCACTGGCAGCCCTCTCTCCTGGGTCTCCTCTGTCCCCCTCCCACCAGCAGCTCTGTCTCAGTCTCCTTCAATAATACTCCCTTTTCTTCTGTCCCAGGCCTCAGAGTTTCTTCTAGTCCCATGGCATTAACTGCCACATGGATACTGATGACACATGGTTATTTATGACAAACAAATTTACTTCTCTATTTTGAACCTTTCTCCCAATATTCAGACATGTCTATCCAACTGTCTTTAATGTTTAATAAGCCCCTCCAACTGTGACATGTCCAGAACTCCAAACAAGCAGACCTGCCTCAGGGGCTTGCACAGGCTGATCCCTCTGCCTGAAATGCTCGTCACTGTGATGCTTGCATTCTTTGCTCCCTCACTTTAGTCTCTGGTTTAAAGCTTGGACTCCAGTGGCAGACTCCCCATGTCTAAATCCCAGTTCTTATTAGTGACATAACCTTGGGGAAATTACTTAGGTTGTCACAAGGATTAAATGAACCAATACATGTAGAGATCCCAGAGGAGTATTAGAGGCATAGTTTTAGGACCACCACTAGACAAAGAGGCAGCAGTTGAACACCAAATGTTTAACTGGGTCACACAATTATGCCAGCTCAGTTCCTACATTTAATATTGCATCCTGTGTCATCTCTAGTTTGTTTTTCTGATGGAAATTAATCATGCAAACTTTAATCTCCAGATCTATTTATCATTCCAGACCCTACTTGACTGTCAATTCCTCTTGAAGATTTTACCACCTTGTGCATTGCAGTTACATTCTCTCCTCTGGAAGTTTCCATAACAACATTTTGTGGTACCATAATCTTCTCACAAATATTTATTGATAGCTGACTGTGTGCCAGGCACTCTTTTTGGGACATAACAATAAACAAAACAGACAAGAGCTTTTCTGCCTTGAATTAGTTATAAGAGCACTTTCCCCTTCCTAGGTTATAAATGAATGTAAAAGTAACCCCAGATACAGTTTAAAAGTCTAATAAATTCTACACCAGTGGAAGCTGTGACCTGGATCATGGTCTCTGACTGCCCTGAAGCTGTGGCTGTGTTTTGCTCTGGGAACTTTCTGTGCAAAGGTGCAGGACAAGATTGCCCAGGAGCTATGGTGATGCCCTGCCTGAGGAAGTTCTGGGCAAAGGCACAGAATTATATCAGTCTTGACCTTGAGCTCAGATACCAGATGCTGGGATAGAGAATTTTGAGCATAACAAGATAATTATAATAGCTTATAGTGCGGCAACCTTCAAGCCTGCCTGCTTTGCCAAAACTTTCTGACAGATAAACTTCTGATGATAAAACCTTTATAATAAGTGTGCTGTGCTAGGTCTGGGTCACTGTTCCTCTATCAGAGGTCAGTGTCCCACCTGGTCTCAGCTTTCTCTGTAAATGTTTGTGTGTCTTTCTTAATCCCCCATAGCCCCTTGCAATCTTCAGGGTTCAGTCATGTGAGTTGCAGCATGCAACCAGTAAATTAGGACTCTTTAGTACAATTTTCTTTATAGTCCTAATCCTCTCTTTCTGCATATAACTGGAACTTAAAGTCCAGTTAGTTGACATCTACTGGTCACAGGGCCCAACAAGTTTGGTTCAAACAATGATATAACTAGACAGATTACAACCTCCATGTGGATGTGAGGCAAAAAGGTCCACTTTTGCCCCTTAATTTCCAGTATTTTGAGAATTAAAACTATTTTGGAGATCTCCAATTCCCATAAAGTCCAGCAGCAAATGTTCAAATGTTGCAGTCTAAGCAGACATCTTTATGAGTCACCTGCTATAAATGCATGCTCTGTATAAACCTGGAGAAATAGAATGGTGGAGTTAGACACAACAACAAATCAGAACAGCATGCATACTACTGTGCTAGAAATACATATAAGATGTGTAATTAATTACATCCAGGTTTCAAACTTGGTTACACAGAATTTTTACTGAAGTATGTTGGTAAAAACAATTTCAATACCAGTAATCACATCAAACATGAACTGGTGAAGTTCAACACATCAGTCTATCCTGATGAAAGAATTCATTCACTGAAAAAGCTCTAATAGTGAACCTATAGGCATCTAACAATAGAGCCCCAAATCATAAAGCAAAATGTTCAGAATTATAAGGAAAAATGAGAACTTTATAATGGGAGATTTTTAATATACATCTCTCAGAAACTAATACACTAAACTGAAAAAATTATCTAGGATAAGAAGATCTGAATAATGAGATTAATAAACTAAACCTATAGCTAAAAAGAACTACTAGTTTCTAACTTTTATATAGTGTATAGTATGTGTTAGGCCCTTACCTGTATGAGCTGAATACTATCATCCCATTTTAAATATGATAAAACTGAGGCAGGAGAGGATATATAATTGGCTGCAGGTCATAAGCAAATATACAGAGCAAGGATTCAAATATATATGTCTTAACAACCAAACCAAGAATATATGCTTTCTTTCCATGATATAGGGAACATTTAAAAAACTGACCCCACATTAAGCTATAGAGTAAATCTCCAGACAGTTCAGTGTGTTGATACTCTAGATTGTGCTATCTGATGACACTACAATAAAATTAGAAAGCAATAAGAAAGTATGTTAAAAACAAGATAAACTTCAAACCTTCAGATGTAAAGATATACAGAGAGCAATTTATAGACAAGCATATTTGTTAGAAAGCATTCAAGACATTAGAAAAAGAACAATGTAATAAACCCAAATAAGAAGGAAAGAGATATGAAAAACAAAATAAATGAAATTTAAAAAACAAATAAATCTGACCAACACATCTGAAGGCTAGCTTCTTGAAAAAAAAAAAAAAGTTTCAAACTTCTGGCTGGCCTGATCAAGAAAAAGGGAAGAAGGAACTGAAAGCAACATGAATAATGGACAAGGATCTCATGACAGAATAGAGATTAAAAAGAATTCCAAATGTACTCTGATCTGCATGAAGATGTGAAAGGGAATCTGCAGGATGTAATTTCTGGCCTGCTTTATTGACCACTGCTATATTTAAAGGCGCCCTGGGCAAAAGTCCAGAAACAGGAATGGATTGAAAACACTAAGAGCTGATTCACTGGGTACATGCATTGTCTCAGGTTTGCCCTGGTGGGGGCATTGGTGGGGGGGAAGGAAAGACCTGACATCCTTGTTTACATTTGGGGAACTATGTTTGGAGATGTTCAGTGACTTGCCTCAGGCCACTGGAGGTGGCATGAGGAGTAGACCCCTGTGTTCTCTGACTCCCATCCCTGTCATTCTGTGTCACTGAACAGGTACATGGATGTGCCATGTAGGCATGATTCCCAGCTGCTGGTATCAGGGCCTAACTGGATGTGAGTTCAAAAATTTTTAGGCAAATATGGTGGAAGGAAGCCCCAACCTTTCTTGCCCCGACAAATACATCAATTCAGCAATAATTCATGAACAAATTCCCTAGGTGAGAAATCAGAAACTAGAAAAGGGCTTCTACACCCCAAAAGAATGCAAAACCAAACTCATCAATGCTGGTAGGGATGTTTAGGACACCCTCTTGCCAGTTATTGCCCCTGATGCAGTGTAGGCTCCTTCAAATAGAGCAATGGTCAATAAAGTGTCCTAGAAATCACATCCTGCAGATTCCCTTTCACAGTCTTCATGGCAGCTCAGAGAACACTACGAGCTGATTCATCAGGTACCAGCATTAGCTCCCAGCTACATCACACGTAGAGTGCATTTGGAATTCTTTTAATCTCTGTTCTGTCATAGGATCCTTGTCCATTATTCATGTTGCTCTCAGTTCTTCCTTCCCTTTTCCTTGATCAGATCTGCCAGAAGTTTGATGTGTTTTTTCAAGAAGCTAGCCTTCAGATGTGTTGGTCAGATTAATCTACTTTTTTCTATTTCATTTATTTTGTCTTTTGTATCTCTTTCCTTCCACTTACTTTGGGTTTATTCCATTATTCTTTTTCTAACTTCTTGAATGTTTTCTAATAAATATGTTTAAGTCTATAAACATATCTGACAAGATAAAAATATTATATCTCCCTAATATTATCAGGAAGATACCCTCAGCTCTCAGCTTCACCTTGGAGAGGGAGGGGGTTAGTTTGCCAGCCCAACACCCCAACTTTTCCAAGGAGGCTCCCCAGAAGACTGGCTTCTGTCTGGCCAATCGTGGAACTCTGACAAGCCTACTAGAGTTCAGAGCAGCAGGGAGAATTGGAGATAGAGGCTTAGACTGCCAGACACATTGCTTCCCGTTGGCTTAGCACAAAGTGACCAATCTGCCTGCTTTTTTTATGGAGAGAAAGAGTCGGTAGTTGCCCCCAGATTCTCACCATGCTTCTTCACAGGGGATTCTCTGGTATAGCCAGTAAAGACTGGGAGAAGTACGCGCTTCTTCTACAGTGCAAATAGCACAGAGAATCAAGGAAAATAAAAATCAGACAAAGATGTTCCAAATAAAAGCACAAGCTAAATCTCTATATGAGAATGCCCTTAATGAAACAAAATTGCACAATCTACCTGACAGAATTGAAACCATCTCTCAAGAAGACGCTCACCAACATAAGAGAAAAATGAATGAAAACAGTGAGAAATTTAACAAAGAGATCGAGGATGAATATATTTTTAAAAGTACCAAAGAAAATAATGGAGTTGAAGAACACAATAATTGAACTGAAAAATTCACTAGAAGACATTAAACAAAAGAAAGGATGGATGAACTCACACAGGTCATTGAGAATAATGTAGGCATAGAAGCAAAAATTAAAAAAAGAAGGAAAAAAAGTAAAAAAAAACAAAACAAGAGAATTATGGGACATCATCAAGTAGACAAAGTCATGCATATGAGAGTTCCAGAAGGAAGACAGAGAAAGAGAGAGAGACAGAGAGAGACAGAGACAGAGACAAAGGACCAGAAAGCCCATTAAAAGAAAAAATGGTCCTGTAATCCCAGCGGCTCGGGAGGCTGAGGCAGGAGGATCGTGGGTTCAAAGCCAGCCTCAGCATGGGCAAGGCGCTAAGCAACTCAGTGAGACCCTGTCTCTAAATAAAATACAAAATAGGGCTGGGGATGTGGCTCAGTGGTGGAGTGCCCCTGGGTTCAATTCCTGGTTCCAAAAAAAAAAAAAAAAAAAAGAAAGAAAGAAATCATGGTTAAAGAGTTCCCCAATCTGGGGAATAAAATGGACATTCAGATCCAAGAAGTCAAAGAACACTATATCACTATATAAGGTGAATCCAAAGAAGTTCACAGTGAGACACATTATAGCCAAATTGTCAAAGGTCCAAGACACAGGATTTTTGAAGAAGCAAAAGAAGAGTTACTTGTCACATACGAGAGAATCCTCTTAGGAAAATAAGTGTATTTTTCAGCAGAAACCTTGAAGGCTAGAAGGGAGTGGGATGATAATGCTCAAAGTAGTAGCAGGAGGGGAAAAAACCCAGCTAACCAAGAATACTATATCCGGCAAAGCTCACCTTTGAAAATGGAGAGATACTTTCCCAGTTAAATAAAAGCAGATGGACTTCATCACCACTTGATGTGTCTTACAAGAAAGAAGAAATAAGGGCCAGGGTTGTGGCTCAGTGGTAGAGCACTTGCCTAGCACTAGGTTTGATTCTCAGTATTGCATGTAAATAAATAAAATAAAGGTCCATCAACAACTAAAATATATATTAAAAAGAAAGAAGAAATAAAGAAATTGAAGAGCTGGAGATGCAGCTTGGTGCTAGAACACTTGCCTAACATGCATGAGGCCCTGATTGATCCCCAGCACTGCAAAAAAGAAATAAAAGAAAATTAAAATATTCTTTGAGAAAAATTAAACTGCCAAAAGCAATACTAAGAAGAAAAGTTCATACCTATTTTAAAAACCCTTCATTGAAAAAGAATGATCACAAGTAAACAACCTAAGATCTATCAAAAATAAAAACAAACTAAGCCCAAAGATAGTAAAAGGAAATATATGCTAACGCAGAATAAATTAAAATAGAATTTTTAAAATCTAAATGAATCTGAGTTTTTGTTTTTTTTTTTCTTTCTTCTTCTTTTTGGTACCACAGATTGAATTCAGGGCACTCGACTACTGAGTCATATCCCAGCTCTATTTTTTGTATTTTATTTAGAGACAGGGTCTCTGAGTTGCTTAGTGCCTTGCTTTTGCTGAGGTTGACTTGGAACTCGTGATCCTCCTGCCTCAGCCTCCAGAGCTGCTGGGATTACAGGCATGCACCACCATACCCAG
>JAJEJO010002460.1:0-13004 GCA_020662805.1 Glaucomys volans
GTGTGAAGCCTGCAGATTTGGCCTCTTTGGTTGCAGGGTCTCTGTCACTTAGCTATGAAACTGTCTTCTCGTTCAGTCTTCCCCACTTTATAGTAATCACATGCCCCCTTGCCTAAGGAAGTCAGACACAACAGGGTCCACCACCGTTGACTTGGGGGACAAACACCCCTTCCCCTCCATGAAAATGGCCCCAGAGTAAGTGTCAGCGCCATGGCTGGGTTGTTTCTGCTGACTTGGCCAGGACTCGCTCTCCCCAGAACGCCTCCTCTGTTATCAGGTCGAGCAGAGCCAGGAAAAAGTAAGCAAACCGAGTGTTTACTGGGTCGTTGAGTGTTGATAAAATGTTGGCCTCCGTGTGCTTCAGGCGAGGCCTCCCGCCTCAGCCCTGTCAGCCCCAGGCCCCTGGGAGAGCCGAGAGCAGGTGATGCTCTTGAATAAACCCAGTGCTGGGTTTCAATCCCTGTATCTGTTCACTGATCCCAGATGCCAGACTCGGGTGGGACAGTGTCCATGCCACCTGTCCCAGGGTGGCCTTTGTTGAGTGGTGTCTAGTGGTTCCAGCCCCATGGCAGGAGGCCGAGTCCCAGTGCCAGGAGAGATTGGGAGCCCACTAAGACAGGAGGGAGAAGGAAGGACAGAAAGAGGGCAGCCGGAGTCAGGGGCTGCCTGTTGCCAGGCTGACATGAGCTTGTTTCTACTCACAGAATCAACTCGGGTCCAGTGGAACTCAACTCGGGTCCAGTGGACATCATCCTCAGGCTGTCGGAAAACCATAGCCTGAGGCGAGGGCTTACAGACATCCTTGTGGCCTGGAGCACAGGAGAGCGGAGACTTGCTGGGTTAAAATCAGAGCTTCACTCAACTAAGCTAGAGCCCATTTGTGCAGAGAGGCAAGATGAAAAAAATGCATAACAGTAATTATGTCGACGACAATGGTGATGCTTTACACAAACGTGCCCCAGCTGTCGGCTCGCTCGGCTGCTGCTTTCCTCTCTGCCTCCCACGGCTTCTTGGAGCAACGTGGCCCAAACTGGACTCTTGCCCTGCTGGCTCCGGAGGAAAGCAAATGAGCCCAAGTTTTACAGCATGAGTAATCTGGCCGGGCCGTGAACGGACTCCAGGGTTTGCACAATGGCGCTGTCACTCTGAAGGATGTTCCCCAACTGACCCCCTCTCCTGAAAACGGGGAGTGGGAGCAGATCTGAGTTTGGGGACCACACTTCCCTCCTGCTGCACTGAGTCGGTCATGGTCTGGAGCAGGACCTCTCCACACCTTCCAGCTCCGGAGCAGGTGCCATCCGCTGCGCCTGCCTCTGTCCAAGACACCAAACACATGGAGAAGCCGGCAGAGAACGAAGTGCAGAACAGAAGCAAGCTGTCTGTGGGATGGGGACTCATGGCCGCTGGGCCTGCTGCGAGGACATAGGTCAGGTAAGCACTCGATTGTGTAGAAACGTTACTCACGGCAGTAGAAACAAGGGGGTTGGAAAACCAAAGCTGATGGAAAAATGGCAATGCTTCTTGTACCTGTGCTCTTTCCTTGATTGTAATTATTTGACCCACAATCGCCCCTAGGGTCAGGTGTCACAGGTGTGAATCACACATGCTCAGACACACAAATACCCCACTGCATCTGGTCCTATAATAAATACTCAGAAAATTCTCTCCATTGATTGAATTAGCAGGAGGTGATGTAGGAGAAAAGGCAGAACCAGAAACCAACATGGTGGGCATAACTCCTGCCCAGTTTCCCACCTCCATGGAGGGCAGGGGGACCCAGCTCCTAGGAGGGTATCCAACTCTTCAGGACAGCCTTAGTTGCAGAGAGATGCCCAATTAGGGCAGCCCCGAGACAGTGGCAGATGGAAGGCCCAGGACCTGGCCATGTTGGCCAAACCCTGCCAGGTCACATCGGCTCCTGAGTCCCCGCAGGGATGGCGGAGGCTGTCAGCCCCGTGTATCAGCTCTGAGTCTCCCTCTGCCCCCCTCAAGCTCCCCTTCACCTCCCCTCCACTGGGGTCAGGTTCAAGGACTCTAATAAACATCCTAATCTAACTCATGACAAATAGGAAATGTGGCAGATGGAAATCCCCATGTCCAAGAGCAGGATGCGGAGGACCAGGGACACCCTTGCTTTCTCTCGTGCCATCACGGCCTTTCCCTGTCTGAATGTCTGCTGTGCCCTACAGCGGGGCACAGGCCAAGGACATGGGGGCCATGTTCCTGGGTATCCTGTTCACCTTAGCCTGTCACCACAGCCATGTGGCCCTGGGTAAGCTCATGTCTCAGGCCTGTGTTCGCCAGTTGACAAGAGAGGCAGATAATGGTGCCAGGGACCATGAGGATCCGTCCAGGTCCTGAGGCGAAGGCGCATGGGGACTGACAACTCCAAGGCTGGTGTTATGGTTTCAATGTGAGGCGTCCCCAAAACTCCTGCGTTGATATGGGGATGTTCAGAGGAGAAAGGATTGGATTGCAAGCACGGCGGCCTGGTCAGACCTTCCTAGTTCAGGGGACTGACTGGGAGGTAACTGGAGAAGGTGGGGCTTGACTGGAGGAGGAGGGTCGCTGGGGGTGTGCCCGGAAGGGAGCATCTTCCCCTTTCTCTCTCTGCTTCCTGGCCACCATGAGAGGAGGAGCTTTCCTCCACCAGCTCCTACCATGATGATCCTCCTCATCTTGGGTCCTGAGCAATGGAGTTGACCAAGTATGGACTAAATCTCTGAAACCATGAGCCAAAATAAACTTCCCGTCCTCTAAGTTGCTCTTGTCAGGGATTTTGGTCACAGTGATGCAGAGCTGACCAACACCGCGCAGGCTTGGGAAGGCACTTGGTAATGGACATGCTGCAATTCTACCTCACCTCCCAGGCTGACTGAGGCAGGGCAGGGGGGTCAGGAGGGGGGAGTTGTCCTGGGACCCTCAGCACAAATGGTACTGGACACTTCCTGCGGGTCAGGCACCACACCAGGCCCACTCTCACGGGGCTCACATGGGAGTGACTGACAAGAACTACCCAATCCCCCAGACAAATGGAAACTGCCCACAGGGCAACAGGTGGCCAAGTAGGAGGAGCCCCAGGAAGCCTTCCTGAGGAAGGGTCACTTGGACTGAGATTTAAATGATGAGAAGAGGTCTGTCCAAAAGGAAGGGGAGGAGAGAGTCCTAGATGAGAAAAATGCAACATTGAAGAAGTCCTGCCAGGAGGGAGCAGTGAGTAGGAGGCCTGGAACCCCAGGGTGAAGCCAGAGAAGCTGGGGAGCAGGGTGTGGCCGGGGCAGCAGAGACCGGCAGGGCCCCACTGGGTACTTCCCTGTAGGTCGGGTAAAGACTGTTACCTTCATCTTAGATAAAGACAACTTCTTCATGTGATCATTGTTATATTAAGGGAAGCTGTGAAAGAAGGACTTAAATAGAGCAGGGAGACCACCATCCCTGCTGCAGGGGAAGTGGGAGGGAGGCCGGAATGGGCAATATTTATAACAGCGTTCATTGATGAATTGATGGTGTGCCTGGCACAACTCAGAGTGTTTAAATGAAGTATAAGCGCCCAATACCACAGGTTCTATGTGATCCCTATTTAAAAGACCATGAAACAACACAGAGAGAATAAGCAAACAAGATTCTGGCCAAGCCACCCAGATGCAAAGCCACACACTGAACATCGTCACCATGTTGTGCTCTGGGTGGACCACACGGGCAGCTTTATCTTTAGTCCAAGTGTGGGGACAGCAACGGGCCTGGAAGGAGTGGATGTGTTTGAAGTGTGTAACATGTTAAAAGACAGAATTCAGTTACAGAGCGTCTTAGGGGCGTGGGGAGGAGGGTCTCACTAAATGTGCTGTGTGAAAACAGGGGTGCAGGCAATGACAAAGGCATTCATTGAAGAGTCTCGGAAATGGAGAGACTTGTTCTAATGCACACAGTGGCTGGAGCAGGGCCCTCTGGGCTGGATCCTCCTCTTTCCTCAAGGTTGGTTCCTGAGGCAAAGGGCAGCACTCTTATGACTCCCAAGCTGGGGAGTGGGCAGGTGGCAGTCAGAGACAGGGGACACTCACTGAGATAGAGATACTGGAAGAGAATCGGGTTGCATGTGTCAGGACTGGGGCAGGAGGCAGTGACCACTGCACCTGAGTCCACTGCGGCCCCCGATCTCTGAGGTGCCTGAGTGACATGTTTAGTAGTGTCAGATTCTCGTAAGGAGACAGGTTTTCTCCTACCTCAGGGCTCCGGCTCTTTCTGCTTGGTCACCATCCACCCAGCACGCTGGTGGCCTATTATAAGCCGGTTAGCGTGCCCATGGGAAAGGGGCTCCTGTCTCCCTTCTAGACTCTCTGGAGGTAAGAGGTCCTCACCCCTCCCAGCCCAGGAAACCAGCATGAAAGCCCCAGGTGATACACTAAATCACCTGCTCCACAGTGAGGGGACAGTGGCGGTGAGGGGTGGCTAAAAAGCAGAATCTCCGGGTCAGCCCCAGGCCCAGCACGTGTGAGCTGTGAGATTGCGTCCTTGCACAACCCCCTGGCCTTCCTAAGCCCGTCTTCTCTGAGAAGACACAGTGAGAAAACACAGATGGGACACAGCCCAGAGCCTGACATGCCACCGCCACGCCGTGGTAACAACAGTGGTCCCTAGTGGGGTCTTGGTTGGTGACTGCGCTCAGGGCCCTGGAGTGATGGGAGAGCCTCTGGTCACCTCCCATCAGCTCTGCTGACCCTGGGGCCTCTCTTGTAAGACCAGTGGTCATGACCACAAGGACAGTTCTGAAATGCTGTCCTGGGCAAGATGGCTCATCCTCTCAGAGACACCCCAACAATGTCTGCCATGAGCTTCCTTGCAGGTAAAGAGGCCCCCACTCTGGAGTTTGCTCAGAACAGGACTTTAAGAGATAAGGAAAGAAATTTCTTCAAAGAGAGTCTCAGGAGCCTGGAGGCCATGTTGTTTCACGGGTGAGGGACGAAGCAACACCCTCTGGGTCGGGTCCTCTCCCCTGAAAGCTGGCTCCTGAGGGACAAATAGCAGCATTGCGGTGAGGTGAAGGTGCACTCCATCCCCGGGAGTTTTCTTGACTAAGGCCTCCAGAAATTCCATCTTTCCCAGAAGGTAGTGGGTTCACATGTCATGCCCCTTAGGGATGATGACAAAACAGGAGACTGTCACCTGGTGTTGCTGTTGAGGACCCTGGGGACGTCTCACCTGGAGGGTAGGAAGGGAAATGGGGGGGTCCCTAAGGTTTGACTGCACCCTCAATGGCTTGCAGGAAGGAGGGATTCCTGGACCAGCAGGCCTCCCTTTACAAAGTGCCCGTGCCTGGGACACGTGGCATCAGGGAGTCATTGTTTCCATGACTGTCCGTGAACAATCTTCTCCCTAAACCACATCTCCCCGGCCCTCCCCTCAAAAAGCAACCCACACTGAGAATGTGTTTTCTTAAGAAACCTCAGTCAGAGGTCTTGGCTGGCCTGCCGCTGCTCTTAGGAGATTCCAGGAAACGGGGACACAGGCGTGTCTGACGGAGCCCCAACTTGTGGGTTTGCAGACGTGACCGTCCTGTACAGACAGAGGGTAGCCGGGGTCAGGTGCAGGCCCTCTGCTTCGCTCTCTTCTCCTTCCCCTCACACACACACAGACCCGCTTATACTTTCCCCCTCTCTTTCCTGGGAAGAAAATGATTGTTTTTCACAACTGGTCACATGCGACTTTCTCCTTCCTCTTAGGTATGGGGGTGACTCCCTGGCTGCCACATGTCCCTGACTGTGGCAGCAGGAAGCAGAGTGGAGCAGGGCCCACAGACCACCTGGCGCACGTGGGCAGGGCAGAGGCGGCTCTGGGGTCTGGGCCCGGGAACTTCTCTCGGCAGCAGTTCTAGGTGATTCCACAGCCCCAGTCCACCAAGGGGAAGGCGGAGGTCTGGTTCACCCCGAAAGAAGAGAATTCACTTCATCCGATGTGGTGCCACCACTCCCTGGAGAAGGGCAGGTCCCAGGTCTCTGGCGTCCACCCACAGTGAACCTGGACAGATTGATCTCCATGCTCTCTTCCTAAGATCTGCCTGTGACCTGTGAGCCGACAACATCTACACTGCTGGACTTGACCTTGAAGGTGGTTTTAGAGAGTTATGTTCACACAGTAAAGGCAGGAGGACGTGCATGAGCCCCGTGAGTAATAATGACAGTCCTAGACTAGACCCCCACAGGTGCTCAGCCATCAGACAGCTCCGCCATGCCTGTGGTCACCCCTACGGTGGCGTCAGTCCATTTACCTTCTATTCAGGGAACAATAAACTGAGGGCCTAGTCGTTTGTTTTCATGTTTTAGATTAAAGACTCAAAGATTCTCTCTAAATACCTGTGCCGGCCAGAGGAAGAGCCCACATGCCTGCAGATTACGAGACTCGGTGGTCAGGATGGGCCGCCCGGGCAGTCACTCCTGCATTTCCTCAGTCCGTCAACGCTGCTGCAGCCCGCAAAGCG
This sequence comes from Glaucomys volans, assembly GCA_020662805.1. Taxonomy (NCBI): domain Eukaryota; kingdom Metazoa; phylum Chordata; class Mammalia; order Rodentia; family Sciuridae; genus Glaucomys; species Glaucomys volans. The sequence goes on from JAJEJO010002460.1 coordinate 6,473, forward strand.
CGGGGCACTGCGCTGACCTCTGGACGTGAGCTGAGTAAGGCCCAGTCCTGAGTGCAAGGAGCTTCCAGCTAGGTGGCAAATCCGTGACACCGAGGACGTCAGAGGAAGTCTCCGAGAGGAGGAGTGCTTGCATGGGTCCTGGAGTGGGAAAGACCCTGGCAGGGATCACAGAGGGCCGGGGAGCTCTACATAGATGACTTTCCTGGTGTGAGCACACTGAGGGGGCTGGGAGTGTGAGAAGGCTATGAGGCTCTGGATGGGAGGCCAACAGTGGAGTCCTGGGTGGTCACAGGCCGAATGAGTGGACAATAAATCAAAGCTCTTCAGAAGGAATTATTTGAATTTTTTTTTTTTTGTAGTAGCTGAGAACCAAATAAAATGCATGAGGGGAGTGGGGCAAAAGCACAGCCCTCTGGTGAGAAGGGCCAGCCTGCCCTCAGTGTCGTCTTCAGCGTGGAGGAGCCTCAGAGACACAAGAGACACAGGGGGAAGAGGCAGGAGAGGGACTGGGCCAAAGTCCAGCGAGAGTGGTATGTGTGGAGTGGGCACCATAGGGGGACAGGAAAGAGGAGGGGCTGGGAGGAGGAGGAGTCCTGGACTCCCCAGCATTGAGTAACTTCCCTGAGCTGGCTCCAGCTCCTGGGGTGAGTGGGGGGCTTGAACTCCAAGCCTTGGACAGCAGCACCTCCCACGAGCAACCCAGACCTCACAGGGCAGAGAGCTCAGCCCTCCCAGGAAGAGAAGCCTTCAGCACTGGACATGACCTTGGTGGTGGCGGTTCTCCAAGTCCAGGGTGGGCCAGAGTCACCTGGTCAGCCCAGGCCTCACCCACCACGATTCAGATGTAGTCCAGAGTTGCCTCTGGCGGCCCAACACTGCGAATCCCCAACCCACCACTGCAGTGCAGGGCGCTCTCTCAGACTGGAGGAATCTGGAGCTCTTGGGCTCAGCCTGGCAGGGTACACGCCAGCCACTCCTCCCCACTGCTTGGTTGGGATATGGTTCAGGTGTGTCCCCAAGGGTTCAGGTGTCGGGAGCTTGGTGCTTAGTGTGGTAACTTTGAGAGATGGTGTGGAACTTCTAAAAGGTGGGGACAGGAAGCACTTAGGCCAGAGGGCCCTGCCCTTGGCAGTGACTGATGGAGATCTGTGGGAACTGCTAGCCTTCAGCAGAGCAGTGGTATAGAGGAGCGAGCCCAGCCCTTCCCTGGTCTGTTCTGCTTCCCCGCCTCACTGTGTTATCTCTCCCCCTTGCACACACTCCTGCCATGATGCCATTGGCCACCTTGAGACGTAGCCAAGAGGGTAGCGCCAGAGCTGGTGCTATGTATCTTGGACTTTCAACCTCAAAATTTATGATTTAAATAAACATCTTTTCTTTATGAGATATGCAGTCTTAGGTATTTTGTTACAGTGATCGAAAACTGACTAATATACCCATCATTTAGTAAGGGAATGCCCAAAAATGAGGCCCCAGTGTGCATCTCTCCCTTTTCATTTGCTTTAGTCCACTGCCCCATCTTGACGAGAACCTGTGGGGCTCAAAGGATCCCCAAGAAGCAGGAGGCAAAGCTGCAGGTTTCAGAGAGGCAGGTCTGAGGCGGTCCAGGGCCTCGCCGGCCTCATGAGAGCCAGGCCTCACCAGCAGTCCATTCCTGTGAAGACCCTCAGGAGAGCCAGGACCAGGCTCCAGCAACACACAGAGCTGGGTTCTTTCCTACGTGCCTTGCTACCAAGACGGCCCCAGGTGAAGTGTCTAGGAGCCAGTTGGAAATGAAGAATCCCAGGACCATCCAGACCCGCACCCCACAGTCTGTTTTAACAAAATCTTGAAGTGATTTATTTGCACACCCATTAAAATCTGAGAAGCTATGGCCTCCACAGCCTCAGCTGGCTGCAACTAGTCCTTCCCACCCTACACCAGGGTGGGGAGAGAAGGGAGGAGAAGTGGAAGGAAGGAGAGAGAGAGGGGGAGAGAGAGAGAGAGAGAGACAGAGAGAGAGAGACAGAGAGACAGAGAGACAGAGAGAGAAAGGGAGGGAGGGAGGAAAGAAGGAGGGAGGGAGGAAAGGAAGGGAGGAAGGAGGGAGGAGGAAGAGAGAGAAGGAAAGGGAAAGGAGGGGTGGGGGAGGGAAGGAAGGAAAAGAGGAAGAAAAGGAGGAAGGGGGGCAGAACGGGAGAAGGAGAGAAGACTGGAGGAGGGATGAAGATGGCCCGGCCGGGTCCGGAGCCTGGGGGCCCCTAGGAGACACCTTTGCCTCTTTCCCCTTTTTTCATGTCTAAACTCCGCAGATGCGAAGCAGGGCCCGAGGCTGTGGATTTAAGGCCTCCACATGGCAGTCTCTTCAGCTGTCCTCCACCCTGCAGAGGCGGCCCTGCCGGCTGCCCCCCGAGGGTGCGGGAGGTGGCTCCCAAGCCGGAGCCGGCAGCAGGGAGGAGCGCACCGGGATGAGCCTGCAGCTCCCGGAAACCCGCCGGCGGTCGGGTGGGCGCCCAGCGCAGAGAACCGCAGACACCGGGAAAGCGACCCGCCGGGGATCCGGTGGCCGGAGCACGCGGGCGGCGGGCACCTGGCCCCACAGCTCTGCCAGTGTCGGGGGACAGGCGGGTCGCACGGGGTCCCAGCCCAGCCGGTGGGCTGCGCGTGGCGAGCCCGCCTCCGCCAGAGCCTCCTCTCCTGGCCTCCGCAGCGAGGGTTAAAAACACAATAAGGAACCGCGGGTAGAGTCCGGTCAGGAGGAGCAGGGGCAGCAGCGCCGCCGCAGGTGTCACGGGGGATGAGTTCTCCTCCGGCCTCCGGAGCCTGGAACCGAAGCTTCTAGACGGCCAGGCGGCGACGCCAGCGGGGCGGTGGCCTCCCCACGGCGGGAGCTGCGGTCCAGGGTTTCGTGTTTGGAAGCGAAAAATAGAATCTGAAGACCCCGGAACCGCAGGACTGAGGGCCCTGCAGGTCAGGGACACGGGCGCCACCTCTAGGAGGACAGCGGTATCCGCTCCACCTGCCAGAGCCCCGAGGGATCAGAAGCAGCGGTCCTCGGCCCGAGTTCGTTCCTCCCTCCCTCCCTCCCTCCCTCTTTCTTCCTTTTTCTTTTCTTTCTTTTTTCTTTCCTCCATCCCTCATTACCTCCCTCCCTCCCTCCCTCCCGACGACCAAGCCCCGACGACCAAGCCCGGGCCGCGGGCAGGCTGGGCAAGCGCGGTCCCGCGGAGCAGCATCGAGCCTGTCCTGGTTCTTCCTAAGGGTCCCGCACGCCTCCCTTCCCCTCTCCTCCACCAGACCGTCCCTTCCCTCTGTCTCACGGGCTGGCCTGCAGTCTCTCCCTGCGTCAGTCCGAGTTTCCAGAAGCGTGACTCTGCCCAACCTCCAAAGCAGGGGTCCCCGAAGCGCATCTCCCTCCTCGGGCAGGGGCCTGCCTTCCGCAGCCCAGCCAGGCAGGGCGGCCAGCAGCCGAGGTCCCCGGGTCCAGAGTGAGGTTCCACCTGCACGCCATGTGACCTTGATAGTGACCGAGCCTTTCCGAGCCTCAGTTCCCTCACCCTTAGCAGGAAGCCGGCTGCAGCCGCCAGGAATGTCCACAGCGCCGCGTGGCTTGGGACCCACGCTCTCCCAGCAGCCTGGAGGCATGAGCAGCTCAGGGTTCGCCCTTGCTGGCTTCCGGTGGCTCTTTCTCCCAAGCCACTTCCAAGGCTGGCATGTGCTCTCATGCACCTTGCCTGGGTCACGTCCCAGCTAGTGTCTCTAGCAGCTTGTGCGGCAGTCACAGCCCAGGTTCTGTCCACACCCAGGAATGAGCGCTGGTAACCCCAAACCTCTGGACCGCGAAGCAGGGATCTGTGGGCCGAAGATTCCGATCCGGGCACTCAGCACGAGCTCCCAGGGACCCCGCCCCACCCACCCAGGACCCCGCCTGCCCCTCAGGAATGCTCCGCTGGCCTTGGTTTCCTTCTCCATCTCCTTCAAAAATTGGTTTTTGAGTGAACGCACGACAGACGACCTGTGTATAAAGTAAGACGTTTCAGGGCCCCTGACAATCTGAGTCATCTCTCCTGTCGCCTCCATTAAGAATTCCCGTGCATACATTTTGCCTGTTAAATTTATCAGAGCTGTTTTGATAAACTCTACCTGCAAGGAGATGAAATAATAAATGAGCGCTCACGGCACACACATGGAAACAGGTCGTTGGTGAGAGTGTAGGTGTTTTGCTCCTGGATTTAAGGATGCTTTGCTGAAACCGAACCATGTCCTGTGGTGCAGAGACGACCAACCATGGACAGCAAGCAGGTTCTCTGAGATTGAGGACATCTGATTGACGGGTGGAGACAGCAGAACAACCCTTCAGGGATTTCATGGTGCTGCGTGGACCAGACACCACCTCTGGTGAGGGACTGGCAAGCATGCTATGACAGGGGGGCACCTGTGTGCCCACACCCAGGACCAACACAAGAGAACGCTGTTTCTATCTGGGAGCATGAGGCAGCCCTCAGCCCGGTGACTCTGCTTTGCCACCTCTGCACCTGACACCTCTGTCCTGTGACTCGGAACAGCACAGCCCACGTGCATGGGGAGATCCAAATATGTGCATGGGGAGATCCAAATGCACCTGGAGGGGCCCAGCCAGGTTCCAGAAGGCAAGTCCAGTGCCATCTGCAGGAGGGTCCAGGTTTCGTTGCTGTCATCCCCGCACCCCAAGCTGCAGCAGATCTGCCCACCGCAGCTTCCCACGTAGGTCTTGGGAGTCATTCCCCACTTAGGTGGAAACTTCTCCCCATCAATGATTTGAAAGGGCTAGGTGCGGTGGCCCATGCCTATAATCCCAGCAGCTCTGGAGGCTGAGGCAGGAGGATGGAGAGTTCAAAGCCAACCTCAGCAATGGTGAGACCCTGTCTCTAAATAAAATATTTAAAAGGCCTGGAGATGTAGCTCAAGGGTTAAACACCTCTGGTTCAATCCCTGGTACAAAAAAAAAAAAAAAGTTTGAAAGGATGTTTCTAGAGAATTGGAGCACGGAGATCACAGAGGATACAAAAGGAGAAACAAGTGCCCACATATTCAATCCCAAGATCTCTTTCCAGAATTTGCCCAGGCTCCTGGGGCACACTGGCTGCCACAAACCCAGCTCTATTCCAGAGCAGGGGAGTCACTTCCACATCTTTTGCATCTTTTGGCTGAGGTCAAGGGCGGAGTGGGGCAGAAACAGTAAAACGAGTGACACTTGGTGGTCACAGCTATGAAGGTTCTGCTCCTGGTAAAAAATCCTCCTTTTCTGCCAAATTTAGAAAAGTCAAAGGGGGAGGGTGGGGCCCAGGGGAGCAGGGAGGGTCTCTGTAGTTGGTGTAAATTCACTTTATACATTTTGCATACCCGAGTTAAAGAGTTTGTCCCAGGAACCTTGGGGGCAAGAGAAAATCCCAGGAACACTAAGGTGCCTCTGCCTCCTCTCAGATCCTGGCAGGCGGGCAGGAGGAAATGTGCCAGGCACCCCCATGCCGGGCAGGCTGGAAGTTGCCAGGGGAGGGAGGGGGCAGGGGTTCTGGGGCTGAAGGTGGTCATGGAAGGTTGAAGTGGGGAATGTGTCTGTAAGCTGGGCCCTAAAATATGTGCCCTCAAAGGGCTGCGGCGGGGAGGGCAGCCTAAGGGGTCCCAGCACCTTGGTTGCCCCAAATCGGGAATCTGTCCCAGGGGTAGGCCTAGAGGCTGGAGATGCCAATACCGTGCCTGTCATGGGCACCAGGTGGGCAGGAAGGACACAGGGGTCCTTCTGTGGTGGACTGGGTGGACACCCGGGAGCCCTGGTGGGAGGCTGCTCTGCCAGGACACTGGGCCCCTGAGAGAGCCGTGGAGACCAGCAGGGGCCCATTCTGAAGGCTTAGGTCTGGCCTGCAGTGGAGGAAGCAGCTCCAGTCCGCAGCAGGGGCCCTGAAACCTGACCTTTCCCATCTTGCTCTTGTGTCCCAAGAGCTGTAGGAGGATTTCTGTAGCCAGCCACCATTTCAAACACCGTGGGAAGTCTGTCGCCACTCTACTAAGGAAAGGCCCCCTGCCTGTGACTCCTCTGCGTCCACATTGCATGAACCCAACTCGTGGGAAGCAGGAATAAAACAAGGTACTTTTTAAAAACCGAGGATATGTTTTGATCAAGTTCATCACAATTTATGTTTAATCCTCTGACCGATGAACCGGGCGTAAGGGGCTGAGGCCCCCTCTGCCCCAGCCTCTAGCTAGGCCTGCATTTAAACGCCCCTAAAACACAGCTATGGTCTTCAGGGAGCTCCATGAGATGCCGTTGCCACTGGTCTGTAAATTGTTGTAGAATGATAGGAGGAGCCTGGAAACCAAATGGCAGCAGCAGGCAAATGAGTCAGGATGGCCAGGCCCCCATCTGCAGCGGCCGTGCGTGGAGCTGCAGCGCCACCTAGTGGAGCCACTGGGTTCCTCCCAGCACTAGTGAGCCCCGCAGGACACCCGCAGGTCTCTGGCCAGAATTCCTCCCAAGCCTGGGCCCTCTAGGCTTGGGCGGGGGTCACAGGGACCC
>JAJEJO010002460.1:16330-75517 GCA_020662805.1 Glaucomys volans
TCATCTATTCACATTCACAATCTCAATGCAGACAGTGTGTAAATCACGGGACTGTAAGAGGTTAACCAGGGGGAGGGCGTAGAAAGAGAAGACTGGGTCCAGGCCTCCAGGAGGTCCAGGATGGAGATCCACAATGGTCCTTGAAGGATGAGCAGTGAGCAGGCGGTGCGGCAGGGCATGCAGGAGAGGGGACAGGTGCAGATGGGGAGGGTGAGGGAACAGGCACCTCCACAGGTGGGCAGGAAAGGCTCCCGGCCCCCCTGGGCTTGTCCCCAGCACGGTGGCCTTCCTGCTCCAGCAGCCTGCCTTCCCATCAGGCAGGCCTCAGCCGCCATCCTGTGCTTGGAAGCAATTCTCTGAAGTCACTCTTTGTGCCAGTTCCCATGAACTCCAAGACTCGAGTCCCACCTCGACTAGCACACCGTCTCTGCTCTGGCCCAGTCCTCTGTCACCTGTCCCCATTTCTGACCACAGATAGGATCATCTTTCCTAATTACAACCCCTTGTGGCCTGGCTTTGCCCCTAGTTGCCATCTCTGGGAAACTGTTTTTGTCACCAGAGGTTTTATCTTATTGTGAAGGGCATGAAATTTGTCCATGAAATTGCTGTCTCTCTGTCAACCTTCCCTGCCCTCAAGTTCAAGATGATCCCCTAATGTTCTGGCCATGACATCCATCAGCAAATTCTGCCTCGTGGCAGTTGACTTGCTTCCACTCAGCACTCCAAGGAAGTTGATAGGCCTGCAGACCATGAGCACTCGGGTCACCCTGCAGCCAGCTGCTCCTCCTGCCAGATCACTCCCTGCCAAACCATCAGAGCAATTCCTGTGAAACAGGAAGGAAGTCCTTACTCCCTCCCCTTCCACATCCCTGCCTGGTAACTCCCCTGTGGCTGCTTCCAGCCCATGTCTAGAGCCGTTGCTTCTGACAGCTCAGGCTGAAGCTGACCCTTGAATGGACACCACTGGCCTGCAAACTGGAAATGCACAAGTGCAAAAATGTGTTCTATGCAATCCCAAGGGTGTCTGGCCCCTCTAAGGATCTCTCCCCTATGAATTAGAATACTGAAATAATTGGAATTGTCTCGGTGCCCAAGGACCACCATGACACTGTCATGAAGCTGGTCCAGAAAAAACTGCCGCATGAGCGAAGCAACTTCCTCCAGACCAGGTGACAGTTCTCTGCTTGTGGTCACAGTTTCCTCCTTCTCTCTGCACCACCAGTCCTCCCTAACCACCAATGGTTGGAGTGTGGCTGAACCAGATCCGAACTCGAGGAAACTCAGGCCTGACCACGCTTGCGCTGCCTGTCTTTGGCCACAGTGCTGGGCTCAGGGTTTAATTCCAGGACTCCTCTTGGGACCTCTGGGAAGGAAAAGTGCTTTTTCTGTTGGAGTGGCTGAGCGGCCATGATGTATACCAGCAACTCCCAACCAGGGGAGGGTGTGCCCCCCTAGGATATTTGGGAGTGTCTGAAGACATTTGGGTTGTCGTGCCTAGGAGTGTGCTACTGGCATGGGTCCAGTTGGCAGGAACACAGATGGACAACCTAGGAATGCTGAGGCCACCGCCACTCCAAACAGAAGTACTTGGCCCCAAATCTCTCAGCAATGCTGACGGTGAGACCCTCCCCGTGAGCTGAGTTTCAGCCAATATCTTGGAATTGAACTGACGGAGCCCACCCACACCCTAGGCCTATGGAGAGGAAACAATGAGTGATGGGGAGAGACAGGTTGGAGGCACCCTCTGAGGTCCAGGGGCACTGCTAGTGTGAAGCCCCCACTTGGAAACGCCGTGGGCCTGAGGACTGGAAGGAAGAGGGGTGAGGCGAGAGCTGAGCCCTGAGGGTGGAGAGGCCGGCAGGACGCCCAGCAGAGCCTGGCAGGCTGAGGAGGAGCTCGCTCTGACTGCAGCTTCGGGCCCCAGAAAGCCCCTGGCAGCTCCCTTGTGGAAAGGAACTGGAAGCTGACAACATGACATCCTCAGTGTGTCTCCAGTGCAGTCCGCAGTGTGGGGGAATGTGCACACACACAGTATCTGCACGCATTCAAGGAAGCGGCTGCAGCCATGGTCATGGGGTCCCTGCAGCCTCTTCACCCAGCTCCGAGTCCAGAGCCCCCTAGAACCGCTGTTCAGGTGCCTGTGAGGAAAGGGCATTTCTGATCTCCGAAGACACAGCATGCGGGCTTCGCGGTCAGGTGGCATTTCATCTCCCGGTGGGAAGGCAGGGCATGCACCCATTGGAAGGACCCCCAGCATCTGTTCCCATGTTTGTCCCAGTCTTTGAAAGACTCTCTGAGTCCTGGGAGGAGTCCTCTGTGCAGACCGGGCCCTGCAGAGAGGTGCTCAAGTGGAGGCCAGTGGAGGCTGAGGTGGGGCCTGGGCTCCCAACACAATCTGTACCTGACTCAAGGCTGTGTCACCCCAGAGTGGCGCTTTGCTGTGAATTGTTTGCCCAGAGCGTTTGTCTGCCCAGAGCAGGTGCCCTTCCCAATTTGCACAAAAGGACATGTGTGCCGGTGGCAGCCCTGCCGGGAAGCTGGGAGCCTCAATCTCTTACCACAGGGCTTCACAGGACATCACGGGAGCAGTCTTCAGGCTCCCGGCTCTAGAGGCAGCCCCTGCCTATGATCTGGTTAGTGGGAGTGAGTACAAGGTCACATGGCAGCTGACAGGGACTTCCCCCAGAGACACCTGTCCTGTGCTTTTGTCTTTCTTCTGTGACCTCTGCTTCTCAGCTGTTCAGCCGGGGACACGTTCCCCAGCCACACACAGGTCCTTCCAGGAAGCACTGACTGGAGCAAGCTCATGCGGTCAGGAGCAGTAGTGGGCATGTGGGTCTCCTACTGGGCACACGGTTCTGTGCCAGGGTACGCAGTGCTGGCAGGGTCTGGCATCCAACTGCAGGCGAAGGACCCTGCTCTGAAAGGAGCTTCAACTTGCCTCTCCTGAAGGACTGGGTTGGGATCCAGCAGCAGTCAACTGTGACAAGACGTCTCCAGCACAACTCCAGGATCTCAGACTCACGTTTGGGGGACCCTGTCTCTCCCATGGCCAGCAGGGCTGAAGCCAAGCCTTGCTGCTGAGGTTTCTGTGACGTGGAGATGGGACCTGGTTTGCCACCTTCAGCACTCAGCTGTTGCTGTTTGTCATCGCTTTGCAGAGACCGCAGGGTGGGAAATCGGTCTCGGGACAGACTTGTAGTTGTGGTAGTCAGTTATGTCCCCTTGGCCTTGACCCAAGCTCTACTGTCAGTGTTGCCTGAAGGTGTTTCTGCAGGTGTGCCAAGTAGCTCTGATGAGTTCATTTTTAGTAGAGATCTTTTCATCTGGGTGGGTCGGCCTCATCCAATTAGTCGAAAGATATCAAGAGCCACACTCTTGATATCTTGAAAAGATGCTCCTGTGGACGGCACTGGCAGCCTCTGAGGGCTCCAGTCTGCTGCCCGCAGGCCCAACTTGCCAGGCTGTCTACTCAATGACAGACACCAAGTCCTTGCAGTGGGTGACTGTTATTTGCTCCATAGACAAGGAAAGAGTGGAAGGACTCCATCCATACCTTCTGATGGGATAGATGCTATATCCAAGGTAAAGCAGCAGCAAGTGGTAGGGATCAGTGAACATCTATGGGGTCTGAGAGCCCCACCACAAAAACAGGATTTCAGGATCCTACCGAGTTTCCTACATCCGGGGGAAAGAATTTCTTTAAGGTGCTTTGGTTTCAGAAAATCTGAGAGTCAACCCATACTTCACAACGCAACTGGAGAAGAGCCAGCAAAAGACATTCCAGAGACAGAGGAGGACCCTGCAGACCCACGGCCAGTCACACTGAGGCAGCTGAGCCATCCTTACATCTCAGTTATGAAGGAGGTCAGGCAGGACTCACAGGTGGAGCTCCAGAGAAAGCTAAGTGCATTACCAGGTAACAAATTTCCCCCAACTCAGTGGCTAAAAATGACAACCATCTATCATCCCATGATTTCTGTGGACCAGGAATTCAAAAAGCAGCTCTGTGGGGCGACTGTGGCTCAGGGCCCTCATGGGGTTTCAGTTAAGGTATTGACCAAGGTTGAGGTCATCTGAAGGCTGACCAGGGCTGGTGGACAGGCCTTCAGTTCTGCACACCACTGGCTCCTCCAGAGGGTTGATGTACGGTCCCCAAGCAATGGTCATCTTATCCGAGGTGATTGGCCCAAGGAGAAGGCCACTCTGCCTTTGGTGACTAGCTCAGAACTCAGGCACCGTCACACCTGTGATATACCATTCACAGAGGAGGGCCTTGGGTCCAGCCCCCCATAATAAATAGGTGGGCACTAAGTTCCCGCTCTTAAAAGGCAGAAAATCACCAGGTACCTGTGTAGGAGACGGAATTCTGCAAACATTCATCAACAATAGCTAGCCAACAGAGGACATTCAGCAGAGGAAGCAAGACTTTCTGGGGAATACCTAGCCCATTGTGCTGAACTTGAACTTTCACCTCGTGCAAGAGGAAAGGGCACTTCCTCTGGAAGAGCGGCCCCACGCAGCAGAGTCACAGGGCTGCCACTCACCACTTACTGCTCCAGCAGGGGTGCTCCTGGTGGGCCACCTGGGGCTTAGCCTGGGCTTGCTTTGGTTTTTTTCTTATCACTTAAAGAACTTTTGAATTGGAAGGAAGGGAAGTGGGCAGATAAAGCACCAAACAAGAAGAGAACATGCCAGGTCCTTGAAAGATCTGGGATCTAAATGTCCTTCTTTTCAGTTTTGGATTTTGGTTTTTCTTGCTTTGTTTCGTTTTCGGTGCTGGGGATGGAACCCAGGGCCTCGTGCTGCCAGGAGAGTGTTCCAACTCTTACCCACCGAGAAGCGGTCATTATCCTGACTTTGGAATCATAATTCCCCGCTTTTCTTCCTTATTTTTTTTACTATCTTTGCAAGAACCCTAAACAATATATTGTCTCAATATTTCTTTTACAACTTGTAATTTACATATCTGATTTTTCTTTTAGAAAAATGTGTTTTGGTACTTTAAAGTCAGGCAGAAATTTTCCTGTAGGATCTTCACAAAACTTTATAAGTTTGCACTTTACATTTAAGTCATTAACCAGGAAAGTATGTGTGATCATTTGTATGTGTGATCTGGTTAGTCTTTTTCCAATGTAGATTTCCAAGTGTTTAGTGCCACTTATAGAAGAGGCCACTTTCTGCCCTGATCCTCAGAACCACTTCCGTTATATCCAGAGTCAATATGTGTTAGATTGTTTACAGACTCTCTCTTCTGCTCCACTGGTCTATTTGTCCTTTTTTGAGCCATTCATGTAGTTATTCTTAATTATATAACTTTGTAGTAATGCTCACTACCTGGGAGGACAAAAGACAGAAAATATGTTTTCTTCAAGAACATCTTGACTGCCAGGCAGGTGGCGCACGCCAGGAGGCTGAGGGAGGAGGATCTCAAAGCCAGCCTCAGCAAAATCGAGGTGCTAAGCAAACTCAGTGAGACCCTGTCTCTAAATAAAATTCGAAATAGGGCTGGGGATGTGGCTCAGTGGTTGAGTGCTCCTGAGTTCAATCTCTGGTACCTCCCAAAAAAGAGATAATCTTGGCTAATCAAGGCCCTCTGTATAAATTCTGAAATCATCTTGTAAAAGTTAAAAAAAAAAAGGGGGGGGGGGGGGGGGAAACTACTGTTGAAATCCTTGACAGGATCTGTTGTGAACTTCTAGGGTTTTTTTGTAAATAATAGAGGTTCTGGATAAAACTGAATCATCATATCCACACATATGATTCACATCTCCATTTATTTAGAGCCTCTTTACTGTCTCTCAGTGAAGTGTGATCTTCCCATGGTAGTCTCAAGTATCATTAATAGATTTATTCTTAGGTACTATATTTTTAAATGCTATTGTGAGTGATACATTTTAAAATTTAATTTTCTACATGTATGTGTTAGTACTTAGAACTTCAATTGAATATTAATTCCAATTACTTTGCTAAAACTCTTAGGAATTAAGAAAAATAACCTAAGGATTAACTTAGGTATTTAATGCACAGCATATTTTCCATAAATAATGAAGGACTTATTTCTTTCCAATCTGTGTAAGTTTCATTTCATTTTTCTTGCTTTAGTGTTCTGGTGAGAACCTCCAACACTGCTGATAGAAATCACAATAGTAGGCGTCTGTTTTGTTCTTGAGAATACCTTCAATTTTAAACCTTTAAATGCAGTGCTTGCTATGTGCTTTCTTTTTAAAAATTTTTAAAATTTGTTCTAATTAGCTGTACATGACGGTAGAATGAATTTATACACTTTGAAAAATCATACATAAATGGAGTGCGATCTCTCATTTTTCTGATTGTACATACTGTAGGATCACATTGGTCATGCAATCATACAGGTACATAAGGTAATAATGTCTGTTTCACTCTATTATCCTTCCTGCCTCCAGAACCCCCCTTCACTCCCCTCTACCTAATATAAAGTAACCCTATTCTTCCCTAGCTTCCCCCACACTTATTGTGAATTAGCATTCACATATCAGGGAAAACATTTGGCCTTTGGTCTTTTGGGTTTGGCTTATTTCACTTAGCGTGATATTCTCTAACTCCATCCATTTACCAGCAAATGCCAGAATTTCATTCTTCTTTAAAGTTGAGTAATATTCCTTCATATATATGCCACATTTTCTTTATCCATTCATCTGTTGAAGGGCATCTAGGTTGGTTCCATAATTCAGCTATTGTGAGTTGAGTTGCTATAAAGGTTGTGGCTGTGTCACTGTATCATGCTGATTTTAAGTCCTTTGGGTATAAATCAAGAAGTGGGATAGTTGGGTCAAATGATGGTTCCATTCCAAGTTTTCTGAGGAATCTCCATACTGCTTTCCAGAGTGGTTGCGCCAATTTGCAGTACCACCAGCAATGTATGAGTGTACCTTTTTCCCCACATTCTCACCAACATTTATTATTGCTTGTATGCTTGATAATTGCAATTCTGATAGGAGTGAGATGAAATCTTAGAGTAGTTTTGATTTGCATGCTTTCTATGGATACCACTATCATGTCAAAGACTTCATGTTCTATTCTTAGTTGGCTAATAGTTAATAGCATATAGATATCTGATTACATTTGGTGTCTATTCAGATAATATTTCTATCCAATTCTTCTCTTACCTAGGAGTTACGTTTATTGATATTCCAATATTATTGTTTATTGATATTTGCATTATTTTGGAAAACCCAATGTAGTCACTGTCTTAGCTATTTTGCTGCTGTGACTAAATGATCTGACCAGCACAATTATAGAGGAGGAAAGTTTATTTGAGGGCTCACGTTCATAGAAGGCTGGCTCCATTCCTCAGGGTTCCAGGTGTGGCAAAACATCATGGCAGAAGAGTGTGGCAGTGAGAAGCAGCTCAGATCATCAGGAATCAGAGAGAGAGAGACTCCACTCCAGATACAAATATACTCCCCCAAGCCATGCTCCAATTCCAATCTCCTCCAGCCAACTCTACAGCTTCAATTAATCCCATCAGGGATTAATTCACTGATTAGGTTAAGACTCTTACAACCCAATCATTACTTCTCTGAACCTTCCTGCATTTTGTCTCACATGTCAGACAAACCATAACAGTCACGGTATAATTTCTTTTTTATACAGGGTCAAAATCTCTTTGATAGCAATTTGTTTAATAATTTTGCATCTTACTTTTGTAAAAGTGATTGCCCTTTTAGGTTTTGGTATCAAGCTCATACAATACAAATTGTATTAGAGAGTGTCATTTTTATATTAATATTTTGAGAAGATTTGGACCTTTGATAGTTAATCAACCTCACTGATAAAGACATCTCACTTGTACTTTTCTTTGTGGGAAGAATTATGACCACTAATCCAACTCCTTTAATGGCTATATGATTATTTGGGTTTTCTCTTTCTTTTTGTGTCAATTTGGTCTGTTTCATTTTTTCACACATTTGTCCATTTCATCTACTTTTCAAATGAATAGGTATAAAATAGTGCACAGCACCCTATAAACTTTTTAAAGTACCCAGAAACCATATTTTATCCTTTTCATTCGCTCTCTCTATATATATATTTATATATGCACATATAGATAAAGATATACTTTTTAAACCAATCTCACCAGAAATTTGTTCATTTTATCAATCTTTTCAAAAATCCAAACTTCATCTTTGTTAATCCTTTTTTGTTTAGTTCATTTATTTCTGACCTTATGTTTATAATATCCTGTCTTCTAATTTTTGCACTTGTTTTCTTCTAATTTTTAGAATGCATACTTATTTTACTGATTTTCATTCCTTTTCCATACCAATAGAAACACGTAAGATTATAAATTTCTCTCTGCTTGCTGCTTTAGTTACCTTTCCCAACCTCTCTCTTGTTCTGCTACTCTTCCTGTTTCCTTTTACATTTGTTCTCAATACCAGACATTTTGGTATCTGCTTTCATTACATTAAATCACAAATATTTTCTAACTTCCACTATAACTTCATTTTTGAAATATTAGTGCGTTTATTGAATAAAAAATTTGTCTACTTTTTATTGACATGAAGGATAATTGCTTCAGGTCTGAAATGGTATGATGTGATTATACTCTTTTCAGTGTGCTGAAATTTACCTTATAATTTTATTTATTGTGGATTTTAAGGATTGATTTGAATGTGTAAGAAGGAGTATTCTTAAGTGTACACATCCAAACCAGTGGTGCTGTTAGGGGAGCAGCATTCTAACACTATTAGGCCAAGTCTTCTGGTCTCATAATTCTTGTTTTTCTTTCACTTTTTTTTTTATCAATAATGGAGATAGTTATACTAGTAATTAGGTAGGAATCTAGTGCAATAACTTACCTTCTTTTTGTTATAAAATTAACTTCCCAAGAGTTGGTAGGAACTCAGAATCCTTTAATCTCATCACTACTGAAGGCACCTCTCCATCCTTGGGTCCTGGAAGCAAATGTCTCCTGGACTATAGCACATGCTTACTGCCCAAACCCAATGGTCTATTACTTCAATGTCAAACAGAGGCACAGGGGTCCCTAATGGGACTTACCTCCCAAGTGACATGGTTCCAGCTCTCTAGGAGCATCATTCAATCACCCTCCTGAATTCTTATTAAGTCCCAGGTCTTACCCATTCATGGGGGTCTAAGTCCCCCTAGTATACAAATCTCATAGGCTCTGATCTTCTCCAATTCTTGAGGTGACCACTCCCAACCTCTCTCTTGTCCCTGCTACACTTCTTATTGTTTCCTTTTGCATGTGTTCTCAATAATCTTCCCCTAAAGAGCCTTTAGAACCCCAGTTCAGACTACTCCATCCTGGACTTGAGGGTGAAGGAGATGCTGGCACTTTAGACCAGGTAACAGGCAAAAGGATAGATGTGATTCACCACACACAAATGATAGCACCTGTGCACACATTCAGACCAGGCAGGTGACTTCATGGTGCTTCAGTGTCAAATTCTTGTGGTGGCATTGGGGAGGAACCACTGTGTGGTTGAAAATGCACCTGCCTAATGCCCAGATCCTAGATTAACATTTAAGTTCTTCTTACTAGCTACATACATTAAGAAGATATTTCCCTGTTGGAGTCTTGGCTTCAATTTGTGACATGAGTGCCAACACCACCGCTGCTGCTGCCACTGCTACCTCCACTTGGAGGTTCAGTCTTCTGGAAATCCATTGCCTAGGTGGCTCCCCTGGGTGAGCACATCCCTCATGGTCTCTCTGCAAGTTGGAATAGAATTGAGATCTTGGGACTGCAACTTGAATGAGCCTGTGATATCTGAAGCCCAGATCCATCAGAGTGACTGGGTCTGTCTGGACCAGTCTGGGCCTTGCAATCCTGTGAAAAGTTGGAGACTGGAGGCATTTTGCCTGGGGGAAGCAAAGGTTGGAGAGGCTGGAGAGAGCTGGGCTCTCCCCAGCTCCACAAATCCTGAAGTGAGCAGGGACCAATTGGGCTGCTGGCTACATCAGGTCTGAGGTTGAAAGAAGTTGTGAGGGCATCTTGCTATCAGCTCATCCAGCTGGTCAGTCCAGCACCCAACAGACTGGAGCTACCATCAAACTCCAGAGAACCCCACCTACCAGAAGAGAATGGAAGCTGAGAAACCAAGTGTTTTTCATACATCAGTTTATGAAGGGTTGGAATATATGAATAATATTTTACAGTTTTGTTGGATATTCTTATATTTGTACTTTTTCCTTTTAATTTTTTTTACTTTGTATATATTTTTCCTCTCACTTATATGATTTCCTGGATTCTCATTCTCTCCTTTTTCCTACTAATAGCCAATCTCTATCAATTCCTCTTTCCTCCTATAAATTTTTACTTCTACCTTCTCTCCTTCTTCCTCATAAACATTACATCCTACATCACTTCTTTTCTCTTTTTATTCATCATTTGAAATTGTAAAGCCTTTCAGCAAATGTATTGGTTATATTATAGACAATAATTGAACACATCATTTCTGTTTATTACAACAAAACTGTAGATACCTTAATAGGAGCCAATTGGTTTAAGGCTGTATATTGTTTACATTGGGTGTGGTTAATATTGGTCTCCCCTTTAAAGGCGAGGTACTGGAAATCTTCAAGGACACTATAAGTCTGTAGGGTGGAAACTGTACTGCCTTTTCCCATACTGCTAGATGGGAAAACACAAAAACAACATGAAAAAACAAGGGAACAAAGTGCTCCAAATGAACCAAGATGCTCCAATAATAGAATCCATTAACAACACAGTAGAAAACATGTCAAAGAAGGAGTTTAGAACGTACATGTTTAAACTGATCTGTGAAGTAAAGGATGGTATAGTGAAATAGAGAGAAAATATAGGAAGTGAAAGATCACTTCAATAAAGAGGCAGACATTTTGAAAAAGAAATGCATGGAATGAAGGAATCAATAAACCAAATTAAAAATTAAATGAAAAGTATCACCAACAGACTAGACCACTTGGAATACAGAACCTCAGGCAATGAAAGCAAAATAATATATGATCTTGAAAATAAAATTGGCCATGCAGAGAAGATGGTAAGAAACCATGAATGGAACTTCCAAGAATTATGTGATAACATGAAAAGACCAAATTTAAGATTTACTGCCTTAGATAAAGAAGCAAAGATACAAACCAGTCTTTTCAATGACTTAATATCAGAAAATTCCCCAAATCTAAAGAATGAAATTGAAAAATCAACTACATGAGGTTTACAGGACCCCAAATGTACAGAGTTACAACAGATCCACACCAAGGCACATTATGATGAAAAGGCCCAGCATACAAAATAAGGATAGAACTTTAAAGACTGCAAGAAAAAAGTATCAGATTACATATAGGAGGAAACTAATATGGATACCTGCAGATTTCTCAACCCAGACCCTTAAAGACAGAAGGGCCTGCAACAACATATTTCAAGCTCTTAAAGGACCTGGATGCCAACCAAAGGATTTTATATCCAGCAAAATTAAGAATCAGATTTGAAGATGAAATAAAAACATTTCATGATAAACAAAAGTTAAAAGAATTCATGACTAGAAAGCCTATACTACAGAACATTCTCAAAATATTCCTCCAGGATGAAAAAAAAAATACCAGCAAAGGGAGGAAGTACACTAAAGGAATAATCAATCAAATGAGAAATGAATTTAAATGGCAAATTTAAAAAACAATCAAAATTATCAGGAATACAAATCACATCTCAATAATAACCTTGAATATTAATTACGTAAACTCATCAATCCAAAGACACAGACTGGCAGATTGGATTAAAAAACAAGACCCAACAGCATGCAGTCTCCAAGAGACTCACCTCCTAGGCAAAAACATCCACAGACTGAAGGTGAAAGGAAGGAAAAAAACATATCACTCACATGGATCATGTAAACAAGCAGAGGTTTCTATCCTCATATCAGATAAAGTGGACTTGAAGCCAAAGTTAAACAGAAAGGACAAAGAAGGACATTTCGTACACTAAATGGAATTATACATCAGCAAGATATAACAATTGTCAATATTTATGCCCCAAATAATGATGTATATATGTACATCAAACAAACCCTTCTCAATTTCATGAACCAAATAAACCACAACATAGTAATAATGGGTGACTTTAACACATCTCTCTTACTACTGGACAGTTCTTCCAAACAAAAACTAAATAAAGAAACTATAGGAATAAATAATATAATCAGTCATTTAGACTTAACAGACATATGTAGAATATTTCATCCATCAACAAATGAATACACTTTCTTCTCAACAGCACACAGATCCTTCTTAAATATAGATCATATCTTATGACATAGAGCAACTCAGTAAATAAAAAAAATAGAGATAATATCATGCATTCTATTAGATCATAATGGAATGAAATGAGAAACCAATGATAATATAAAAAATAGAAACTACTCTAACATAGTGTAAATAATACACTATTGAATGATGAATGGATAGCAGAAGAAATCAAAGATGAAATAAAAAATAATTAGAGCTAAGTGAGAATACCAGTACAACATGTCAAAATCTCTGGGACACTATGAAGTCAGTATTAAGAGAAAGGTTAATTGCATTGAGGTCAATCATTAGAAGAATAAAACATCAACATATACATGATCTAACATTATATCTCAAAACCCTAGAAAAGGAGGAACAAATCAACACCAAAAGCAGTAGAAAACAGAATATAATTAAAATCAGAGTTGAAATAAATGAAATTAAAACAAAAGAAACAATTCAAAAAATTGACAAAACAAACTGTTGGTTCTTTGAAACAATACAATTGATAAAGCTTGAGCCATGCAAATGAAGAGAAAGAGAGAAAACTCAAATTACTAAAATTTGTGATGAAAAAGGCACTATTACAATGGACACTACTGAAACACAGAAGATAATTAGAAATTATTTTGAATATTTATACTCCAATAAAATAGCAAATCTTGAAGATATCAACAAATTTCTATAGATATAAAAATAACCCAAACTCAATCAGGAGGACATACACAATTTAAGCATGTTAATTTCAACCAATGAAACAGAAATGCCATCAAAAATCTACCAATCAAGAAAAGCCCAGGACCAAATGGATTTTCAGCTGAGTTCTACAAGACCTTCAAAGAAGAATTAAAACCAACACTCCTCAAATTACTCCATTAAATAGAAAAGGAGGGAACCCTTCCAAACTTATTCTATGAGCTTAATACACCCTGATACCAAAACCAGACAAAGACACATCAAAGAAAGAAACCTTCAGACCAATATCCCTGATGAATATAGAAGCAAAAATTCTCAATAAAATTCTGACGAATCACATACAAAAGCATATTAAAAAGATAGTGCATCACAATCCAGTGGGGTTCAACCCTGGAATGCAAGGTTGGTTCAAC
Organism: Glaucomys volans; assembly: GCA_020662805.1. Lineage (NCBI taxonomy): Eukaryota > Metazoa > Chordata > Mammalia > Rodentia > Sciuridae > Glaucomys > Glaucomys volans. The sequence goes on from JAJEJO010002460.1 coordinate 29,710, forward strand.
AAACAGAAATCAATAAACATAACTCATCACATCAATAGACTTATAGACAAGAATAATATGATCATCTCAGTAGATGCAGAAAAAGCATTTGACAAAATACAGCACCTTTTCATGTTCAAAACAATCAGGGTAGTAGGAACATTCCTCAACATTGTAAAGGTTATCTATGCTAAACCCAAGGCCAGCATCATTCTAAATGAAGAAAAATTGAAAGCATTCCCTCTATAAACTGACACAAGGATGCCCTCTTTCACTATTTCTATTCAACATTGTCCTTGAAACTCTAGGTTAAAGAAATTAAAGGGATATGAATAGGAAAAATGAAATCAAACTATTACTATTTGCTGATGACATGATTCTATATTTAGAAGATCCAAAAAATTCCACCAGATAACTTTTCTAGAACTCATAAATGAATTCAGCAAAGTACCAGGATATAAAATCAACACCCATAAATCAAACATTCCTATACATCAGTGATGAATCAGCTGAAAAAAAAATTAGGAAAACTACCCCATTCACGACAACCTAAAAAAATACTTAGGAATCAATCAAATGAAAGAGGTGAAAGGCCTCTACAATAAAAACAACAGAGAACTAAAGAAAGAAATTGAAAAAGTCCTTAAAAGATGGAAAGACCTCCCAGGCTCCTGGATAGCCAGAATTAATATTGACAAAATGGCCATACTACCAAAAGCATTATACACATTTAATGCAATTCCTATAAAATACCAATGATATAATTCATAGAACTAGAAAAAGCAATCATGAAATTCATTTGGAAAAAGAAGAGACCCAGAATAGCCAAGGCAATACTTAGTAAGAAGAGCGAAGCAGGAAGCATCACAATACCAGATCTTAAACTATACTAAAGAGCCATAATAACAAAAACAGCATGGTATTGGCACCAAAACAGACATGTAGACCAATGATACAGAAGACACATAAATACACATAAATACAGTTATCTCATATTTAGACAAAGGCACCAAAAGCATTCACTGGAGAAAAGATAGCCCAGTCAACAAATGGTGCTGGGAAAATTGGAAATTCACATGTAACAAAATGAAATTAAACTCCTCCTAACTCTCAACCTGCATGAAACTCAATTCAAAGTGGATCAAAAACTTAGGCATTAGAACAGAGACCCTGTACCAATAGATGAAAAAAATAAGCTCAAATTTTCACTATGTTAGCCTAGGATCTGACTTCCTTAACAAGTTTCCTAAAGTGCAAGAATCAATAAATGGGATGGATTCAAACTAAGAAACTTATCAGCAAAAGAAACAATAATATGAAGAGAAAGCCTACATAATGGAAGAAAATCTTTACCACATTCACCTCAGATAGAGCATTAGTCTTCAGGATGTATAAAGAACTCAAATCTTAATACCAATAAAAATAATAATAACCCAATCAACAAATAGGCAAAGGAACTGAACAGATACTTCACAGAAGAAGAAATACAATTGATCAACCAATATATGAAAACATGTTCAACATCTCTATCAATTAGAGACATGAAAAGCAAAACTAAGATTTCATCTCACTCCAGTCAGAATGGCAATTATTAAGAATACAAGCAACAATAAATGTTGGCTAGGATGTGGGGAAAAAGTTCACTCATACATTGTTTGTGAGACTGCAAATTGGTGCAAACATTATAGAAAGCAGTATGGAAATTCCTCAGAAAAATTGGAATGGAACCACCATTTGATCCAGCTATTCCACTCCTTGATTTATACCCAAAGGACTTAAAATCAGCACACTATGGTGACACAGTCACATCAATATTTATAGCAGCTCAACTCACAACAGCTAAACTATGGAACCAACCTAGGTGCCCTTCAACAGATGAATGGATAAGGAAAATGTGGTGTATATATAAGAGCAATAGAATATTACTCAGCCTTAACGAAGAATGACATGATGGCATTTGCCAGTAAATGGATGGAGCCAGAGAATATCTTGCTAAGTGAAATAAGCTAGTCCCCAAAAACCAAAGTTCAAATGTTTTCTCTGATATGTGGATGCTAATTCACAATAAGGAGAGATTGGCTAGGGAAGAATAGAGTTACTTTGGATTATGTAGAGGGGAGTGAAGTGAATGAGGGGCTCTGGGGATAGGAAGAATAGTGGAATGAATCAGGTATTTCACCCTATATATGTATATGACTGCATGACCAGTGTGATTCTATGTCATGTACAACCAGAAGAATGAGAAATTATACTCCATTTATATATATGATATGTCAAAGTACATTCTATTGTCATGTATAATTAATTAGAACAAATAAAACATTTTATTTAAAACAAGATTGTGACGTGATTTCATAAGACTCTGAGGTCTATGAAGTCCATTTACTTTTATATCCCATTGACCTGATTTCATACCTGCTACTCTAGAACAGATATTTATGTGAATGAAGGAGTGAACAAATTTATATCTCAATGATCTTACTTTTCAACAGTTTTTTTAATACAGCCTCTGCTCAAGGAGCAGTTAAGGACCACTTGGGAAAAAAACATCTTAGAGATATTTTGCCATACCTCTTACCATTTCAAAGGCTTATATTTTTAAAAGTGTGCATTTTTAAAAATCTGTCTGTGGTGTCAACCCTTTTTCCTACCCCAGACTACAGCAGGGAGGAACCACAATAGTCATGCCTGTTCAGACATTTCTACCATGTACAAAGACCCACCCTAAAGTTCACAACTCAGTATCATTTGTTTCATTACACACCAACATCCTATTTGACCTCACATATTCCATAAATCAAAGACTGCAAGTGGTCTTTCTCTATCTATCTACCCATCACTGTAACTATCATCTATTTCTTCTTTTTTTGGTGCCGAGGATCAAATCCAAGGCTTTGCTCACACTAGACAAATGGTGTACCACTGAGCTTTATCCCTAGCTTGATCCATTTATTCTGCTTTGTTCTCTCCATGGCTGGTATGTTTCCCTCCTGAAGATTAGTGGTTTTCTGACTTCCTGCCTTTAATCAAGAAAAGAATATCTCCCTGCCTGGAATGTGGCCTATTCATTAAAATCACCCCCATCTGTAATAGCTCCTCTCTTAAGGCGCTTTCCTCATCAGCCCACCTAGAGTGAACTTCACCTCCTCCTCACACTCCCATGCAGAACCTATGTGGCCTCATTGTACTAGAGATCTTCATGTTAATTTCTCCTTCCTTTCTAGATTATTTCCTCTCTTTCTAGGTTCTTCAAGGGTGAGAAACTCCCCTCCTACACCTTTCTGTTTCTCCCACAGCGCTGTGATATTGAAGACCTAATAAATGCATGTGAAATAAATGAGTGCAAATATTCTTGCTCCCCATTGATTTATCTTTTGCTTTAATAATTACAATTAGCATCCTTTCAAAAGTCATTCCTAGAGAGTCTGACTCACAGTGAGAAAAAAAATAAAGGTATGATTGGGCTCAAAAACTAAACAAGAAGAAAAACTCTGACACATTCACAAACTGTAGGCAAAGCACACCAAAAAGGGCTTCCCAAAACAAAGGTGTGGTCCTTCTACTGTGGGTTTGCTATGAGGCCTCAGGTAATGGTCACAGTTTTTGCTCTTTTCCACCATGCCCTTCCTCCACTGAACTTCACAAATTAACACTGCGGTCCGGCTCCACTTGCATTTCCCTCCTGCAGAGTTTCTCCCTTTCTTACCTGACTTCCTACCATCCCATGAATTCTCATTTGTTTGCCCCTCCTTGGATGCTGTCCATCCTATGAGGCTTACTATTAAGACTTTTCTCTTCAAAGTAGATCACCATAGTGGTCAGTGATGGGGAGTTTGGAGTCAGTGCCAGGGACAGGAATTGAAGAGCCGTGTGAACTTGAATAAACTCTGAACTAGCACTCAGCCTTCACTGGGTGAAAGATGCAGCTCTTGTTGATGTTTCCTCCTTAATTGCAGTAGGGCAGCTTAGTTAGGCAAATGTGCACCTGGCAGTGTTGATTTACAGTCCAGTGACCATTGCATAATTCCACTTCTTAATGCCCTGTGCCACACGAACGTGAACAGTCGGAGGCACAGGGCAATGACGTGAGCAAATGTTTTGTCCAAAGAGAATTTTTGAGCTGTCCAGTTAGGGACTGGGCACAAGGTTGGTGTGGAACGAAGATTCCTCACCAAGCCCGTTTCCGGGGGGAGGGCCTTCGCGGCAGTCATGCCTGTTCCGCATGGGGGCTGCTCTCGCCCACAGGAAGAGGCGGGGCCTCCGACGGCATCCGCTTCCTACTTCCGGCTCCTGGGAGTCGTCAGGGCAGCTCGTGCCCTACCATGCCAGCGTAGGGCGTCAAGCCTACTCCCCACTGCAGCAGCTTTAAGCCAGTTCTCCTGTGTTTTTATCTGCCTGACTCCTGGGTTGATCTGAACGTGTCCAGGACCCACTGGCCGGAAGGGCCTCCACCTCCCACCCTAAGAAGTGGGGATGGCGGTGCCAGACCCGGGGCCTCCCCCAGGCATGGCCTAGGATGGGCACTGTCAGAGCATAGTGCCTGCGACCACTGCTACAGGACCTGCGATGGAGGCCTTGGAATGCAGGGAGGCCAGCAGCCTCGTCCCCGCCCACACGAGGGACTGGAAGTGGGCGGCAGTCTTCCTGCTGGATAACCACTGCCACTCGGCTTCTGCTGTGGGACCAAGAGAAGGGGCCGGCACGTGATGGCTGAGGCGGGCCATCAGCTTTCTGAGCCCTGAGGTTGTAAGGGTCTCCTGTGATTGAAGTTGCTCAACCTCGAAACAATTTCACGTCCGTAAACTAGAAAGGCATCTCAGATTGTTTTCGTGCGAGTTAAGTTGTTTGTGGCTAAGCTATTACTATCATCAAAACATAGTGATTAGTATTATTGTGGTTTAGAGGAGAAAATGATTTACATTGGGAGACTCCTTTCTGGATCTGAAACCTGGGTATCACACGTTGAGACTAGGATGCAGCCCTCTTTTCTGGCTAGCTGCCTGCTCCCTCTCCTGATGGTTGGAAATCATAGCCTGAGAGCCATGGAAAAGAAGAGGACACCTACCTTTTTCTTTCCCTTCACCTTTAATAGAAAAAGAATGAGAAAGTTATCCATCCACTCACATCAAATAAATTATACTACCAAGTGAAATGCAAATTAACAAGAGAACTAATTTAAAATAAAAAGTTGCCAACTTCTTGAAATACCCTTTATAGACGAGAAACTTTACAAACTGGCTTCATAGCGTCCAGTCCAAATACTTACACGTTAAGCCTACAGCCACACCCCTTCCTTGGCGTCTACTTCAAGAGCTTATGTGAAAAGCCAGCTTTGACCCCCAGCCTGCTGTGCCAAATTGGAGTGGAAGTGGTTAGTCTGGAGTTGGTTGAGTAGGTCCCTGGAGCAGGCTGATACTCTTAGCTGAGCCATGTCTGAGCGGGCTGTGACCAACAACCCCATGACGTGTGGCTTTGTGCAAGTGTGCTGTGGGGAACAGGTCTTCCTCCTGAGAGAGGGAGGTCCAGCCGTCCCATCAGCTCTCTGATTCTGTCCTGTTGACCTCGCAGAGCTGAACATATAGGAAGTATGTAATCTCTAAGCAGATGGGGCTCAAATCAATCTGGAGACAGTGCCACAGCACAAGCAAACCTGGGGGGATTCTAATGCCTCTAATATCTAAACCCTAATGTGGTCTTGCCCTTAGGACTAAGTGGTAATGATCCAGAGTGAGGCTGCTGCACCAGACTTCTGTGTGTCTGTATATATAGGATATAATAACCTTGCAACAGCCAAGTTGCAGAGAACCAAGAAAAGGCCCAATTAGCTGTATAGTCCACGTGCTGCCAAAAGCCTAGCAATCACATGTCCTACCTGTATCCAAAAACTCCTGAACAATGGTTGGTCCTTCTATTTGTAATTCCTACAACTATTAATAAGTTCTTCCTTGAGTAGGACTAAACCCCACCTTTAGTCCCAATACCTCCTTTCTGGATGTTCATTCAGGAATACAGCTCATGCACCATGCTGCTCCTGAGTCAGGGGGTGATAAATGCATTAACACTCCCAGCAAAGACACTCAACCTTCCCTCCAGGTCTTCCTCCATGGCACAGGCTTGGGTTCCCTTATCCATGTCCAGTGAGTTTGCTGGTTTATGTCACTCTCCAAATATAGGCCCAGAATTGATATTGGAATCTGTTCAGTGCAGAATAGTTCTTTTTCATAGTCCATTGTGCAACTGGGCTGTCACATTACCCTTTGATCAGATTTACTGTTACTATGAGGTGAAATAGCTTAAGACCACCAGTAGAGGTTTGGGAATTGGATAGTACTAGAACAAGATTTAGTTCTAGTTCTTATGTTGGGTGAACTAGGCAAATTGTTTCTCCAGATTTTTTTTCTAAATTGTGCCATGGGGCAGCTGGAAGAAGGAGTAATGAGGTAATGTGTGTGGTATGCCTGGCCCATATGTAGCTCATTTGGTGATGGCCATTCTATGTATTATGGATGTCATATCCAAGACCCTGAAGACCTCTTCACATGAGTTGCTGCTCAGTCCAGCTCAGTCCTGGTGTTTACGTATGGATGGAGGTCTCAGTATGTTAAGGTCTAGCCCGTCACACTTGCCTGTTCTTGGGATCCTGAACTTGTCATGTAACCTATTGTAATCTCAGTCCCATGGCATCTGAAATTGTCTTCAGTGTACCTTCTGTTGCTCGTTCCTGAAAGGTATGAACAAATAAGTTCGTGGAAAGAGATGACCTCCCTTCTAGATAGGCATAGATCTTTTAATACCCATGAGCCATGCTCATTCAACCAGTCCCAACCTTAGAAAATATCCAGAGTATTTTTATGAAGCTATCTCAGAATGAAATTATGGCTACTTTTCCTCTACTCTTAAGGGACCATGCTATGTTGCTATGAAACATTAAAACTTATTAATTTCTAAATAAAACATGCTTCCTGCACAAATCCATAATTCAACATGTCCTAGCAAACATTATGACCAATTAATATTATGGCATACTTCTACAGAATGATAGTTTGTAAAAATTTTGTAAGAAAATGAAGATATTTTACATAGTAGGAGGCATTTAAAATGACAGTGATAAGTTTAAAAAGCTTACACAGTTGTTTCTCTATAGCATTAACTGGGAATGTTTTCTTTTTCTTCTTTTAAAAGAAAAAACAACAACCCAGAACTATGAATGAAAACTTAGCATTGATCCTGACATTTCTGACAAACAGCTTCAGATCAGTCAGATTACAGCTATCAGACTTGATGGAGAACCACATTGCCATCAGGGAAGGAGGATGGATCCCTGGACTTCAGTACAGTGCTGTGAGTTGTGGCCAGCATTTTATACAATGTGCACATTAAGGACACTTTTTGACCAGGCTTCAGTAATGCTAGAAAGACAGGCAGGATACCGATGGTGTGGTAGGCTCAGTTCTAATATGGCCCCCAAGATTCCCATCCCTTGGTCCATACGTCCTAGAGAGAAGCAGGAACCACAATAGTGGGAGAGAAGCTGGAACAATGAAATAACCCTTGGGCCTGATCAGCTGTGACCCTTAGTAGCATGGCATGTTGCTTCTCTACTCTTGAGCTCCTTTCAACTCACCCATCGTGAGACCCTGTTAAAAACCCAGTAGCAAAAGGTTTTCACAAGATCAAATTGTTGCTGGGAAAAACCCTAAATAAACCTTCTAGCTTCACTTAGTCAACTTAAAAATCATTAATTTTGGAAGTCACACATCTGGACAATACATTGTTAGTCTCCTGCTAGCCTTACTATAAATGACATCTCTGATGTGTGAGTTACATAAATAATTACTGAGGCCAGCTTCAGGACATGAAGGTCCCTTTTCCTGAAACCACTGACCCTTCCCTTGGGCCCACAGATTCTGATGGGTAACCAATGGGATCTCTGTCCTCATGTCTGTCTCTTGCTGTATTCCCTTTGGGGTCAGAGTCTACTCATGCTGATGTGGTGACTGCCCTTGGAGCTGGTGTTTTCTTCTACTCTCACTCCTGTGCTCTTATGGCAGCTCCTGCAGCCCAAGCACCCAAAGTCCGTCGGCCCCAGCTGTAGCCACAGGCCAGGATGTCTTCACAGAGTGATGGCACCAATAATAAGAGTGACTGCCCGCTGGTCCAAGTCTCCTGCAAGAAACATCTTCTGGAGCCATGCTACTGGCCAGGGGAGATTATGGGACTCTGGCCACTCTAGCAAATCAACAGAAGCTTGCATCTCCCTTTGTTCAGAGAGCAACCTGGGCCCCCAATCAGTGCTGTCTTTCTCCAGTTGAAGCCCCAATTGAAATTTTGCCTATGTGTGCTCATAATAGTTGTCTTGACTTCATTTCTATTGTTTCAAAGCAAAAGATCCCATTTCCAGTATCAATAGTGTGAGCAGACCCTGTGATTATGATGGACCATGACTGCTGGGATTTAAGTTACATTCTATGGCAAAAGGAATTCTGAGATTTAAAAAAAGTAAAAGATATTTTCCTGGGTGGGTCTGTCCTAATTAGGTGAACCCTTAACCAGTCAGAGAGACTCAAAGTGAGAGTCTCCCTCTGTTGTTGAGTGAGTAAATGACCTTGTGTGGACAGAGCCACATTGCAGGGACCCTGGATGATCTCTAAGAATCAAGACTAGTCCCTGACTGACCAGTAAGGACATGGGAGTTCAGTCTTACAATGGCAAAATAACTCATTTCCACCAAGAATCAGAGCATGGAAAAGGACCCTGAGCCTCAGGTGAGACTGCAGCCCCTGGCTGATTCCTTGATTTTACCTGATGGGACTTTGAACTACCCTGCCCACACCTGTACCCTGATCTCCAGCAACAGTGAAGGTTCCTGCTGCCATTAGCTGTCAATTATGTGGTTATTTGTTATGCACCATAAATGGCTGGGTGCACAGGGAGACGTTAACACTGGTGAGAACAGTTGCTCAGAGGTGGCAACACTTAGGACAAGTCCTTCAGGGTAAGATGGTTTTCCTAGTAGATGATTTTAATGTGGCCGTAGAAAAAACTTCCCTGAATTTCATACTAAGTATTCCATGAGTAGACTTGGGCTTTCTTTGCTTCCATGACAGTGGTTCTCAAACATCAGTGTGCATCAGAATTACTGGAACTTCTGATTCAGTGGGTCTTGGGCATGCCTGGAAATCTGCTTGACTGGCAGGTACCTAGGTATTACTGATACACTAGCCTGGGGGTCCCTCTGTATAAACCACTCTGTACTACAGAAGACAGGTGCTAGTTATTTTTCATATTTGACTTCTGTATTCAATCTTTCTCATGTAATGGGAAAATGACAAGATTTTTGAAAGCAAAGTTAAAATGCAGAATTGATATACCTTTGAACTGTCTGTCCAAAGCACTTCTTAATTCTCTGATTTGTCATAAATTTATTTGAATGGAGTGATAACAGACTAAACTGAGGTTTTAAAACCTTATGCCATTCTCTTTCCACAGGGGAATACTCTGTTCAGGGATCCTAGGATATCTACGTTTTCCTGTTTCCCATCAATTCCCAGATCATAAGCCTTAGCAACTAGTGCTGTATCTGCCATCCAAGGGTAGCTGCTCCAGGCCCCTGCTCCCAGGGGGCAGGTACTTCAACCATGCAGAGGCACTTAGAAGAAGCAGAGAACCTTCCAGCTGAGCCAGTCCTGACAAATCACACTGTCCTAAACCCACTCCACATGTAACCAGGGCATCAGACTGGGAGTAACAGGGAGGCCTCCACTGAGGTCTGGAGGTGTCTCCAAGTACTAAGCCCAAAAGACTGCTTAAGGCAAGAAGAGAAGACAAAGTTCTTGCCAGTAGGAGTGAGGTTGTGTGGGAACTGTGTTCATAAACAAGGACAAGCCAGGAAGTGAGGAGAAGTCTAGAGAGAGGAAGGATCATGTAATCATGGACCTGACCTGGGAAGGTCTCTAGAATCTGATCATGGCAGGAGCAGACCATTACCATTATTTCAAGACAATTTAGGAATCATTTATTTGGGGGAACTCAGTATTATGTGATCCCACAATTATCCCAGTAGCTCATGCTTGTGGCTAATAACTCGATTTGAGGGAGGGGTTTGGAGGAATCTAACTTAAAACATCTGTTAGAATTGAACGTGATAATCATGTTTTGTTTCTATTATTTTGCTCACGATACAGTCTTGAAGGGGAGAAGTGAATGATGGCCAAGTAAACTTGTACTTCTCACGTGCAGAATGTAGGTGAGCCTTGCATTTGCATTGCAGAATAAAAACAAATGATCTTTTCCATTAGAACTGTCTGGGTCACCCACCCTGCCAGCTTTCACCCTGCTTTTCTTTATTCTGTCCTAAGGAGACGCAGGCACCTTGTGGGCCTTTCCCAAGCTGCTGCAGAATGATTGATGGTTGGGCTCCTTTCCATCTGGATAATGAGGGGTGTCTGAAGCTTTGGTAATCGTACCCTACTGAGTTTCAAGACCATTGCCAAAATATGCACAGCACAGAGGTTTGGCAAGTTAGTTTAATCATAGCAAAAGGATTACAAAGTGCAAAACAAGCCCCAAAACTGCCATAAAATGGCCAATTTAAAATGACTCAGGCTGAGAAGATGCACAGGCTTGCTCCTTCATACAGGCCACTTGCATCCCCCCTCCAGAATCACCTTCACCTTGGCCAAGGTGGGCTGCACTTGTGACAGAGAAGAGAAAAGATGCTCGAGGATATCAAGCTTGAATCACAGAAACAGTATGAGAAAAGAGCTGGCAGGGTCAGGCCCAGGGCTGGGGAATCACAGCCCCAGTGCCCGACTATTCTGGTGTGGAAAGATCAGAGAAATAGTCTAGTTGGTGAGGACCTCAGGAAGAGAAGCTAAGTGGCAAACTTAGAAGCTGTCCCTTGCTGCTCTGAAGTGAGAAACTGCAGCTGTCGTGGTGATTCACTGACCAATGTAATAACAGCTTTTGTTCACAGGAGTGGCTTGTTCACCATTCAACAAATGTTCATGATCATGGCAGGAACTAGGGTGCTTTGTGACCAGTGCTGCACTGGAATTGGAGTTTCTCGATTACAGCCTCAGTTTCAGAGGCCTCTCTGCCTTCTAGGGGGACCTATGGAGGTTGCACAGTGAAGCTTTGGGTCCTTGTGGCTGGTATGGGGCTGGGAATTAGAGTGGGGGCAAGAGGGTCAGGAGGGGCAGACCTCACAGGTCCAACATCCTATTTGCTTGGCCCTCACTTGCATCAGTTCCTGGACAAAGTGAAATTATAACACAAAACCCACAACGTTCAGCACAAGTTTCTATTAGGCAACTCTCATCACTACAAAAGTGCAAATGCAGACTCGTGTGTAAATCCGATTTGCCATGCTAGGCCAAGCTTATTTTATTACATACATTCTGCATTCTAAGAACTAATAACTTCATATTGTAAACATTAAGCATACAGAGTTAAAATTCAAGGCCACATTATATCACTGATTGTCTCTTTTTCTGTTGTGTGTCTTTGGCTGGCCGAGATCAACTCGTAGTGTATAAATGCATAAGTTATATAATTATTATATAAAAAGGAAAAAAAAACATTGACTTGTATACTTCATTCTGACAAACGCACAGCGTTCGCGACTCGAAAAGGAAAACTGGACCCCACCTCCCCAAAATGCCTTTGAGATCTGACTGTGGTGGCCAGCAGCCAATTCTTACCTGACCCTGCGGAGCACAAGGCCCCTACAGAACGCTGAGGTCCTGAACGTTTCTTTTAAATATCAGACAATTCCAGTTAAAATTTTCTTTCGACAAACAAAGAGATGGGTGTTTTTGATTCTGAATTCTACCACTCCCCCTTCCTCCATCCACTGGGTCCTTTCTGGTAACCCTGGGTTTGGTATAACACTGACTGCATTCCACCTCAGGTCTCTACGACTCATTCTCCACAGTTCCAAGTGTCCTGAATCCAGTCTCTGCTGCTTGGGAGCTTTCTCCCCACCCCTTATCTCCTCCTCCTCTGCTTCCTCCTCCCCCACCTCCAGCCCTCTGTCTACCGTTGCGCGCCCACTCTGTTCACATCCTCAGTCCCACCATTTGGCTCATAGTTCCTGCAATCCTGTAAAGGAGATGGAAACTTTGGGTTGTCTTCACAGTTTGAGAGAGCTGACAGCTGTCTATCAAATGGAACGGATCAGATTCCAACTGATGCAGCCAATGCCGAGGAGTCCCTAGCAGTGTCTGTGGCGGGGCCACAGCCTCTCTCTTGTCTTCTTGTTTTGGTTTTGATATGTTTCTATTTTTAAATACAGGTAGTTTTCCTTAAAATGACATTACAAACGGTGTGTTAGGCCAAGACTGTGTTATCTCTATTGCTTTAGTTTAATCCCGGGTGGCATTAGCGGGATCCCAAACTCTACTCTACAGTTTATACACTACTTAAGGCCACTTCCTTTGGCACTTGTCCTCACGACTTCCTGCTTCTGCACACAATGTCTTTGTCAAGGTTGGTCCACAGATTATATGTCCATATACATTACATTTTGAGCATTCTCTTTATTTCTGTAGTAATACTTAAGTAGCTCCCTCCCGCCATGAGTCTTTGGGTCTCTCCCTGGCTTCCTTCCCCAGCCCCCTCAAGCTTTATCCTCCTGCTTGAGGCACTTTTGATTCGTGTTCTCCGATAGAGCTTGTGGCAATTGATTGGTGATTGTACGTTGTTGGGAAAGGCCTCCTTCGGGTGGTTAGTAGTAAGTGCCCAGGTGGGAAGGCATGTGGCCGGCGGGAAGCCTAGTGTTCGGGTATATGCCCCCAGTGGGTGAATTCCAGTATGGGTTTGGGGCAGCAAAGAAACTGGAGGACGTGACAGGGAGGGCTGGAGGGTGGGGCGCCACAAAGTTCATCTTCTGAGGGTGGGCGTGGTAGGAGCCCATGTAGGGGAGGTCTGAGGGGTACTTGTACAGAGATGATTCTGGAGGGTGGGGCTGGAGGGCCTGGGCGATCCCGTGGAAGTCGAACTTGTAGGCGTAGCGCTTCCCGTGGACCTTGGTCATGATGTTCTTGTCGTAGTAGTAGCGGAGGGCGCGGCTGAGTTTATCGTAGTTCATGTTGGGTTTGCTTTTCCGTTCTCCCCAGCGCCGGGCCACCTCGTCGGGGTCTGTCATCTTGAATTCTCCATTGGTGCCTTCCCAGGTGATGCAGTTGGAGTTGGAGCTGTCAGACAGGAGCTCCAGGAGGAACTGCCAGAGCTGGATCTGGCCACTGCCTAGTGAGGAGGGAGGGACAGAAAGTGCCAGTGAGAACAGGCTCTGAGCTGAAGGCGACTGGCCCAGGACAGCAGCCGGCACTCTCCACATGCCACCCAATGCCCTGGACCCGGCCTTCCCCCATCATTCAGCAGCGGGGGTGTCGCTGCTCTGGTCCTGCAGTCACCCCCTCTCCAGAGAGATGCCCTGGATGGACAGGGGCTGCTCATTTCCCCAGGCGTCCCACAGTCAGAATGACCCAGGAACCAGAGGGCAGCCTTTTGTCTCAAGAAGGGACCTACACTGTAGGTCTGCTCCATGCCCCCCGGGACCAGGCGGAGTCTGGAACCTCCTTGTCTCCCTGCTGCTCTCGCTGCTTCCTAAGCCTTCGCTGTTGAGAACTCGGCTCTGACCATGACTCGCCCAGTAGCCTCAACCCCAGCTCGACACCTAAGGAAGCTGCCACGGTCACTCTCAGGCTCATCTCAGAGATCCAAGTCCTCTATGGAATGCAGGGAATTCACAGGGGGCAAAGTTCAGGTCGGTCCCTCCGTTTCTGACTTCCTTCAGAGAACAGCGAGGTTGGCCGGTGCGTGGGGGACGGAAGAGCTAATTTTTCCTATTTTCTGAGGCAGAAAATGCCATGAGGTGGATGGTCATAATGACTCTGGACTATTTATATTGGCTGGGTCAAGTGAAATAATAAAAGTCAGATTTCGGAAATGAACATCTAAACGTTTATGGAAAAAAATAGAGAATGGAAGTAAACACTGTTATTTCTGACAAAACATTCTGCTGGTGCCCAGAAAGCGATTCTGTCAAAACTTTTCCTAACACAGAATTGGCCCACTCAAAATGAGGAAGTTCAGAAAAAAGCTGGCTCCACTTCAAACCAGAGCACCCATTTCCAGCCCAGAGGCCAGCGCGCAGCAACCGAGATCCACAGGGGCCCCCATGGCCACACCAGCAGGGAAGTAGTGTTCCCAAAGGACCCCAACCACCCGCCGAGGCAGTCCTTCTGAGTGTCAAAGGGGACCCACCGAGAGCCCTGTCACTCAGCTGCATGGATGAAGTGGAACTCTCTCCAAGCCATCGCAAGCCATAGAGATGGCCTTTAGTTTTCTTAAATTGAGAAAAATCTAGAGCTATCATCTGTCCCTTAGGCTGGAGTGCTTTAAGTGGACATGGCTCCCCAAGGAAGGATGTCTGTAGATCCCTCCATGCAGACGTATGTAGACAGCCACCACGGGCCCAGGGAAGCCAGTGGAAGAGAGGTAGGTCTTCCCAAACCCCAGTACAGAACAGCCTGGGGCTTAATACACACAAAATATTTACCTTTTTAAATATGATAAATAGTATCAACAGATGTGATAAAATGATTAAAGTAACTTCAACTGGCAACTACTCAGGGAACTGATGTCATGTGAAAATCAATGATAAATTTGTTTTTCCCTATATTCTTCCCACAAGTTTCCTATGTAATCCTCCAATTCCTAAGTCCTTGTTTCCACTTTGGCTACATGGAAGTGGATGTTCGTGAGCTCATCCATACCATAGCATCGTGAGAAAGGTCAGCTTTTTTTTTTTTTTTTTTTTTTTTTAAATATATTCTGGAAAAGGAAGGTCTTCAGCCTGCAACACATTTGAAACACATTAACAGCTTGTAGCTCATCGCAGTGGAAGCCTTTGCTTTTTCGGAACTACATATACAAACTGTTCCCAATCAAGTTTTGTTCCTTCCAACATTTCATTAATATGCATTTTTAAAATACAAAGAATGGAATGAAAGAACCATATGGTTTTAGTATATATATTGTAACGAAAGGATTAAAACTTAAAAAAAAATTCCATGGTTGACCTGGGAATAGGAAAAACCACGGATTTTGGATTCAACAGTCTAACATATGCTTCACTATAAACATATACAGTTGTTTGAAAATAAATATTCAGTGTCAACTTTCTCCCATAGAGCGACTCCACAGATGGTGCATCAACACACGGACCTGCTGAAACAGCTAAGAGCACTTGGTGTCTGTTCAAGCATTGTCCTCACCTCTTAGAAATTTGTCCTTCGCTCCTTCCCCCATCAGCGGGATGGGAGGGAATCAGTGGGGAATTGTGGGCCCATCTCTCTTGCTTCTGAGGAGCTAGAAAGTGGGAGGGCTACCTCCACGGCAGGAAACTCAAACTTGATGGACAGGTGTGCTAAGGGCCTGCTAGACACTTCACCCACTGACTGGCAGGGCACAGGGCTCAGGCCTGGGAGCACCCCAAGGCTCTGTGGAACCAAGAGATCTACAAGCAAGATTCGTCAGCTTCCAAACCTGAGAATAAAACTACAGTCGGAAAAATCAGTGAAAGTTTAAGGGAATAGCGTAGAATGTAGCATGCCTTCACCTCACTAGTTGTTAAATTTAATACTCATAACAAATGCTTTGCATTTCCAGGGCAGGCCGCACAGTTTTTCTCTGCGCAAGAATCCTTGAGGATGCAAAGTGGCAGCTGAGAAATCGCTATCGATGATAAATTCAATGAGTTACTCTGGGCCACAGAACTTCAAAAGCAACTTATTGAATCTTATTTTACTGCTAAAACAATAAGGATGTGTGATGAGGTGCATTTTGCGATATAGAATAGGATTCTTTAAAAAAAAAAGACAGTGTTTAGAAAACGTTAAAGAGGCTTGGGTCACTCACTGGCTAAGCCAATAGGAGAAAGAGCTGCTCCTACAGGATTCATGTGGCAGCATTGCCACCTCCACCCAGAGGGAGAACCACCTGTCCTTGGTCAAGCCCTTCAGACCTCTCCTCTCACTCTATCTCGCTGACATCTGCGACATCAGCAAGGAGGAGCCAGTTCTGTCCTCCAGTGATAAACTACAGAAACAATCTGGATGAGAAAGGTGGCGCTGGCTGCCCAGCTGCAGGGTGGAAGGCGAGGGGTGGCTTAGGAGTGTGGAAGGCCACCCCTTGCGGGAGAAGAGCTGTCTCCCAATAGCCCACAGGAAAAGAGAAATGCTGTAGCGATGAGGTGGAGACTGAGCAAAAGGGCAGGAAGCTAACCAGTCCGCAAGCCCAGCCAGGCAGAGTGCTGCAAGTGGACGCTGTCCCACTCAGGACCAGGACCAAGGGCATAAAGAAAGAGACCAGCAAGCCCTAAGGTGGCAGGGCTTTGGGGCCACCTTTTATAGAAGCTGGGGAAGATGCAGACAAGCCCAGCACAGCCTGGACCCTCTGCATGGTGGCAGGGCTGTCCTGATGGGAGTACCTTCCCTAGCTCTAATGTGGCACAGACACCCCGAGCCGGATGACAGGTGAGCATGCTGGTGCCTGTGCTTGTGACTCCTGGCTCTGCTGCTCTGGGAGCTCTAGAGAACTCCCCCAGCTCTCTGTGCCTCAGCTGCCTCATCTGTAAAGTGGGTGTGACAGTAACAGGCCCATCATGCAGAATCACTGGAAGAATGAACTCAGTTCATGAACACTCTTGTCATGATTAGTTTGGGCTGGAAACCAGAGTGGGGCAACTTCCCCAGCAGACCCTGCTGGCTCTTCAGATGCATGGACTATTGATGCGTTTGGGACTCCCTGAGTCCCTCTGAATGCTTACCCTGTGCTAGGCACTGTCCTACATACTCACAAGTGATAGTTTAATCCCCTAAAGAATCATGAGATTGTCCGGTTGGAGGGACGAGGATATTGGAGCACAAAGGTAACTGACTTTGTTGCCCAGGGTGAGCAGAGATTGGAACCCAGGCCAGGCTGCCCAGCTCAGCCTGGCTTCGCACACCCCCACAGTCCCCAGGCCCTTCTTGATCGTCCCCTGCCTGGAGCTCGGTGGACTCCCACAGGAAAAGCACACACCCCACCCCTGACAAGCAGCTGGACTTCCCTAAGACTGCTGCCATTTTGCATGAAGCAGGTGCATTATCATGCCTGCCACAGAAGAGTATCAGAGTATTGGCATCCAGGGAGCCACTGAGCAGCCTCCGAGACCACGAGAGCCCTCTCATGGAAGGGACTTCAGTCCATTACAGGAGGGGTTAAGCTCTCAGCCATTCTGATGGGACAGGGAGGAACTAGTGGGTCATAACTGGTCCACTACCTAAGAAAATGAGAGCACTCTTTCCTCAGCAGGAAAAATGATGTCCAAAGAGCACTTCAGATGAATTTGGGATGGCACATTCACACTGACCTGTAAAATCTTTCCATTAGAGGGAATTTAGAAAAATAGGCTTTGTGTGAAGAGCAAAGGCAGCACTTTTTAAGTGGTGAAGGGTTTATCTATCAGAGAATATAAAAATAATCTGCTAGGAAGAAGAATCCCTACTAGAAGAAGGAGGCCATCTGGAAGGAAAGGACTCTGGAAGGAAAGATACCACTGACTCGGGGCTAAGGAAAAGGGGGCAAAGTCTCACTTGCTCTAAATGGAGTAAGATGAATCTATCTTAAAGCCACCTGGCTACAAGTCAAAGGCTGCATGCTGTCCCTTTCCGCAGGTCCAGCAGCAATGCTCTGCAAGGTACAGTCCTCTGCTCCTGACACCACTGTTGCCCACCTGCTATGCCCAGGTCCATTTTTACCAGGTCCAGGTTGTGTTCAGTCTACTGGCTGTGAACCCACATCCCTCTCCCTCCAAGGAGCACCCCAGGCTGCCATGTGCAGAGCAGCAGGGAGCCTGGTGCTCTGCTTAGGGGAGTGACTCCTTGGCCCAAGCAACCCCGGGGTATCGCCAGTTAAGACCTATCTTTGTTTAGGCAACCATGTGAGTGATAAGCCAACCTTGTCTTATCGTGGACAGCTCCACTCTTCTGACTACAGAAGACTAGAGCTGCATCTTAAAATTGTTTAACTGAATAGAAATCCTTCCTTTCTATCCTCCTGGGCCCCAGTTCCCAAGACCGCTCCCCTCCTTTCATTCTTCATTGCGGGTAGGGTGGGACAATAAACGGATTGGAGACAGGTTCCAAACCAGGCCTCCCATCTTTTTGGCCAAGCAACTCAGGGAGAGTTCCTTGACTTCTCTGGTCCTCTGAGTCCTCTTCTGCAGGACAGAGATAACAATCACCCAGGGCTGGCAGATGCACAGAGGGCTCAGGGACATTAGCACACTGTGTGGGGCATCACAGGGCACTGCTGGACTGCTGCTTCACCTGAGGGTGTGCCAGCTTCCCACTCTCCTGCTCTCTAATCCGTCCTGAACATTGCTACTGGATCCATCTTCCAGGAGCGTGACTGACTATAATCATCTCAAAAAACAGTCACTATTTTATTTGAATGATGTTGCGCCAGGTGCAAATGGAAGGCTGAGCAGAGGGATGGGGAGGGACCTCATGGGAGACCTGGCCACCAGCTGGACGCTCACATGGGGAGAGGAGCCTATGACTCCATGGCTGGAGTCTTCTACCCACCTGTGTCCTACTCCCCACCTGGCTCCCTGCAGCCAAGGCCTGTCTCTCTTTACTCCTGGCATTCACATACTCAAGCTGTCATTGTTGAGCTCCTACTTTGAGCCCAGGGCTAAAGCAGTAAAGAAAAGTGTCCCCTTTCACTTCTCAGCTGCTTAAAAAGCATTTGTGGAATCAACGTTCACCACAATTCCACGTCAAAGGTCCTGGTGCTAATGTTCTCCAGGCAGGGACTCTCCTGTGGGATGGACGCTGCCTGAACCTGAACTCGTTGGCCTCCCAGACCCATTCTGCCTCAGGGTTCAGGAAAGGCAGAGTCCAGCCTGGACTTGCACTGTGACTGACTGGGTCATTTTGACCTTGGCCTCTGCGGCTGAGAACATGCAGCATGTGCTGGGGATGGCAGGGGCTCAAGCCAGCACAGCTGGCTCTGATCCCAACCCAAAGGGCAGTTCAGCTGGCATGGAAATGTGAGGACAGGTGACGAGCCATGGTCAGCCTCTGACTCCCGACAGGCCAAGGAAGCACATGCACCTTCTTGTGCTTAAATTCAGAAACAGATCATGGAAGATGTTCCTAAAGTGAAGTCTTGTGGTTGTAATCAAGATTCTCCTTTCAAAAAATAGGAATTATTTTATCTGCCTGTGTGATGGATTGAGTGGTGTCCCCCCAAAATTCACATGTCAAAGTCTTAACCCCCAGAACCTTTGTGGAGACGAGGTCTTAACAGAGATGATTACGATAAACGGAGGTCCCTGGAGGGGGCGCGATTTCAATGTGACTGGTGTCCATACAGGAAGGGGGAATCTGGACACACAGACATACACACAGAGGGGGAATATAATAAAAAGAGATATAGGAGATACTGGTCATCTAGGACCAAGGAGGGAGGACCTGTCACAGCTCCAATGGGCTGCCACCATGCACCTGGACGTCAGACTTGCAGCATCTGGGTAACACTTTTCTGTTATTTAAGCAGCCTGCTCTATAGTACTTGTTACAACAGCCCTAGAAAACAATTATAGCTTAGACTAGGTTACAATGCTCTTCCCTGAAGCTTAAACTCTTAATTTATACCCTGATGTGTTTTTCTCCTAAAGCAAACAATCCAGAGAAACCTAAAACTACGGTTTGTTCAGTTGAAGGAATTTCTCACTAAGACGTCTGCCCTTCATGATGACCACCACCTAAAGGGTAACATGTAAGAACAAAATCATCAGAGTGTCTCACCTGGGTTAGCAAGGCGGCTACTTGTTGGTCCAAGAATCTGATAAGGATCTACAGAAAGAAAAGAAGTCAAATCCAAAGGCAACACTGTGACTTGGTACCCTGAGACTTCGGGCTGACAGACCGATTTCTAGATTTCAGAACTGAAAGTTTCCCCTGTCCCCAAAGCACCTGCTCCATCACCTGTATAAGATGTCACACAGAATCCCAGAGAAGCTTCTTGCTAAAGGCTTCCTGGCTGGTAGCAGGGCTTGGATTCCCAGATCCCAAGGCCTAGCCCACAGCTCACTCTAACCCAGGATGAGAACAGGGCTGTGGAGTGGGAGTGCCGAGTGCCCAACTGATCGAGGACCAGGCTGGCCACTGCAGCACGTGGTCACGTCAGTGTTCCACTGCTTTTCCACCCAGTGCATGTCATTGTGCCGGCCCTGGTGTACACGGCATGGGAGGTAAATGGATTTGTAGATCTTAAAGACAGCCTGCACATGAGTATTTTTTCCCACATTCATGATACAGGTTTTTGGAAATTTTTTAGCAAAATCTCAAGTCATCCCAAATGAGGAGATAGACTACTTGGCCACCAGTTTACATGTGGAATGGTAGCAAAGAAAAAAGACATAAACTAAGTTCATTAGAAGTACCCTGCTGAGCCTGTGTCCTCTCTTATGACCATCTGGAGGGGTAACAAAACATACCTAGTTGAGGACGCTGGTCTTCAGTTTTGGGCACTGTGGAAGGAGATGGCTGAGCAGCTGAAAATCCAAACACAAAAACAGAGAACTGGCTATGACTTCGGTTTGGTTTGGCCACTCGTATTTGATGCTATTGATTACACAATGGCTCCATCAATTACTTTAATTATGAAGATAATCTGACTCTTTTAACAAGAAGCATCTTATGGAAGGACAAATTTCCTTTCCAATGAAATCAAATGAAGACACTATAACAAAAAGGACGTTTTCCATTATTTAGAAATTGTAATACACTGTTCTTTCCAAAAATAAAAAGGAAGAATTTGAGATGGCTTACAGAATAGAAAAAAGTGAATCATAGTGTAAAATAAACAGATAAAAGGAAACCACCAGGAAAATAAAATGAGGCAGGGCCAAAATTAAGGAAAACACCAGTCATTGGGCTGCACTCAGACATCCTGTCAAACATGCCTTTGTCCACGTTGAAACGCACACCTCGTTCCCTACATTCATTACAAAGGTAGGTGTAACCCAAACAGAGAATCACAGCATTTAAAGATTGGTTGTGTTTGTTGCTTAATTGACAAATCAGCCACTTGTTGAAAATCACAGATTAATTAATGATCATTCACTCCATCAACAGTTACACGAGCCTGGTGACATGCAGGTCAAGGCAGAGGGAGGCAACTCTGTACCTTTTGACTGAGGGGTGGGGTGGCCATGACCGGTCCAGGCTGATCTCCTGGGAGGCTCATAAGGTAAATCTGTAGAGACAAATGAATTGATTCAAAAACCCAGTAGTGTAATTTTTCTTACATATTTTTTTTAAAAAATTTGTTAATTAGAATAAGTAACATATAAGAAAGTCGAGTATTCCAAAGCAGTGTTCAACCTATATTCCATTAGATCTTGGTTCTATGTACAAATTATAATTTTGTATATTTTGTTGGTCTAACATTCTCTCCTCTGTTGATCTGAAAATCCTTATTAACACATTCCTCCAGAGCTTGCTGACTCTTCCGAAGTATTTTCCTCCAATCAGAGGTCAAGATCATATTAAACTTTTTTTTTTAACTGTCTAATTTGTCCTGCTTCCCCCGGGACAGACCCCAATCCACCGCTCTATTGGACAACCCTCCCGGAGTCCACAGCTTAGCTGATTCACCCACTTCTTGTTTGTGGTCTGCACCAGAATCCATCAAACGGCATGTGGCCTCTTGTCTCCCCTCCCTCTCCCTAGGAAACCATCACTGCCTTCTATCCTCACCTTTGTGAGTTGACTCCCTTGGTCTCCCCTTACTTTTCCGTCTGTATACACTGCCAGTCTTAGCTGGTCTCGTATGTTTCTGGGCTAATGTCTACTCTTTCCCCTTTTCCAAATGAATTTAGAATTTCTCTAAAATGAACTACATGAAATGAATTACAGGACATGACAAGAACTACAGCATTGCCTGCCACCTCTCAATGACAACCTTCAGAGCTAAGGACTTGCCAATGATTTCTCTGTGTTCATAGCATGATATTACTTGCCCCATAAGCCTCCACTGCACTTTGCACAGTAAATCTAATAACTATGCTTCTGCATCTTCAGTGTGAGTTCAATTAATGAGTACCAAGCCTCTATGTTATTTCAAGTTTCTTTCAAAAATATATTCCAGAAATATCATTATGCCTGCTCTTGCTCACTATGCATATGCAAAGTTATTTCTTCTCACAACGTCTTCTTCTTGGACCCGGGGCCTACATTCAATGTCAAGTGTCATTCTGGGCCACCTGAAAGCCACAGCCAGGTACTCCAAGAACACTCCAGTGTTCTTCTTCCAGACAGCAGGGGATGGCTATAAAAATCTCACTTGGAGGGCAGGCAATGCCATCATCTTTAAGCCTCTTTTTAAACAAATCATTTAATTGAATTTAAAATTGGCATTTGGGTGGGTCAGTCTTCAAAGAGTTTGACCAAGTTGCTGAGTATGTGTCTCTTCCTATTTTCATATCCCAAAGAGAATAGAAATGATATGCGATGTGAAATCCAACACAGGATTGCCTTAATTTATTTGGTCTGTTTGGCTGCAAGCATCGCGACTGGTGTGGTCTGTGAAACCCTACCCTCCTGAGCTTTGAAGGGTTAGATAATTTCTCTTTATAAACTTGCTATTGCTCACTTTCCTTCTCAGCTGGCAGTTTTGCATTTTGAGACCTTCAGCTTTTCCCACCCAGCTCCTCAGAGTTTCACTTTTCTGGGGTTGGGACTGCACGTGGGAATTACATTTGCAGCTGCTATCAATTTACAACGAAATTTCAACCTAACTCTCTGGGAGCATTTTGCACACAGATACTCAGCCACTTATATTTTTTTCCATCAAAAAAAAAAAAAAGGTTAGCCAGAGTCTCAGTATGAGAATTGTCTCAGAAAGAAGAATCTACGAGTAATGCTATCCTGACATCTACCCTGATTCATGAGTACATGTTTACCAAATGAAAAAAGCAAGATACCATGAAACATACCCTAGATCCTTGTTTCTCAAAGTGTGGTCCATGGACCAACAACATCAGTATTACTTGGAAGTTAGTGAGAAATGCAAAATCTTGCTTGGGACCTACGGAGTCAGAATCGGCATTTTAATAAGATCCCAGGTGACCTGGATGCACATTGGAGATTGAGAAAGCCACCCCCAGGGAATTTCCTTTGCTCCTCTAGGGTTCCACATTCTTGCAGGAAATGATTTCAGAAATGCTATCTGGAGTGTGCCAATACAAATTTTAAAAATGGTGAAGAGTTCCCGAGTGACAGATTCTGCCCAAGCTGTGCGAATGTGAACATGACTGTCAGCTGGAGTCCGTAGGCTGGTTGCTCACACACTACCTGAACAGAAAAGGATCACTAATGACATGAGACTGGAAAAAACCAAGCACCAAACTATGACTACAAAAATATTTTCAAAATCTTTATTCATAAAAATCCTTTTTAGGATGAATAAACACATCCTATCCTCCCTAGATAATAAGCCCGGACCTGGACCACACCAGACAGAATCTAACTCTCAGCCAAGGGCCTGAGATATGGCTGGCTGGCCGGGAGGGACCTGTCCATAAACACACTGCCCTGGGAGATAAGCTCGCTTTTGTTTTCTTTCAGGACACTCCAGGCCGGCCTTCCTTATCAGCTGCAGATCACATGCTGGGGGCACAACGCTGCCTCCCGAGGGACATGACACTGGGAACCACTGACAGGAGGGACAGTGGTTCCCTGCCTCAGGGCACACTGCCTCAGGCAGAGCCAGGTGAGTAATTCCACTCTGGCTGCCTCAAAAATGACGGCTCCGAGTGTCCTTCTTGCCATTGTCCTTTCTTGACAGTGGGCACAGGACTTCTGGCTAGGATGCAGTTCCTGCTTCGTTTGGGGTGATCATTTCCAGACCCTCCTCATTTCAACTTCCATCTTCAAGGTTGCTCGCTCACGCCGGCAGGTTCCTGTGTGTGGGAAGCTGCCGTCTGCCTGCCATGCGCTCTGTCACCTGCAGGAGCCTGGACTCAGACATTGAGCTTCATAGGAACCATTTCCCAGGCAGGTTGGGGTGACACAGAGGTGCCCCCCCCACACCAGGATCCAGACCAAAAATAAGGTGGAGATACACCAGGCAGCTGGCAGTGCTGCTCCTTCACACCAGAGAGACGGAGGGGTGGATTCCTGGGAGCCAGGATCAGTTTCTGATTCTGGGTGAGAATCCTTCCCAAGACATCAGCAAATCAGAATGCCCTTCCTGGGAGGGCTGAGCTTCACCGACTTCTACGCGCTCCTTCCCTCCAGCTCACTGAGAAGGAGCACACCAGAAGCCCCCTGAGCCACTGCACCTTCTTAAAAGGCCAGATGCGGATCACAGAAGGGTTCACTTGTGCAGAATCCACACTACGTTCACAAAGCCACTGTGGCGGCCCCTGGCAGGCTGGATGGGAAGGATGAGATCGGTCTTCTCCCACGTGCTTGGATGCCAACGGGGAACACAGACTTGGGAGACCAAGAGCTGTTTCCCAGAACCATTCCATACACTCCTGTGCAGCGGAAGGGACTGAGAGCCAGCACTCACGTGATCAGGCTCCACTCTCTTGTCTTCCTCCAGATCTTCCTAAAGTCTCCTAAGATCATGCATCAGAGACATGGAGATCTGGGACCATTTGCATTCTCTTCTTGCCCAGACTCTGTGGTTAGATTACAGCTATGGGGAAGCAAAGAACACACCTGGAACCATCTGCTGAGACGCAGGCCTTCCACTGCACCCAGGAGCGAGGCGCACCCTCCTGCTGTGCTTAGTCACACTGAGCAGCACTGAGCTGTGAGCACCAATGGAGGGATCATTTAAGGTCCCAAGAAACTCCCAAAGAACAGCAGATTCTGAGCAGAAATCAAGGCTGTGTGTGCAGGCCACTCTCTCCAGCATCCTTTGATAACATGCAGATGCTTATCTTGATATCTGAGTTGCCATGGTGATGGAGGAGAGGAAGGGCTTGTAGATATCACCCTTGTGACAGAAGGGAGCTTTCACACGACCTCCTCATGAGAGGCCAGGCAGGGTGGTGCATCCTGAGGTTAATACTTTGCAACATTCTGTGACATACCTCTGTTTTTGTCACTTTATCCTGTGATCTCAAGGGGCTGTGGCTTCAATAGGAGCAGATTTGGCAAAGGACAGAAGTGTCTACAGAGGAAGGGGAAAGGGTTTCTGGGAGCAATAACTGCAACAACTCAAAAGCACAGAAAGCACTGTAAAATAATGACCATAAAACCACAGAATGTAAAATAACGTGTCTACGTGCTGACAGTTTGTAGGGACCAATCTTAGTGCTAATTCAACACAGGGGTCACGGAAGGTGTGTTTCGAATCAGGAAAGTGTGGGAAAGTACAGGAACAAGCAGGGGACAGAAGGGGTGAGGCATGGACAAAGGAGGGAAGGCATTGACCAGAGGTGGCCACCTGCAGTGTCACTGAACAGTGCTGGCCAGTCGTGAGGTGGGACTGAATGACAGGGGCTCTGGAATCAATGATCCATGGAGGAAGTTCAGTCGTGAAAGAAGGAAAAGGCAGACTGGAGCAGCAGCCAAGGAATGGGTGACCCAAGGCGAGAAGGAAAGGAGGGCAGGTGGGGCGAGAGCACCAGGAGGCAGACTGGACAAAGGAGGGGTCTCACAGAAAGGAGACCACCAGGTGGACGAGTGAAGCCCAGAACCGTGGTGCTTCCGTCAGGGACTCT
Organism: Glaucomys volans; assembly: GCA_020662805.1. NCBI lineage: Eukaryota > Metazoa > Chordata > Mammalia > Rodentia > Sciuridae > Glaucomys > Glaucomys volans. The sequence continues at coordinate 55,487 of JAJEJO010002460.1, forward strand.
GTGATGGACAACCGCAGGACACAGGGGGACAGGTGTGGTCTTAACAGACCTGCTGCCAGGAATCTGGCTGGGTTCAGGGTCAGCACAGGAGGCCAACCAGGGTCCTCTGTGCATAGGGATCAGAGAGACGAAGGGCCATGACGCTCACCCCATGAAGATCACAAGGTGAGGGGACAGGAACTTGGCTCTCTATTCCCAGGTTACAGTCTAAGAGTCAACAGTCACCTCTTCTGAAAGCCACTGACCGCAGGGACAGGGGCAGATTCCCAGTGGCCCTTCCTCTGTGACTTGCAGCTCTGGGAATCAGCAGTGCAAAGCCTGTTCTCCCTCAGGCGCAGGCTCAGGGACGGTGGATCGCTGGCGATGGTCGACCCGATAAGGTCACATCCCTGAATCTGGCCTCCAGTGCACAGTCCTCTGGCTTTGTCAATATGATTTAAATTCTTTACAAGTCCGATAGCAATACTTGTAAGTATTTTAATAATCACAGTAGCAGGTCATCAAAATAGGGATTTCTAAATGCATATCAAGTCCTAGAAACATACTGTGCTAATAACAGTGGAGAAGGGTAGTGTGAGATCTTCCAGGTCTGCTTAAAAGATGGGCCATGGAAGGGCACCCTCAGAGTGACGCGTGAAGTTGGAGTTCGTCACCCTGGCTCTCCCTGGGCTTGAGAATGGAAGGAGTCCAGCACCTGCTCTGCTGCCCCTTCCTCTCCAGACCCCTGGACGGGTCAACTTCCTGGGTATACCATATTCTGAATCCTGAAGAAAGTAGTGGCAGGATCTGTTGTTCGATCAACCAGCTGGTGTGACCCATGGGGTGGACCAGCAGAGTTGGCTGGTGGTGGGGTCACTTCGCACAACTCACAGCGTGAGCTCATTAGCCCAGGCCTTGCACCTCAGCTAGTGGCATCCATGAGATTCCTTTAAACAGACAACTTTTAAAAATTAATTCATTTTTTTGAGGGCATGGGTGGTACTGGGGTGGCACTCAGGCCTCAGGCGTGCCAGGCAGGCCCTCTACATCCCAGCCCAACTCACCATTTTTTGAAGGCCACGTATTTTGCAGAAAGCTTTTATTTTTTTTAAAAGTATGGATGGAAACATCTTTAAAATGCTCACAAAGTCGCTGCCATCCATCCTACCCTCCCTGTGTTTGCCCACAGGTGCACTTGCTAGAAACTCAGAAATCTCGAGAGCCAGGGGCAAAGGTGCCTGCTTTTCATCCTCAAGACTCCTTGGGGGGGTTCTTGAGGGCCAGTTGGTTGACTGCAGACTCGGGGTCCTGTCTGCATTTAAATGGCCTCAAACCTGACAGGTAGGTAAGGACGAGTCTTTCCACCATGCTTCCCAGGTGCACGGAAGCAAGCTCTTAAAACTGCCAGCAGAGTCCCTGAGTTAGGAACCTCTCGAGAGCCATTCAGCTCCGGGCCCCATCCTCATCAAGTCGCTTGGACTTCAGCCAAGACTGACGCAGCTGGGCGTGGACAGGTCAAAGAGGGGCAGCCTGGTCTAGGAGGACATGGGTTCTGGGCTGCATTTAAATATGGAGAAACGATCCAGTGCCCAGAATCATGACTTCCTCCGCCGCAAGGCTGGCACTAGAACACCTAGCTCACAGGTGGTGGGGGGACGGGTGTCTAGGGATGGCTGCGGTCTCGGCCCTCTCCTGTTCAGGTTCCACCTGGCAAAGGCCTAATCCTCTGCTGGCCTGTGCCCAGTCCTCTGGAAAGCTCCTTACTCCTTTCAGACGGAGCTGAATCTCTTCCCACACATGTGGCTGCCTCCTCGGGGTTTTACAGCTAGAGGTGAGGCCTCTTCTGTAAGATCCAGCACTTTAAGTTAAGCATTCACAAGTCCACATCTGCTTCTCTGGCTCCAAGGGCTCTACCGAAGCAGATAAAAACTTAAACATTGCTGCTGGCCTGCTGCCATGCCCTCTGTGGCCTGCACAGGAAGGAGCCACCAGCTCTGAATGAACCAAGGAGCCAAGCCCAGTGAGCAAGCGAGCTTTCCAAAAACAGGCAGCTTCCCGGAGTCTGGCTCATCTTTACAGCCCCAGAGTCTAACTTCATGCTTGGCACTAAGAGACACTCGATTAAGGTTTACTTTTGGGTGAGTGGCATGTAAATCAATGATCTAAGTGAACCACCTGGAAAGAAACAGATTCAGAGGTGAATAGTATCTATTCTATGATTCTTCTCTGAAAGCTTGGCTTCCTATGACAAGTAGGGAATTTGGGGATTCCTCTTCCTCTGTGCTGTTCCCTGAGGATGGACAGATGACAGCAGTCCTTCCATTCACCCAAAGCGCACGTATTACTTATTCTCAGGCACCCAGGATGGCTTTGTTGCTCATCTGCCTCCAGAGCAGTGAGTTACAGAGCTAATTTGCTTCTAATTCAGAAGTTCAGACACCTTTGTGGTGTCTTTGAATGATGTGCTTAGACTGGATTTAGGTTCTGAATCAACAGAGGTGGAAATAAGACCATTGGGACTCATTTCAGATCCGGGACCGGCTCTTTGTATCATGGGACTTAGGTCCTGGATGTCAGCAGGACCTCTGGGCTGTCTCTCAGTGAAGGTCACGCGGGGGTGTTGGCGTACCTGGCCTAGTTGTAATTCTTTGCGTAGCTTCAGGATATACTGAAGTATTTGGGAAAATAAAAGCCGCACCCCCTGCAGACAAAAGGAAAGACAAAACATGTGAAGGTCTTTGTCCTGGTTGTCCATCAGCGCCAATCCACCTGCCCTTGACCACCTAGGAGGGGCCTCCTGGGAGCTGCTCACCAGACCTCGTGGGACACGAGCAAGCACCCAGACCAGAAATGGGTTCTGTGAGCACGCAGGAGGCTCTCCTGGCTCTGTTTGCTCTAAAGTACTTTGTCTTTTGATTTCACAGCTTCTTCCCGGAGCTCCATCTGCGACCCGTCAGCAATTTCATTTCATTAAAGAAAAATTCTGTGGTGCATGTTTTTCCCCAATTTGTATATAAACCCATAAAATATTTTACAGATCTCTTAGAAAAGAGTACCAAGGACTTAGACATATTCTGCCTAGGGTTATATGGATCTCATTAAAAACCAACCCACTCGAATGCATGTTTTCCCATTCCCTGCTTCAACCAATGCTCATGCTGTCAGCTGAGAAAATCCCCCTTTCAACATTCAGTCCATTTGGAAATCGGTGTCCTGCTTTTTGACTGCTTTTATTTTAACAATACTAAAGTTAATGAATTCAGAGCTTTCTTGAAATTTTCGTTCACTATTAAAGAGTTTTTAAATGACTATGAAATTATCAGAAAATGTGCATCGCCCCAGGGTGTCTCCTGAGGGGGAATTACTTTGCCTATTATTTGTTATTTCTGGCCACAGGATCACTAACAGGTTGGTGTGTGCAACATAATTGATAAGGTAAACTACCTACTCGAAGCATTTCTTATGCTACATTAAAAGCACGATGTTTTGAATACAGAAGAAGGAGATAAACAGCACCCTCATCATGCTAGGACTCTCTCAAGTTGCAAGTTTTGAAATAGAAGGGTGAACACTTGGGAAATGACTGCTTCTCCAGGAGGGTGGCCCCTGAGCAGGCTGGCTTGCCTGCACGGGCTGGCCAAGCCTATAGGCCTTCCTGTTTCCCCCTGAGCCTAGGTGGTTGTGCAGGGGCCCCGCAGGCCACTGCAGTGGGTGAGCAGCAGCTGTGGCCCTGCTTCCCCAGTGACTCCATCAGGAGGGAGGAAAGGGATTCAGATCAAGAGCACACTCACTACAGAACCCAGCATCAACTGAGCTGGAGCACAGGGAGGAGGGTTGGCCGGGGGAAGCTCTGGGTTACACCCCAGTAGGCTCAGGCATGACACAGACCAATCAAGTGCAGAACCAGTGGTCAGAGAGAGAGGCAGGCATCGTGTTGGTGACTGCCATCAAAGCCTCCAGTTAGAGCAGAATTTCCCTCCAAACCCAAGTTCCAGAAAAGTAACACATTCCCTCCGACTGCCTTTCCCCTGTACACATGCCTGTGCCAGAGATGAAATCAGGACAATCTGATGGCCCAAAACTACCAGGAAGGAGAAACACAGCTCCAACTTGGAGTAAACATTCCCGTGGGAATTCAAGGGGAAAAATGGAGATAACTTGGGGCCCCTCACACCACACAAGCTCTAAGTGTCTATTTCTGCAGTCAGCGTGGTGGGTGCATTGGGACCAGTAGCAGAATGCTATAATCCAGCAAAGGTGGGCTGAAGTTCAACTTCCTTTAGGTTGAAGGACCCACCAGCTGTCCCCATGTCCTGCCTTCGGATATCCTGACTGGTCCTGGTTTTGGCCTGCACATGAACCTGCAGAAGGGGTCCTACGCTTGTTCTGGGGTGGGTGGGGCTGGCATTACCTGTGTTTCTAGCATGCATTAACCGTGGCGAGTTTTGTAAGGCTTTATCAACATCATCGGAAGTCAAATGTGGAAGAGGAGCTACAAGACAAAACAAAACCACATCCAAATGAAAAAGAGAGAACTTCCTTTCCTTAAAAAAAGAAAGAAGAAAGAAAAGAGAGAGAGAGAGAGGAAACCACCCAGCCCCATCCTCCCATCAGGGGCTGGTGGAATGCCCAATCACCCGCTGCTGGTTAGCACGGGAGCAGGGGGCCGCCTTCGCAGGGAGAAGTGGCTGGCCTGCCGGGCAAAGCCACCGAGGGAGTCTCTGCCCCACCTTGCTTTTCTGACCGCATTTGGTGTCACAGAAACTCAAGCAGACCGCAGATGCTCTGTTCTCATGCCTAGTCACCAGTATGCTATTGCCCTTCCATCCAGGGACGCTGATGCTCACGCTGAGGCGGAACCCTCCCTCCCCTGTGTCGGGCTGGATGTGAAAGGGCCCTGGATCGGCCACAGGGCAGATAATTCCCCTCAAGCAGGCACCTTGCCATCATGCTTCTATTTCAATTTGGGGCACCGTGGAGAGCAGTGAGGGTGTGGCCACATACTATTTCCTTTTCCTGGACCCTCCCCTGCCCTGCCCACAGGGACAGGGACCTGCGGGAGGCTTCTCACAGGTGACGGCTGGTTCACCTATGTCCATGACAGTCTAGCATGTGGTCCCCTTGAGTCTCAAACAGGCAAGAGGTGAGGGGAGAAAGCTGCTGTCCACCCTTCTCTCTGGACCCTCTGCAGCTCAGGTCTGTGGGGACCAGGGACAGTGGCGCTCCTGTGAGGGAGGGAGGGGCTTACTCTCTCTGAGGTAGTGGAGATGCGAGAGAAGGATGTCGGCGTTGTAGCTGGGGGTGAGCCTCTGGAAGTCGTCCTTGGTCATCTTGCACAGCTCCTTCCCGTCGATATTCTGGAATAACAAGATGTCCACATCCGGAAGGCCATACTCTTTCACTGCCCACTCCAGCCACTGCCGGACATGGTCTGTGCTCCATAGCGTAGGATCTGAAAGGGGTGAGAACATCTGCCATCACCTCTGAAGACAGGTGTCGAGGCAGAGTGTCCCCGCCAGCCCACCAGCCCAGTCCCAGAGCAGCTTCCCCGGCTCCAGAAGTGCCAGCCTCTGGCCAGCTTCAGAGCCTGCTCCACGGTGTCCTGGGGAGAAGGGAAACTGACTCACACTACAGGTGGGACATGTCTTTACAGTGGATTGTTCTGGAAGGTGAGGATTGTACATACCACCTGCCTCTTCTGTGGCTCAGGTAAAGTTTCCTGGAGGGATCAGGGATTTTTTAAATACTTTGTTTTTCCATTTATTTTCATTTTAATGTATTCATTTAAAAATGCATAAGAAGAAAAGGCAACTTTTTCTTCCTTCAAGGACTACTGGCATGTTTGCATGAAAATAAGAGTTAGAATACATTTTCAGGAGGGTGCTGTGGATTAAAAAAACAATAAAAACATTGACCACGAATTGGAGGTGAACCCCAACCCGAGCCCCTCCCCAGAGTGAGCGCTGCGAGCCGAGAGCTGCAGCTAGACCTGTCCTGCAATGCACTGGCACCTGCAGAGCCGGCGGCGAGTGACTTCCACCTTCCGGAGCAGGAAGCACAGACATCCTGCAGGGCGGAGGCAGTGTCTTCAAGCTCCACTGCCACGTGGGAGGGGACCCAGGTGCAGAACGTGGAGGGCAGGCCCTTGGGAACCGGAGCAGGTGACCCTCAACTGTAAACAGCCCAGCTGAGGGTCTCCCCCGAGGCTGCTCCCGAGTGCTGAGAGACACCAGGCAGGCAGGGGCCAGACTCCTGATCCTGCAGAGCCTCCACGGGTGGCCCACCCAGGAGCTCCCTCTGTCCCCGTATCTGCTTCCTGCGTGCAAGGTGACCCTTGACTCAGGCTCTGGACAGCCCGGGAGCAGGCACGCCTCACACTCTGGTCATCTTAAATGAGAAAGTGGCACTGGTCACTTTGTAGCCAGTTGTCCCACTACTGTCTCCAGCCACTGGAGGACAGGCCTGGGTGAGCGGCTGAGTGCATTTGAGGTTTCCAGAAGGAACGGCACCTCCTGCTGGTGATTCTCAGTTGCACCAAGGTTCAGACCATGCACCCAGCACCTCGCCACTGAGTGTGGTCCTCCACCTAGGAGCCCCAGCTTGAGCCAGGAGCTAATTAGAAACGCAGACTCCCTGCACCCACCCCACCTGCTGAACCAGACTGCACCTTTCCACCAGGTCCTCCCTTTAAACCTGGGGAAACCGGCCAGGCATGAGCACTGTGGTGTGGAATTGCTGGGTCATAGGGCACATGCATCTTAACTGACCAGTGAGTCATGGGAGCTCACTCTAAATCAGCAGCCAGGGCAGACATCAACAGCTAAAGGGCTCTCTGGTGTTACCGCGGAGAGAATGTCTACAAGAATGCAAATGGCATCGTAGAGAGCAAGGAGGGCGGGTTTGTCATTACCCTTCTGCTCTGGGACACGGGAACAGGTTGCTTGTCTGTGGAAACTGAATGTGATGGGGAAGGCTAACATTGCCCAGCTCACTGAAGCTCAGAAAACTCTCTGTCATGGGGTTAGGATCTTGCTTTCTGGGACAGCAAACTCGAAACTCCAGGCTGTTTATTTTTATAGCATCTCTGGACTTTCCTTTTTCAAAACCAGATAATATTGAGGTCCCGGGACACCCTCGACTGAATGCTTTATCCTCAGTTCTGTGCTGAAGAAGCCCCAACAGCCTCACAGAGGAACACCCACCTTCCAAGCCCCTGCCCCAGTCATGCCAGGTGAGAACCCACTAGGCACTAGCCAAGTTGTCCCTCTGGTTTGGTTTGGTTTTGCTTTTACCAACATGGGAGGGCTATTTCTTTGGTACAACTACTTCCTAGAAATTGGTTTATTCAGGAAATGGATTTTCTCCTCTTCATGGTGGAACCAGATGTTCTCAAAATGTTGAAAAAACACCTCTCTTGAAAGTCACTGGCTCCAAGTGAAGGACACATGGAAGACCATTCAGAAGAGAAGTCCCGTCTCTCTGGGGTCCCGTAGTGCACGCCTGCCTCAGTTTCCAGTTCTATGTTAAGGGTCCTTGTGGCTCAGTCAACTCTCTTTCAAGAGAATCAGGTGCAATCAACCCATGTTGCCCTGACCTCTAAGGATGTTCTTTGTAGTGTTTATAACAAGACACTGGAAACAGCCCACATATCTGACAAAGGAGAATAGTCAAGTTGTGGTACATTTAGAAATATTCCTGTGATTTTTTAGAAACTAAAAGCTACATTGCTGAAATACATGAATGGATGTGAAAAGATGTTCCAAGCAGTTTAGAGTTAAAAGTTTCAAAATATTATTGCAATATAACTGTATCTTGTAAGTATAGATATCTGCATGGAAAGAAGTTGTGGGGGGGGAGATATGCAGCAAAATATCAATGGCTGTGTCTGGAGAAAGGAGATGGGATTTTAGAGTTTTCTTTTTCATCACCTACATTTTCTCTTTCTAAATTTTGATTAAAATTATTTATAAAAATGTATTTTCTATTTCAAAAATGAAATAGGTCTTACAAACATCATCCCTCAGCATCCTCAGGGGATTAGCTCCTGTGCTCCCCACAGATGCCAAACTCGGAGGACACACAAGTCCTTTACATAAAGTGACCGAGTATTTGCACATAACGTACGCACAGCCTCCTGTGTACTTTAAAGCATCTCTAGGGCGCTCACAATACCAAGTCGATGTGAATACTAGGTAAATAGTTGCTATTCTACTCTGTTACGAAGTGAAAGCACATCTCCCCAGCTGCGCAGTTCAGACACATTTTCATTCTCCATGATTTCAATACCCGGTCGGTCCAACTGGCAGATGTGGGGCCTGCGGATTTGGAGGGCTGGCCGCATTTGCTCAAGTGTCTTTGTCAAATTTCTTTCACAAGTGTAATGGCTGAATCTCACTTTCTTTCACATTTTGTTAATAGACACTATTTTATTTGAAAAGAGTACAATCACACAAAATGGCCCCTCCAGGTCTCCACACCTCTGCCCTGGACGTTTATAAGCAAATGCTGTGAAATTCCAAAGGGCCCCTGGCAGAGGAGGCGAGGGCGTCCACTCCGACTGTCTGGGCACCGCTGCTCTGACCCCTCTGGGTGCTGCAGCACAGGAGGGTGCCAGGGGCAAGCCCAAACCCTCCACACCAAGCTCGGCGCCCTCAGTGGCGGGTCCCCGCTGGCCTCCCCCACCACCTTCCCTGCAGCCACTCACAGCCACCTGCCTCCAGAACCAGCACCCTGTGCCTGTGCCACATGCCACCCAGTGCCTGGAGGACCAGTGCCTCCCTCTGCCCTCACTTGGCCTGCTCCCCTCTTTGGGCATCTGCCCTGGATGCTCTCATAGGATATGTCCTGTGGGCAGGGAAGCGACAGCGGACTGAGGACTGGGGCCCAGCCCAGGGACACAGCCCTCTCTGCACTCACCCCAGCTGCCCGGGCCAGGCATGCTGCAGTGGTACAGGGCACCTGGCAAGGTTCCGCTCAGGGTGCTGGGGCCCAGCGGCCATCCGTGGGTCACCTTTTAACTCACAGAGTCCCAGGAGAGCCTCTCTGCCTCCTCCATGGCCCATCGTCAACCTTTCTCGCTCTGTGCCACCACAGAGAGAGATTAACTGCATTCCAGCAGGAGTCACTGCGCATTTACTCTACAAGTAAGTTGCAGGCAGATTCACAAGTGGCCCAGACAAACAGAGGTGCCACGGATCCCGAGGGAGGCAGCTGGGACCGCTGTCCACAGAGCAGAGTTGGGTCTGCATTGCCTGCTCTGGCGATGGAAGTGCAGAGAGCAGCACTGACCTGGACCAGGAGAAAGGAGGAGTCCTCCAGAGCGCTCGGCCCAGGCTGCGTCTACCACCAGGGTTTGACAAAGGAGAGAAGCTCCTGGTTCAAGGGATCAGCACAAGTGCAGCTTCCCCCAGAGAGCCATGCGCCACCTGGTAAGCTCGGGATAGGGAGGGGTCGTGTGGCTTCGTGGAGGGCTCATCAGATGGGGCCCAGCAGTAGAGGAGCAGGCCCAGGCAGGTGGGGTCAGATCCCTCTGTCACGTAGGGATTTCAGAGCCGTTAGAAAGTTCCGAGGAGCCGGGCGCGGTGGCGCACGCCTGTAATCCCAGCACTTGGGAGGCTGAGGCAGGAGGATTGCAAGTTCAAAACCAGCTTCAGCAACTTAGCGAGGCCCTAAGCAACTCAGTGAGACCCTGTCTCTAAATAAAATACAAAATAGGGCTGGGCTGGGGATGTGGCTCAGTGGCCAAGTGCCCCTGGGTTCAATCCCCAGCACCAAAAAAAAAAAAAAAAAAGAAAGCTCCGAAGGCTCGGAACATGTCTTCAACAACCCCTGGCACAGAAAACTTGGTCCTGGAAGCACAAGGCTTTGGTGGGGGCCAGAATGGGCACATTTGCACCCTGGGGCTCTGAGCCCACCGTTTACAGCACATAACTGGAATTTCTGGAATTCAGCTTTATTTTTTTGTGGGTAATTAAATGAAATGTTAGGGAAATTGAAAAGTCAATGAGATAATGCGTGTGAAAACACTTGGCCAACCACAACACATCGCAGAAAAAGAACTCGTCAACATGTCGGATTTTGCTTCTCAAACTCCACTAAAATGAAGTAATGTGTCTAATCGCTGGGGCCACCTCTTCCTTTAACACAGAAGTCCGATTAATCACTCAGTTTTAAGGAACGTTTGGGGTGCTGCTGTCAGAGGAATGGCTAAGCGTGAAGATAAGCCACTGAGCTTTCCTCCTGCTGCCACGGTTTTGGAAAGACCTGTCATCGCCACCGTGCGTTCCGGGGCAGGAAGGTGGCACAGACAAAGCCCGGGGAAAGGAGCCAGGGCTCCCGCCACCTCCTGTGTTTGGGGTTACCTGGTAGGTACCCAGAAGGTTTCTGAATCCTATTTCAGGTTGTTGGAGATTTTAAACTGTAACAAAGAATAAAGCAAAGCCACCATCAAGCACAGCGCTCTGGAGTCGCACCATCTCCTGCCCACCACGTGGGTGGGTAGGGGTGCCAAGGTCAGGTGGTAGCTAGCCATGAGCAGGGAGAGGCTCCAGCAGTCACAGGTGTCATCACTTTTGGGTCATCTTTAAACAACCCTCAAAGTGAACCAGAAAGCAAAGGGTGGTAGTTAATCTGCAGAAAATAAGCAAAGGAGCTAGTTGGAAAATATGTTTAAAGGAAGGACAGTGGGAGTGATTCCTGCCAGGGTCACTGAGGCTGGCGTGAAGCTAGGAACGATGGCTGCAGGTGTCTCCGCTGGTCTGAAAGGAAGACTGACTAAATGCAAGTAGGAATTATTGAGCATTCACTATAAGCTACTATTAGTGGTGCGGGCACACCAGGGTAATTTCTGACCAGCAACTGAACCCAGCACCCACATTAAAATGACAGTGACTTGTAGATGAAGCCATCCCCTCTAATAGGATGGCCACCATAACAGTTCCAGCGAGGACCACCTAGCGCAAAAAGTCCACCGCCCAAGGAGAAGGAGGAGTGGAACACCTGATTTGCAGAGTGCAGAAGGTGGCCCCAGGCGACAGTGTCCACACTGCCACAGGCCACTGCGTCACCTCCCTCTGGCCAGTGTCCTGTTTGAAAGGCCCCTCTAGAGAACGGATAAGAATGAGGTTAAACAAGGGCCAACGTGCTGTTAATCCAAGTCTGGAGTGTCCTTTTTCTTCAATAATATCAATGTAAGTTAATGCCTTTCAGATAGAAACGCCACCTCGATTATGAAAAAGTGTCAAAAATTAAATTGAATAAAATGTGCCCCTAAGCCGTATCGCAGGCCTGGCGAGGGCTTTGTTTATGAAACCAGGCCCAAAGCAGGTTGGCCCATCTCTGTCCAAGACACTCTCAGACCTGCAAAAATAAGATTCGGCATGTGTTCCACCCCACCCAGGGTGGAGTCGCATCCTGAAGCAGGCCAGATAGAGGGCTGCTGGCAGGGGCACTGCTTCTGTCCTCCACAGGGAGCCAGCCTCAAGGAAGGCCTGCCTCCAGGCTGCTTCTGAATCTTTCAAAGTTTTCATTTATGGATGGCAAGCCTTTATCCTCTTATTACTGATTTCTAATAGCATTGCTCTTGGTCAGTGAATGGGGTCCATATAGCATTGATTTTTATTTTTTAATTCTGGTTTGCTACTTTTCTATTAGCATGGTCCATGGTGGATGTTTGTAAATGTCTCTTGACATGGTAGGTGTAGAGTTTTATAAATGATCATGATATCAAAATTGGTCATATATATACATACATATATACATGTACATAATTTTAATGTCACTGATTCATCAATTATTGAGAAAGGTAAATTGCAGTCTCTCACTAAAATGGCTCTATTTCTCCTTGTGGTTGTTTATGTATTTGGGGGCTATGTTAACAGGTGCATATAAGTTTATATCAACATATATTTTCCTTGAATCTAGCCTTTTTTCACTATGTAATGACCATATTGTTTCTGGCAATGCTTTCTGCCTGCAAGTCCATTCCATCTAGTTTTTATTCTTATTTTTTTCATCTTTCTTTTGATTAGATTTTGACTTGTCCCTTTCACTCACCTGTTGCTGTCGATCTCTTCTGTGTGAGCTGGTTTTGTGAGTAGTACACGTTTGACGTGGGTCAATTTCGTCAGCCTGAGTGAGGCTTTCCATCTCTAACGGCAAGTTTGGTGCTCTGCCTTCGCTGTCATTGACCTGTCTGATTTTTCCTTCTTATCTTGTGTCTTCCGTGGACCTCATTTTGCCTGATCATCTTTATTTCTCCTTTCCAAGTGTCTAATTGAATTGATCTATTTTTCTTCATTCCTGTTTTTTCCTACTTGTTTGGCTATTTAAAATCCCAATCCTCTTTCTCGTTAATCTTTAAATAAAATCTGTAGTTAATAACCACATATATCTTTTTCTCAAGTAATGCAAGGAATCTAGAAAGCCCAGCTTCGAATCATCCCTCTTGCGTGACCACATTGCCTGGCAGTCTTGCCTTCCTGCTCTGCTCCCTGCTTAGAGGCTGAGGTTTCCGTTCTATAGCCCCGTCTCCTCAGACCCGCCTTATATCAGCCAACGCCACTGCTCCGATTCCCTTCTTATGCCTCACTCCCTTTTTCTCGGATTTATCTGTTTTCACAGTATACCTCATCTTCAGTTAGTTCCTGGAGTGTGGCTCCGTTAGCAATATACTCTCTGGTTTGAAAATATCTCCTTTCCCCCTCTATTGACCTAATGAATTAGTTGTTCACGGAATTTCTTTGCATTGCTATGATTCTGTCTCTTTCATTAAAGGTGTTGTTCTGAAAGACCTACTGACTTCACCAGGCTACCAAACGGGTCCGAAGCAAGAAAAGGTCGGAGCACAGGGCAGACTCCAAGCCTATTTCCAGACCACCAAGGATCGCCCTCTGCCGTCCTCCGGGTTCGGGTTCACTGTTGTTGGAAGGTTTCTGTCGTTCTTCTCCCACAGCCTGTCTTTCATCCCCAGAGCTTTGACAGCACTATCTTTGGAGTTCTGCCATCACCAGGGCCAATCAGAGCGGGCAGATCTGCATTATCCTGCTCTGACTGGGGCTTACTGTATTTGGAGACTGGTCTTATTCACCAATTTTGTAAACGTCTTAGTTTTTATCTCTTGATTGCTTGACCTCTTCCTTTCTCCTAATTTCCCCCTTTCTGGAACCTCTATCCAATCTACACCAGACACTCTCATCTCATCCTTCCTAATTTCCAACATGGCAGCACACGTGGAAATTTCCATGCTGTTCCATATTCTGCCTCTCTGTGTCACTGTTTTGCACCCCGAGTAACATCCTGTGTCTACTTTCTTTAATTCACTTTTTGGCTTTTCGAGGTCCCTGCTCAGTCCATTTACTGAGTACACGTGTCTGGATATTTTTTCACATAGATCCACTTTTGTTTCTAGGAGTTTCCTGCTGCTTCTTCTCCATGCTGTACTCTCCTCCATGATTCCTGCCTTTAGACACTGGTACCCACCCCACCCAAACCACCGAATGCACTGGTACCCACCGCACCCATGCCGCCCAGGTGCCAACACAGGAATGTGGTACTCTCCTCCCAGTTCCCTCCTTATTCAGTCCCTAAGGAGTTCGCAGTCTTCCTTCCCCATTCGCCTGTCATTTTAAAAGATGCTAAACTTCATGCTGTGTTTCCAGGGGTTTTGCTAAAGGGTGTTGTTCTCCAGTCCTTTAAGCTATTTTACTGGAATCAAGATCATTCGCTGCTTACTTTTTCCGTACTCAGACATTTTCCATTTTCAATGCACCCGTCAACCCAGCTCACACCACGCTCTGCTCCATTCATTCATCAACCAATTGTCCAAAGCTCAATTGTGAACATGAATTGCACAACTTCCTGCAAAAGAGTCAAAGTCTGTAAGAAACAGTTTTAGTTGTTAAGGATATAACTAAATTAATTTTGTTGGGTTCTAAACACACCTTTGACATGTCACCCTAATTTATTTCTCTGGATGGAGCCACTCTACTCTTCTTGAGCTAATGATCAGTGCTGACCTTTGTTTTTTCTTCCTGTTGCCTCCCGTTAGTGACTGCCAACATGACAATGTTCTCGGGCTCCTAATATTTAAGCAATAGAATAACTTGTTCCACTTGAAAGTTTCTACCTGCTTGGGTTATCTTTCTTTGCCCCTTCTTTAAATGTCCATGGCCCCAGAGTTTTGTCCTTTGTCCACCCCTGTCCTTGCTCCATAGATAACTTCAAGCTTTTTTATCCACTCTATGTTTTAACTACAACACGCAAGCTGTATCAGTTTCCTGTGGCTGCTACAACAAAGTGCCCTGAACTATGTGGCCTAAATTAATAAAAATGTAATGCCCTCTGCATATGTCTGTGTCTGAATTTTCACTTTCATGATTTTATTAATCCCACATTGTAAATGCACCTTAACTTGATTAAATCTGCAAAATCTATTGCTAAATAAATTCACACTCTGAGGTACCAGGGGTGATTTAAGCACTTTATACATATTGTCAACGCTAATCCACATGGCACCATGTGAAATGGGAATCATAGGTTAAGCATCCCTCTAATCTGAAAACCTAAAATCTGAAGTGCACCAAAATGCAAAGTTTTTTGAGCAGCAAGGTGGCAGCACGCATGGAAACACCTGACCTCATGTGAGTTGCAATCAAAACACAAGTGCACCAGAAATATCTAAATGAACTTCAGTCTGTGTGCACGAGGCGTGTGTGAAGCATAGTGACTTCTGTTTTAGACTGGTCCCCAAGGTATTTCATTATGTGTGCAAATATTCTAAAATCCAAAAAATCCAAGATCTGAAGCACTGGCTGGTCCCCGGCACCTCTGATCAGGGATGCTCAGTTGGTACAGTCAGGTATTAGGCACTCCTTAGCATCTACCCAGCTATTCAAGCTGAAGTCGCCACCCTGGACATCACAGGGGCTTGTGCCCAAAGTGGGTTCATTTGAAAATCAAAGTACAAATGTAAAAGAGAAAAAAAGTAGAGATGCTTGAAAAGTTGGATGCTTTAGCACTTTGATGAATAAAACAGAGAAAAAGAAAAATATTTCAAAATCTCTAAGCTGCTAAAACCAGAGGTCCTATTGCATTTGGTCAGCATTTTGCAATGTTTAAGAAAAGTGGTGAGGACGGTGCCTTCCTCTTCATCTCCCTCTTGGTTGGCACATCCCCAAGTACACCGTCAATACCTAAAAGCAATGCTGACTGCTACAAGGGCCCAGTGGCACAGAGTGGACATGGCCCTCATCAGGTCAGGCACTGATGGAATTTCATGACACGTTTGCTGCTCAGAACATATTATTTCTAATAACTCATGCCCACAGCCTGGTGAGGCAGAGCTGGAAACAGCTGGAAGTCAGGGCACCTTTGGCTGTTGACAGGTACAGAGAGCACGGGACCTGGGCCTGATCCCACTTATCAGCACTGGGCTCAGAGTGACACCAAGTGGGGCCAAGGGGCTGCTCTCTGCTTCCCACCTTTGTGCTGTACTTATATACTCACAGGAGATGTTCAAAGCTTTTTTATACAATAGGCTTTGTGCCAGATGGTTTTGCCCAGCTACGGCTAAGGCAAGAGTTCTGAGCTGGTTTAAAGAAGGCCAGGCTACGCAAGTGCACGCAGCAGGCCAGGTGTGTTAAAATCACGGTCTACTTCCAACTCACAACGGGCCTACTGGGCACGTGCCCCCAGCCAGGCCCGGAGCGCACACATGCGCGATGTGTGTGTAGGCACATACATGTGTCAACATGCAAGGTGCGCCTCCCTCCTGGCTTCCCTCTGTTAAAAGCCGACCTCAGTTCAAGCTCCTTGTTCATTTATTTAAAGTTGGTTCTACAGCTCTTTTGTGTATATTTATGTGAATGTTCTTAAATTCATTCTGAAGTAGGAGGCAGTATAAATATATCAAATGACAGTAGATTTTTATTTATTAGGGATATTCTGTAGGTTTCTTTATAGCTCTTGAGTGACTGAAGTTAGTCTCAAAACCTCAGTTGAGGTTTGCTTTTTTGGGAGGAGGGCAGGTACTGGGGTTTGAACTCAGGGCACCCAACCACTGAGCCACATCCCCAGCCCTATTTTGTATTTTATTTAGAGACAGGGTCTCACTGAGTTGCTTAGGGCCTCATTGTTGCTGAGGCTGGCTTTGAACTCGTGATCCTCCTGCCTCAGCCTCCTGAGCCACTGTCATTTGAGTTTTTAAAACTGAGTTCCACATATGAGCACCCCATTCTGACCCAAACAATGCCCCTAAGTCCTCTGTTCTATGACTTCTCAGTCTACATGCCTGTTCTCCTATTCCTGGACCATTGTGATGTCTAGGATAGTACAAATGCTTAGGAATAGGAAGTGGGTTTTTTTTCTTTCTTTTTTTTTTCATTTGGTTTTCATTATGATTTGCATTTGGGGGGTGCCAAGCAATATGCCTAAGGAGTAGGATCTGCATGAAGCCCACAGCACTGGACCTGGAGAGTCTGGAACACTCCTGTGCCTATGAGGTGACTGGCGGCCAGCACTGTTGCCAAAGGACAGGGATGCAGCTCATGGGACTTCCTGAGGTCCTGCAACCCCAGGGTCACACGGGAGGATTAGCCAGATGGTGCAACGAAGCTGTGTGTGTGTGTGTGTGTGTGTGTGTGTGTGTGTGTGAGAACACACATACCTGAAACTTGGTCAATAACTGAAAGACTCACAACTTGCAAAATCAGCCACAACTAGCTGTCTTACAAACAGGATTAACTGAATAACTGCCTGAACTGCATGAGGCAACCGGAGGAGGGAAGGGCAGGAGAGCACCTTCCTCAGGAGAAAGAAAGAGCCTCACACACAGCACAAGCCGCTCTGCAGAACCCTGGTCCTGTCCTTCCAGCCTCCCTTCCGTGGGCACCCACCACGCACAGGAAGTGCTTGCACTCAACTGGACTAAGCTGGCTCCTGGCCACCTCCCCCCAGAAATAGCTCCTCTTTATTCTAAACAGAAAGGGTTTTGAAAGAAATAACATAGAAAGACTGAAGAGAGTCTCTCATCGTACACAACTAAAGGTCTCAACTGAAGACAGGAAGTCTTCCCAGAGGGAGGCGAAGGCGACACGGGTCGGTGGGCTCCCTCTGGTTTCTACTGCACCCTGTTTGTGCCTGGCCAGTCCTGCCTGTGGCCTCCTCTAGGCTCAGGGTCTTCTCCACTCTTTCCAGGCACCACATTGAGGATGGGCACCTGGGGCCCGGGACACTGCAACTCCAGCTTTCTCCATCCAATAGGGACTGACCCTGTGCTGAGACACGTGACAAGCCAGGTGGCCTTGGACGTTCGCTTGGCTGGTATGGGTGGCTCTGAACGTAACGTCAGCCCCCTTCCAATGGACAGCACCACAGTCTGGTCCTCCTCCTAAGGCACGCAGAGGGCACCACCAGCACCGTCCCCTATAAATTCCCACCATGTACTTCAAAGTCAGGCACAACGCCCAAGATGGTCCCTTTTACACCTAATTGCATCACATCAGCTTCATGCAGTTCTCTGAAAGTCATGCAGTGATAAACCTGGGAGGAACCCAGAGTGTGACAGCATGCTGACTTCTTGCCAGGTACTCTGCACGCTAACGCTCCTGTTCGAAGGGGACGGGAGCCCACCGGGGGTGTGCTGATGCAGGGTAAGGGGGACGTGTACCATGGGGTGGACCCGATCCTTTTACTACTGTACTTCACAGAGCTGAATCCATGTGACTCTGGGGCACAGGGAAATGCAGTATGGACATGTGCCACCATGCACATCTTCTGCCACTGTGACAATGAGCAGGAAGTAGTACCCAGCCGCCCAGTAGCCAGGCAGCCTTCCACCCACAACCCGTCACCTAAGGGTCACTGAGCCCCGACTGCATGCAGGCACTGCGCCTGGCCCTGCAGAGCACCTACTGCATGCAGGCACTGCACCTAGCCCTGTAGAGTCACCTTCTGGGGAGGGAGGAGGACAGTAAGAGAACTTTTGCACTGAGGTATAACATGATGGGAGAAGAGAATGAATGAAAGAAAGAAAAAGACAGATGGGACTGAGCACCACAGGGTGCAGCGGGGAGCACTCCAGATAGGAATGGTGGGGACCGGCTCCTCGAGAAGGCCATGGATACTCAGAGCCTTGATGAGGAAAGAGGTATGGAACCACCTGGAATCCAGGGTTCTGGGCTGAGGTGACAGCCAGTCCAAGCCCTGGGGCAGATCTGCCTGCAGGGTAGCCAGATGGCTAGAATGAGTGACAGGAGAGGATTCTGACTCAGCCTCTTATTAGCTGCTTGTCCTTGGAAAAGTTAATTAGCATCTCTGTGCTTCATTTTTCTCAACAGGGAAATTAAGAAGCAGGGAATCATCATTCCCAAGATTGCACATCACGCCCCAAGCTGTTTACCATGACACCTAACACAGAGGAAGTGCTCACTGAGCACCCACTGGGTGGCTGAGTACTCGGTGTTATGCAGCACGGATCTCTGGGGGGCTTCCAGCCATTCTTTCTCCTAGTTTTGCTAAATAAGTTCTGAGCATTTCCCTCAAATTCAAGAAAGCTCTTCCTTTGGGTGGAGTTTGAATGATGTCTGGGATGAAGAATCACTCTGATTATTACAGTCTGCATTTCAGGCCACTGAGAAGTGGAATTCCAGATTTTTAAGCGCCTGTAGGAGAGCAAGGCACAGCTGCCCATGCTTTACTGGATGAGAAGGGTTTTAAAACTAGCCTGCCACCTCTGAAAATCCACACTTCATGAAAGACGGGTATTGAACACAAACCACCTTGGGGAAGGGAGGCTCCCTGAGGGAAGGTGGCCCTTCACGAACTCGTGCAGGTGGCTGCACATGCGTGTGCCTGTGAGTGTGCACAGCCTGTGTGGGTGTGCCTTCCTGGACCTCCTCTCCATCCCCGTGTGCACACTTACTTTAAAACAGAGTTGGAAGCAAGACAGCTCTCCAGCAGTCCTTGACTCTAGCACGTGTGTGCACACGTGCTCACCCACGTGTCCCTGACTCTAACTTGTGCATGCCTAGTGCACATGCGTGAGTGCCTTCATTGTCCTGCTCTGGGGGATCGTGAGCCCCAGGCCTGTGGGCATGCACTCTGCTGCCTGCTTTCTCCGTCACCACTTAGACGAGGGAGGGGGAAGGCCACAGCAGGGCCCCTGCCAGCGACACCTGCCACCTTCCAGGTGGAAGGTGTCCCCCCGCGGCGGGGCTATGACCCTCACCTGCTGGGACGATGACTCTGCGCTCGCTCGTGGTCATGTTGGGAGGTGGCATGTGCTTCTCCTCCACGAAGCTGCCGTAGCTCATCCCCACGCCGTCCGGGCTGCCCACCAGCTTCCCGCCTTTGGCCACGCTGCACTCATCTGGCGAGTTCCTGCGGGAGAAGAAGACAGATTCTTCATGATTATGGGACTGAAGAGCTGGCTCCACTGTCTTGTGATGCTGGGGAACCGGGGCAGGCCCGGGGCAGGCGCCTGTAGCAGGAGAAGCAGAGAAGGCCCTGGGGCAGGTGCGGTGCCCCACGGTCTGAAGGCTGTGTCCCCCCATACTTGTGTTGAAGTTCTGATCCCCAGTATGATGGAACTGAGGGGTGGGGGCTGTGGGAGGCTCGGGGTTAGATGGGGTCATGGGGTGGAGCCCCATGATGGGGTCCGTGCCCTCCTAAGAAGAGGGAGAGAGCAGGCTCCCCCAATCCCTCCCTTTCCTTCTCTCTCCTCTTTCTCCACCAGGTCACCTGCAACCCGAGGACCCTGAGGCACCCTGACTTTAGATTCAAGCTCTGGAACTGGAGAATGAAAGCCCTGTTGTTTTGCCCCCAGTCTGAGGTGCCTGGTGATGACAGCCTATGGTGGCCAAGACCGTGCCCACACTCCGAGGAGCACAGAGCACACCTGTGGGAGGCAGAGCTGCCCCCTGGCTCCTGCTTCTCCAGCCGGCTGCGTCTGACACTGTCAGGTTGGCTGAACCTGTGAGAGCCGCCTGGTGGGAGCACAGCTGTACCCTGAGAGCCGCCTGGTGGGAGCACAGCTGTACCCTGAGAGCCGCCTGG
>JAJEJO010002460.1:75527-113091 GCA_020662805.1 Glaucomys volans
TGAGAGCCGCCTGGTGGGAGCACAGCTGTACCCTGAGAGCCGCCTGGCTGGGAGCACAGCTGTACCCTGAGAGCTGCCTGGCTGGGAGCACAGCTGTACCCTGAGAGCTGGCTGACTGGGAGGAGCACAGCTGTACCCTGAGAGCTGCCTGACTGGGAGCACAGCTGTACCCTGAGAGCTGACTGACTAGGAGGAGCACAGCTGTACCCCTGAGAGCTGGCTGGCTGGGAGCACAGCTGTACCCTGAGAGCTGGCTGACTGGGAGGAGCACAGCTGTACCCTGAGAGCTGCCTGGCTGGGAGCACAGCTGTACCCTGAGAGCTGCCTGGCTGGGAGCACAGCTGTACCCTGAGAGCTGGCTGACTAGGAGGAGCACAGCTGTACCCACGACAGCTGACTGGCTGGGAGCACAGCCACACATACCCCTGGGAGCTGGCTGACTGGGAGCACAGCCGTACCCATGGGAGCCATCCGGGAGCACTCGCAGGAGCAGAGAGCTGCCGTCCTTCCTCACCAGGACAGTGAACAGGCTCAGCAGGCTGTGCAGCAGCACCGGCCCACTGGCCACCCAGCAGGGGTTTTCCTCCATGATATTCCCCTTAAAACCTCAGAATGAAGCCCTTGTGCTGGACTCCATGTCTCCATGGCCCCTCCCAGAACCTGGACCTCGGAGGATCCACTCACCCTCTGCAGCCGAGGCGCAGCCAGAGGGGCAGAAAGTGGGGGAAATGAAGCCAGGGAGGCAGCTGGAGAGTGGATCCCAGTGGCCCAAGAGGACCTGAGAAAGGGTGTGAGCATCTGGGTGGACAGAGAGGAGTCAGCAAGTGGCCACGATTAGTAAGGCAGCCACTGCCATTTGGATGAAGGCAAACACGCCTTTGTAGAAAAAGAAAACTTTTTTTTTTTAATGAAATTTGAAAGCGGCAGAACATGGTAGGGTCAGATCTAATGGGGGAATGCCAAACCGGAAGTCCAGGTGAACCAGAAGACAGAGTGTGGATGCCTGCTTAGAGGGCTGACCCACAGCAGCAGGTTCCTTGAATCCGGGTTACAACTTCCAAGCTAGACTTCCAGAAATGCCTCTCCATCTCAACACAATGCTTTTTTTCATGTTCTTGGGGAATCTGAACCTTCATGTCCCTACCCCAGTGTTTAAGGTCAAGGGTTTCTCTCCAATGAGCCCTTTGTCTCCTCACACCCTGTTGGCTGAGCTCTGCAGTGAACTTGTAGAATCCTAGAACCACAGGCTTGGCATGAGCCTGACCTTCAAGTCTTAAAGGTCAAGGCTGTCAGAGGCTGGAGGGCGCTCTGTGGGTAGGGCAGGACTGGAAGGGGATGGAGGTCATTGTGCACTCAAGGCCTTGGCAGGGTGTGACCAGGAAGGGCCAATCAAGGACCCGGTGCTTGGGAAGCACTTCTGGTTTCTGGGAACTGTGAACATAAGCTTGTCCTCAGTGTCTCTTGCAAATGTGTCTGGGGCCTGTGGAGGGAGCTCAGTGTGGACCATAAGGAGAAAGTAGGAGCCGTCTAGCGAGCGTTGCTCTGGACTGAGGCCCTCCAGCGGGCCTGGGAATGCACCGCCCTGCTGGCTACCAGCTCGCAGCTGTGCTAACATGGAGGACATTCAATAATAACAACAGCCCAGGTTCCCATGGAAGCTGAATGTTTCCGACGCTGCCGGCACATGCATTATTTCCTCTTGGTGCTATTTTTCCTGGCTTCAGACATTTATCTCTGAAAGACCCATCCTACTATCAAAACACAGAGTATCTTCACTTGAGACTTTGCCTGACCCTTTGGAAAATTCCACCAGCTGAGTGGAGTGTGTGTGTTTTGATGTATTTGTCTCAAGGAGAGAAGTTACTAGGAAGGAGAAGTTAGAGGGATTTGGTCGTTTAGGAAAGAGATTTTAGATGGTGGATGGTATCCGGGTCTTGGTAGTGACTGCGGCAGAGCCATGAAGTCCAGACTCAGTCCCTCTAGGAAGCCCATGTCCCTCTAGGAACCCGGCTGAGTGCAGGCTGGGTTCCAGGCATGGTCAGCGCTTCCCCGCAAGGGAGCTGGCATCGGAGCAGCTAAAGGTCCAAGAGACGTGGACAGAATCGTAAAAATAAAGGATGCTGTGGATCAGGGACCTTCAGAACAACCCTTTCTTCATTTTCTTTTCATTCTCAGTAGTTTAATTTCCATGTCTGAGGGCAAAACCTCTGGGCATGGATCACAGCGCTTCCTGCGACAGTAGAACAGCCCCCCTCACCTAACCTGGCCAGGATGAGCCATGAAGACGCATGGCCAGAGCCGTCCAAAAACAGGTGCGAATATTTAAAACAGGGGCAGCATTCACCAGAATTCCTCCGGTTCCACTTTACAATGACCAAATCCAGTTCATCTCATTAAGTTTCCCCATCCTGGCTTTCATGCCAGTGAACAGAGAAATGAGACCAGCTGACCCTGATTTCAAATTTTGTATCTTTAGGGCAATAAAAATACATATACAGCCCCCTCGCCCTGTGGCATTTAGCTTTAATTTTAGAGGAAGACAGAAAGGAGCCATCCTAAATGGCTTTTCAGTAACTCTAAGGAAACCCTCACCCAGAGAGGGGCAAGGCTCACCTAGGCCCCTGATGCATAGATCTCAAGGTCAACAAACACTGCTTAGCTCGACTGAGGTATTCTCTTGCTAACGCCCTTGGAAATTTTCATAGCAAAAGAGCAGCCCTAACACATGTGGCCCTGCTGACCAGTCCCCACAACAGCCCTGTATGTGGCAGGTGCTGGCATGGTCTGTCTCACAGGAGGGAACACTGTACCCAAAGACCGGGAGCCGGGAGGAGGCAGAGGGAGACTTCCCCTGGTGACCTGACCTTGGCGCTCGATCCCCCACCTGTGCAGAGAACACCTCCGCAAATAAAGCCCAGACACTCCACTCTGAAAGGCAAGACGGGTCTTAAGGCACTGAGAGCCCAAGGCTCACCTTGATCGGTTCAGTGTGCGCCGCTGTCCTCATGCTGGCACACCCCCCCCAACCCCTGGGACCGGTCACTCCCCAGCATAGCTGCGGGCACCACAGCCAAGACCTGGACGTGGGGCCTACGTAATGACTCAGGGCACTTCCTGCAGAAGCAAAGCGTTGTTCAGAGGCACCTGCGTAAGGAAGAGGGATCCCGCTGTGATTCAGAGTTGAAATGCGTTCATCTGGAGTCTCACTCTAAGGACATGGGCACACCTGCACTCTGGAAGCGGCCCTTGCTCACTGCCCTGCAGCCACCCCTTGACCGTGCCTCCTAGCAGTGCCTGTCACCAGGAGGAACTCCCTGCATCCGTCCTTAATCCATCTGCACCAAGATGGCCCACACAGAAGCCCAGCAATCCCCAGCCCATCACGAGAGGCTCAGGGATTCCATGCATTGCTTTCAGCACCCACTAGCAAAGAGCACCCCTTCAAATGCCCTGCTTCTGGATCTGCATGTCACACGGTTCCCATGAAAATTCTAAGGTTCTGCATTATACCATTGTCCACTGGATGATCATTTGGCGATTATGAAATATATCTTATCATTTGGGGCCTACACTTCCTTATTGCAAATAATCATGGTTCAAGACCTTGCTCTCAAAGACACTTTCCTTTAAGGATGCACAAAAAACACTGCATCTCAACCATATTCTCAAATTTACATTTCTAGGTCTGGGTTCTATTTCAAAACACTGGTCTGGACAATCCCATATAGTCCATGGGGTCAGCAAGAGGGAAGAGGAGCTGGGAAGAGGGCTTCCCTTCACTCACACGAGGAGGAATTCCACGCTGGGTGGGGGTCAGCCCAACAGGGGAGGCTGGACCAGAACGAGGAACTCTGAGATGGGATCAGACGCCACCAGGGTGCCAGGCAGTTGGCTGCGTTGCTCTCCATACACCTGACGACCACCCCAGGCCACGCACCTGGAGGAGTTCAGACCCTGCAGCAATCCCCCTCTGCTCCATGGCATTTGGGCACAACTCTGATGACCCCAGGAAACAGATAGTGTAGAAAGACGCGCAACCTTCAGGATGAAGCAGGAAGAGTGTTGGGGCCCCGCTTCTGACAACTGGAGACGTTGCCCAATTAAACCGGCTACTGAGCCTCAGCACGTCATCGCTCTGCGAGGCAGTGGAGGCCTGAGTCCTGAGGTTCTGAGATCATGGGCTCTGGCCTCTTAACACGCATTAGTATTTTGAATCCATGGTAAAAGAACATGGCAAAGAATAGCAGCTAAACTCTAAATTTAGCTGAACTTAAACAGAAAAGGCAGACTCATCACCAAGCCCAGTGGGTCCAAATAGCATTACAGAATCTGAGGCCTTTTTTTGGTACCTGGGTTCAATCCCTGGTACCAAAACAAACAAGCAAACAAACAACAACAAAATCATTGTCAGAATCTGAGGCCTGGGAGTAACGAGCCCCAGGGAACCTCTGTGGACAGAAATGTTGGGTGTCTACAAAATGCTCTCTCCATCCGGGACTCAGGTTTTCCTCTGAAATTCTGCTTGTGTGAATGTGTGGTGGTTCTGAATACATTTTACTTTCCTCAAGCTCTCTGAAGTTTCATAAAAATCCATAAGAAAGAATATAAATCGTGGAAGGGCTGGGGCTCACAGCAGAGCACTTGCCTAGCACTGGTGAGGCCCTGGGTCTGATCCTTAGCACCACGTAAAAATGAACACATGGAATCAAGACATGCTCTCCACCCACACGTACAGAAACATTTTTTAAAAATCATGGAATACAAGAGAAGAAAAGTCATCAAGAGACAGAAGCAGTCCCTGGAGTGAGGGGGCACTTAGAGCTGGGGGAGGCAGGACACCAGTTTCCCTCTGAGCTTTCTGCCCAGTGAGGAGATAATCTGATCACAAGGTTCCAGGAGACAATAAGATGACACCAAGAGTTAGTCCGCAGAAGCAAGGCATTTCTGGCTAACACTTGAGAGAAGCTTCTCTCACAGCTTCTCTTTGGAGAACGGGGCGACGCAGCAGCCCGCGGCCTTTGCGGCAGCCCAGGAGAGTTCTCAGAACTGCTTGTCCACGGGTGCTCTGCGCACACTGCTCTGCGGCTTCAGCTGCGGGAATCCAGGCCATGTGTATCATCTTCCATGCTGCCTGTCATTCAGCACTGCTTCTGGAAATGACAGGTCAGCCAGGGACCAGAAATACAACAAATAAATGAATCATTTAAAAATCAATGAAAAAACCTGGAGAGGTGCAATTTTATATATTCCTTGAGTTTCTACAGTCCCCCGATTTGTAGATTCAGAATTGAAATCTTCTAACATTAAATAGGTCAGAACTTTTAGATTCCTGGGCCTCTAATGCATTATTAGCAATCAGACCTTTACAGAACTTACTTGATTCATCTAAGCATTGGTTTATGGCTGGGGATGTAGCTCAGTTGGTAGAGTGCTTGCCTTGCATGCACAAGGCCCTGGGTTCGATCCCCAGTACCACCAAAAACAAAAACTGTAAGCATTGGTTACTGAAGCTCCAAATTCTTCCCATATATTTACATTCCAGGTAATACATGGGCAGACCATCTAAAAGGTGCCTGTCATGTGACAGATGCTCTGTGCCAGCTGTTGTCATTAATTCATCTGTACGACTCCTTGAGATGAACATAGTCGTGTCTGCAGAAGGACACTCAAAGACAGACCACACACAAGGTCCTCTTGGATTGTACTGCCCAGTGACATGGTAGTCAATTACTCTGCGATGAAATCACCCAAGGACACATTTCTCAGAACGTGTCCTGTCATTAAGCAACACCGAGTGGACGAATGCAGCAGGTATTTCACAGATGAAGCACAGAGTGGTTGGATAACTTGCCCAACGCTGCACAGTCAGGGGCAGAAGAACTGGGGTTCTAACCTGGACAATTGTGGTCCTGAGTCCAAGTTCTTGCCTACCACAAACTCTGAGCTCACTCAGCCAATCCTCTGAGGAATCCTTTCACAAACATGAGACAACTGAAGGGACCCTCAGAAGACTCAGTTCGGTACTGTGAAAAGAGTATCCTCAGAGTGGCCCTGGGGACAATCATGGAAGAGGGTTGCCCATGTGAACTGAGTGTGGACAGTGATGTGGAGCAGGCACAGCTTCCTACAAACTGTGGAGATGGCCGTGTTATTTAAACATACAGATGAGTTTTGATGTTTGGTTAAAAAATCACTCATCTCAGTTCGCAGTTAAATGTCAGATGTTCCTCCCCAAATCTTTATGGAGTTTTGGTTCATGTTCTACATGGATGATGGATGACCTTTCTAGTGCAGACGGAAATCAGACCAGAAGGCCCCCTGCCAAGAGAGCAGAGCGGGATGACTCTGACTCAGATCATGGGCCCAAGAAGGAGGATCCAGGACCAGGGTGGAGGCCAGCAGGCGGGCAGAGCAGAGCCCCTGCTGCCTAAGGTGAGAGGGCACAGGCCAGGACGGAAGCCTCATGTGGCCCTCGCCACGCAGGACCCCTCAGAGAGAGGTGACATGCCTGTAAAAACACACTTGGAAATGTAAAGTGAGGCCTTTGGCCTTTGGAAGACAAAATGAACTTGGCATCTGGTATGAGTTTTCTCACGTCAGAGTCTCCCAATGGTGGGCAGATTCTGTCATGGAAAGAGCCATGGAAATGGCACCGCACGCCCAGTCCTTGGCACACCGGGAGCCTCGGGCCCAAGCTCATCTCCATTGGCCTGTGACTGCAAGTGGACCTGGTTATTGCAAGATGTCCCAGTGTCCAGCCTGAGCTCTGCAGCACCACACGGATTCTGTGATTGGCCTTCCCTCCGAACAGTTAGCAGAGGCATTGGGCCTTGGGGACAGTCCCTGGCAGGTGAGAATGGACATCTCGTCTTCTTTGAGTGGGCAGAGCCTGGGCTCTCTCAGCACTCCACCTGTTCTTCCAAGTCTGTCCTCTCCGCCCTCCGACTCCCTCTGGCATCTGGAGTCTTCTGCGGCTTCCTTCTCCATCATTGCTGCTGAGCCCAGAGACCACCTGCGGGTGTCCTCTCTCCTGCCCCCAGGGCTCTTCTCCCCAGGGACAAGACCAGGCTGGCTGGGTCCCACCTAAGCCCTTCCTTGGCCCTGGCACTCTGGGATACGTCAAGACTCTCCAGATGTCCCTGGGCACCTCAGCCCATTCCATACCCAACAAGCCTGCCCGGAGCCTCCCTCCACACCACCTGCTGGAGGGTCACGGGTCCCTGTTCTTACGGGCTATGTTTAGGTATCACTTGGAAGCCACACTGCACATCACCCCTGCCACTCTCCTGCCACTCTCCCTGCCTGGACCTTGACCTCTGCTGGCCCTCTGTTCTCAGAGCTGGGCCTGCGCCCTGAACTCCCTGCCGAACTCAACTGTCAGCTCAGCTCCAGCAGCACCAGGTCTCGGGGTGCATTTGCCCAGTCAGTGTCCTCGAGAGAGTGAGCGAATGAATGGCTTGTGACCGAATCTCCACAGCCAAACCCCGACCTCCTCACCTCGTGACCCATGCAGCAGGAAGCCCCTCATCTCGGAATCTGTTGATCAAGCTGTTGATCTTGGTTGACCAGGGAAGAGTCCCCTCCTGAGGCCACCTTCTTTATTCATGGAGAGAACCGAGTACCTCCTTGAGGCTGCTGTGAGGACAGCCCTGGGCCTGACCACACCTTGCACACCGTGAAGCACGGCGCAGGCTAGCACTGCAGAGCACTGAGTGTGTGTGTGTGTGTGCGTGTGTGCGTGTGTGCGTCTTGCTGGCACCCGGGCCCTCCTGCACCTGAGAGCACGCCCATGTGGGTAAGTCAGCCGACACTTACCACCAGGCCATCTCCAGCTCGTGACTGTTGGAGGAAGGCCACTGTCCTCCTGAACGCTCTCCATGGTGCCTTGGGTCCTTGGATGACAAGAAGGCATAGGCACCTGTGTGGAGCTGCGTGGGGTCAGGTAAAGGCGCCTTTGGCAGCTCCACCCTAAAAGGCCAGGGTCACTTCCTGGACAGGACCACAGGAAGCTGGCTGGGGACGGGCACCCCAGGCCTGGCTCAGCCCGAATCTCACTCAGGCGGTG
Organism: Glaucomys volans; assembly: GCA_020662805.1. Lineage (NCBI taxonomy): Eukaryota > Metazoa > Chordata > Mammalia > Rodentia > Sciuridae > Glaucomys > Glaucomys volans. Next base: position 83,593 of record JAJEJO010002460.1, read on the forward strand.
TCCTTCATCAGGACCCTCCAGGCACGGGCTCAGAGTATGGATGGAAGTCGGTCACCACGGGAGGTATTTTTAGGATGCCAGACAAGGAGGGGATTGTCTGCAGAGCTCCAGGGTAATTTGTGGGCCTGTTCTATTTCTGAAGCAGAGGCAGTGGAAAAGCTGCTTCAGACCCCAGGCCCGAGCGCCAGCTGGGCCAGGCGGTGATTCATGCACAACCCGGGCACAGACCGAGCCCGAGATGTCCGTCTTCTCAGCTGCGTGTTATTTTTACCCTTTCTGAACACCCCCCACACCTGGAACTTCTCCTCTCCCCGCAGTCCTGCTCCTTCCCCCTTCTCCAAGGCATTCGAAGACAAAATTAATTAAAAACTCGCCACCGCCCGCCAACAGTCGGTCCTTTGTCTCTGAGAGGGGCTGAGGTCTCCCTGAGAAGGCTCCATTATTTGACTGTTTATTTTCTCTTTGCCGCTGGAAATGGAAATTGGTGACCGAGCTGCCCTGAGATCTGCAGCACTGGGGGGGAGGCACCATTTGGGGGCTTGTCATTTGGAAGCAGAACATTCTGTAATAAGGTCTCTGTGAGCAGGCACACCATGACGATCAGACATGACATCCTCTCTGTCCTGCGAGCTCTGTTATTTTTGCTGGACACTTGCACTTCGCAGAGAGGAAAGAGAACCAGAGAGCCAGGAGGGTCCTTGGGGATTCTCCTTAGTGGCCCTGTGTAAATTCTGGCTAGCAGAGACGATTTCACCTTCAAGGCAGAAAACGCCAAAGCCGTCCTCCTCCTCCACTGACGGCACCCACTGCGGCCAGCGGGGTTTCCTGCATCAACCCAAGTGTCCCCTCGTCCACAGAACAGCCCCTCGCACTTGACCTCTCAAGATCAGAGGGTGACAAGTGGGTGCTGAGGAAGGGACTGGACACGGCTCCTCCAGACGGGGCGGCAGCAGTGTTCCCGACCCCTGAACCTTCCCTCTCTCAGACACGTCCCCATTCTGCAAGGGACAGATCTCTACACGAACTCAAGGCCCCTTACGAGGAGGCGGAGCTACTGCTCACGAACTGACCCAGATGTGTGTCCCCTCCAGAGTCCACACTGAAGGCACAGGGAGGAGCCTGTGGGGTGCCTGGGTCACGAGGCTGGAGCCCTTGTGAAGGGGACCCTAGTGTCCCTCCTGTCACGTGAGGATGCAGCCAGAAGCCACCCTCTGTGAAGCAGGAGGCGAGTCCTCACCAGACACCAACCTGCCGGGGCCCTGAGGGTGCGCTTTCCAGCCCCAGGAACCCAGGGAGATACACTCCCGTTACTCCTGAGCCCCCAGCGTGGTGTCTTTGTTACGGTGGCCCGCCTCCACTGAGGCACTCACTACGACAAAGTCCCACACTGCACTGTCCAGGGCTCAGAGGAGGAGGCACCCGTTATGCAGATCCAAGCCAGAGCCCTGGGGCAGAAAGGAGCAAAAGCAACGAGGGCTGTGAGTTCCACTGGCCTAAGACAGCGCACAACGCTCCACAGAAAGGCCGGCAAGCAGCGCACGGGGGCCTGGGCAAGGAAGCAGGCCTGGAGCCCAGGCCCCGCCGCCCTGGCACCAAACATCCTGGTGCCTGTCAGAGGGGAGCGCCCGAGAGGTGCTGCCTGCGGTCAAGGGGACCTCCCGCAGCAGGCGGGTGCAGTGCCACTTCCTACACAGGACAGGTGGTGGGTCAACAGTCACCACCTGAAACACTATCTTTTAATTCCAGCCCAACACATATGACCAAAGACTGAAGTGTCAGGCTGCCCGTCCCCTCGCCACACTGAGTATCTCTGGAGACACCTGGCAACGTCACTTGAAGGTGGGTGGCGGGGAGCCGACCTGCAGTGGCCGCACAGCAAGCCCCAAGTGGACGCTCGAATCTGCGACATGAATGATAAAACTCATGATCAAAATGCAGGTGGTGCCCCTCAGAAGGTGGGAGAGAGAGAGAGAGAGAGAGAGAAGCTCGTGGCTGTGCTGGCCTGGGGCAACCCTGCATCCCCGCCAGCACAGAAGAGACGGCCAGCCAAACGAGGCAGCAAGGGATGCAGGCCAGGACGACAGCCCCTGGCAGGGGGACCTGAGCACGTTACCAGAGCCCCTGGACCCTCTGCGGTCTCTGACCGGAAAACAGGCCTCACCCTGACACGGCCATTGACAGATCTAACGAGGTGGTGGGACGAGGTCAGAGCCCGTGGCAGAAATGCTGAGTGACGGCCTCTCTCACAGGCCCGTCCCTCCTGCCCAGTCCCCACAGTGGCCAGGCCCGTGTGGACCTCTCAGGACCTCAGGGGACCTACGTGCCTGGGATGGACCCCGGGCCCCTGCCTCTGAGCACAGCAGCAACGCCAAGCCGGACGCAGAGTCAGCACCGAGCAGGGACAGGGCTCCTGGCTCCCACGCCCGGCACGGGGGGCAGGAGACTGCCCTGGAAGGGCTCTCACCGGGTGCGTCGCAGGATGTCAGCAGCCCCCGGCCTCCATCCTCTGGGTGCCAGGAGTGTCCCTATGATACTCAAAAATGTCTGTGGACGTCGCCAAGTGCCACCTGGGGCAAAATGCCTGGCTGAGACCCACCCAGCTGAGCCCGGAGGCGGGCGTGCCCCCCACGTCCCCTGGAGTTGACTGGCACCAATGTAGCGTCCCAGTGTCTGGGCTGTTGCTGAAGAGGCTCTCAGGTTTCCGCGTCCTGGCCCGTCCACGGCGTGTCTGGGGCCCACCTCTCACCCCAGCCCCTCCTGGCCTCCTGTCTTCCTCAGACCATCCACCCAGCCCACCAGCAAAGCGCCTTTGTTCTCTAATGGCGCGTAGAGGCATCACCCTCCCAGCCGTCCTCACGACCACTCTCGAGCACGCCCAGGGCCTGGGCTCCAACACGGAGCCAGGACGCCCTGCCACATGTGAGTGGCCTTAATCCCTCCTTGACTTGATGTGCCCTTCCCCTACACCTCCCCGCCACACAGCAGAGTCCAGGCTTGCTCAGCGGGAAAGGCAAAGTCCCTCATGGCCCCATGGTCTCTGCAAACTCATGTCCTATGACTCTGACCCTTGGTCACTAAATGCCACCATGATGACCTCCTGCCCCTCCAACATCTCAGGATGACCACAGGGCCTTTGCACTGAGAATTTCCTTAGCCAGGAATGTTCTTCTGCTGCTCAGTCATGAGGCTCCTCCCTTAGACTTCAGGACTTAGTCTGTCACTTTCTCGGGTGGCCCCCTTACAGCTGCCTGCCTCATTTCTCTCCTTAGCATTTTAATAAGTTTTGAATGGCCTTCTTCCCCTAGTGAACTTAGCAAGTCGGGGTTCTGCACACTTTACGGCCACACCCCTAGAACAGCGCTGTGCAGAACAGGGACTTGATCTGTGTGCTGCTGCTGAACGAAGGACTCGGTGTGACCCGGGGCCTGAGGCCAAAACGGACCACTCGGTAGCCCTTCCCATCGTCCTCGTCACTTTGCAGGTGGCATGCGTTTAAGATCACACCTCCTGAGCACCTTCTTCCCTGACCCTGGGCTGGAGTCAGGCGGGCGGGAGTCACACAGGATTCTCAGTGCCCACATAACATGGTCTCTCGCTGCTCAGCTGGGCAAAGCGCCCTGTGCTCCTCGCTCAGGCAGACACGTGTCCCGGGAGTGAACCTCCCTGCCTGCTCTGTCCTCCCAGACCACTCTCGACAGGCAGCCAGCCCCTCAGGCATCCTCCCTGCTCTTCTTCCTGGGTCCGGTAGCAGAGCAGAGCTCCTCAGATTCAGGTCCCCTGAGGGCTCCTTAAAACACAGGCTTCTGGGCCCCACCCAGGTCTCTTCCAATCCAGAAGGTCTGGGGCTGGGTCTGAGAACCTGCACCAGGACCAAGCTCCCAGGTGCTGTCCTGGAACCCCACTTTGGGAACCACCACAAAGGACTCCTCACCCAACAGTCAAGGACGGAGTGGCTCTGGGTGGTCTGGGGACTGACTGGGAGTAGGACTCACAGAGTGGAGCACTAATTCATTAAGTTCCAACTGTTGGGTGCCTTGGGGTGGGCTTCAGGGAACTGCCATCACCATGGAAAGATGACGTCCCTGGGACGGGCTGGCCAGGGCCAGGGACGCTCAGAGGAAGGCGCCTGCTCTGCGGTTCCGCCTGCGGTTATGGGAAGCGGCTCTGGTGCGGAGCTGGCCTGGGAGCCGCTGCCTGCTGGCTTATCTCGCCAATCCTAGTGGCCTGAACCTCGGAACCTCACAGCATTGAAGACAGCAGCAGGGGGCTGGCTGGAGGCCACGCGGGCCCTGCCACCCAGCAGGACTGGACTGAGGGAAGACAGCTGCTCTGAGCTCCCCTGCACCGTCCCCTTTCCACTGCGGGAACACTGGGGTTTCCTGTGAGTGAGGCTGGAGTAAGGAAAGGGACAGGCAGGGCTGCGGAGGCTGCACACGACGTCCTGCGTCTATACCACGTGCAATTAGATCCGTGCCTGCAGGAATCCTGCCGGCCATCCTGCGATGGCCAGGCCCACAATGGCCGCTGTTGGCTCACAGAGCAGTGGTTCCCTTCCCTCCAGGTTTTCTTTCATTACTTTTTATAGAAACGCCATCATAATGGTGATGGGTCTCCTTCTACCATTTGTATCTCATTTCTGGAGCCCTGAGCACATTAGGTCTGAGGTTTGCAGCATTCTGTCGCTTGGCTGGAAACTGTGTCCCTCCTTCCTCCCAAACACATGGCCTTTTCCTCTGTGGGGAACACATGGATGGGGACAGACAGAGGGCTGTGCCCAGGGACCCTATGCACAAGCAGGTGGCTCCTGTTCTGGCCAGACAGGAGCATAGCGAGTGCACTTCTCCCCTGGAGGCCTGCATGAGAGAGCAGTGACCACATGCAGGTCAGTACCTACATGTCCCCGAAAAATTCAATGTGACAACCCGAATGCCCCTGGCTTGGCTCCAGGAGGCACTGCTGCAGGAAGGCCCGTTGCACGGCAGCTCTGTGCAGGGGCAATTGCAAGAAGCCGCCAGAAGGACCGGGAGACAGGACGGCTGCTTGGCACCCTTGGAGGGTACAAGGTGCGGTGAGGTAGGAGTGGCAGGCTGTTGGTGCTGCTCACGTGGAGGGAGCCCCCTGCGGCTGACAGGCATCTCCGTGACCCCACCTCCAGCCCCCCACCTCACACCTATGTTGCATAAAGATTTGACGTTCTTTTGCCTGGACAGATCTGGGGAAGTGAATTATCCTGAAAGTAAATTGAACTTTTCAAAACTACATCCAGTGCAATGCTCTGAGTCACGGGGGACAGGTGCACACCAGGTAACAGTCTTAGTGACAGCTAAGTTTCCACGACAGGCTCAGGAAGCAATCACGGAGCTTGGCATTAAGTGTGCGTAACAATGAGAAAAAAACGGCCTGCGTCACGTGGGGAGCAGAGAGGGTACGGGGGCGGGGAGGGCTTGGGCTGGCAAGAGACTCATGAGCAGTTAGGTGACCTGGCCATGCCCTGGCCACTAGCGGACACTCTCCCTCCATCTAGTCACAACCCGCCTTGTTTTCCAAGCAGTAAACCCCTGGAGATGAATTCTGCCACTGTGGGCCAGGCCTCCTCCCCCAGAGCCCGCGGGCTGGGAGGAGACCTGAGCACCACATCTGCAGGCAGTTCTCGGTAAACACTCCTGATTTACAGCCTCCACCGCCAGCGGGAACCGCTGCGGAACACACTTCCTGCGTGCCGCCGGGTTACCGTCCAGGGCCCCTGCCTGGGGCCGTCTTTGCCAAGCAGGACTAACTTCAGCCTTGCCCTTCCCAGGGTGGGGAGCAGGAGGTCGGGAGGGCGAGGGCCAGCTGGTGCCTTACCTGGAGCCATTCACCTGGCTGGGGTTGCACTCCATCTTGATGGTGACCCTGGCCGGCGGCTGGGACAGCCAGTCCTGCTGAGGGACACGCGGGCTCATCTTGGATGTCTGGCCATAGTCGCTGGAAGAGGACGCGGTCATCTCTGTCTTCGGCAGGTGTGGCGTTCCGTAGGCGCACTCAAATAATGACTGGTCCTCGCTCACAACGGACAACGCTTCCTGGAGGGCCAAAGAGACACAGATTCAGGACACTGCCGGGGACGGTCCCGTCTCGACAAGCTCATGGCTTGAGAGTCACTTCAACCGGGATCAGGTTTCAGGTAGTTTCTAGGGTGCCCATTTCTACCTTTCAGAAGAAAAGCACCTGGGTACGTTCCTGCCAGACTCCGAGAGCTGGCAGTGCCGGCCCCGAGGCCCGGGAGGCAGGTCCCCGGCCCCGGGCTCGACTGCTGCAGAGCAGATAGGACCACTTTAATCTCAACTCTAGGAAGTTGAATTTCAAAGGTCTTCGAAGACATTCAAGTGCATGTGTCATTATTTGACAAATGCAATCTATAATTCAAGCCGACAGGGTACAGAACGGGCGTGAAGATTAAAAAAGAAACGTAAGGGCAGACACCTAAGCATCTGGCGAAACTGCCACATTTCCAAGAGATTTTGAGGAAGAAGTCCTCAGAAGAAGAAAGAGGGAAGACGGGAGACCAAAGGACAGCCAGACAGAGGTACCGATATTTCCACTCTACGTTATTAGCTGAAACGGAGCTCCAAGTGATGGCAAACATCTGGATGATAAATGAACCGAAAAAAAAAAGAAAGCTGTGAATTATCCAGATGCCTCCAAATACCAGGATGTTAGAATATCTGGATCAGTGAAGGGCTCTTTTTCCCCCTCTGTACTTTCTATTAATATCTTTGCTCTTCTGCATGATTTGAGGAGAAGAAATAGAAATTTGTCATGGTCAGATCATTTTTCTGTGGTTTTAAGTCAAACAAGTGGTTAGTCTCTGGCTGTGTTTATATTCTACAGCCAAATCAGCGAAGGCAAATTTGATTTGGAAGTCTGACTACTTGAATGATGTATCGCACGGCAACTATGCAGAGCAATTGGGAGACAATCCGATTTTGGCTTCTCTAACACACACACAAACTCTCCCGCGAGAGCCCTGTTTATCTCAGTCCCCTGCACTCTTGGTCCTCCTGTGGACTCGAGGATGCTAACACTACCTGGCTGTATTGTTCTAACAGAGCTTTGGAGGCAGCGGGGCTGGGAGACCTTCTCATCCCCCTTGATCCAGAAAGGCCCAGACCTGGTCTTGAATACACGGGCCAAGATCAAGCTGGGAGTTGTGTTACCATCTGCCCCTGCCTGTCCCACAGCCCCACGATGCCCTTCTGCCGCGTGGGTTTGGGGGATGTGTTGAAGTCGGCACTTCCTCCTTCCTCTTTGATTTGACCTTTAAATAACCAAGGATGCTGGCCAGCAACAGTGGCCTCCACAGCAGCCTTCCTGGGATGCAAACCTCCCAGAGGCACCAGAAGCTGGCCATTCACAAGGCTCCCTCCCCACCCCTGGGGTACCCTACCACTCTGTCCTCTACCACCCAGGCACCCAGCTCTCCTGCAGCTTCCCAGGGACACCAACTTCCATGCCTGACCCACAGCACCGAGTCAGCCAGTGCAAAACCAGAAGGAAGGGGCGGGAGGTGAGGCTCCCGGGCAGTGCCAGCCGTCTGTGCAAAGACACTCCACCCGACCCCACTGGACCCCTAAAATCCCAGCCCTATGACACCTGGAGAAAGACAGAAGTTCAAACACGAATTCAGGCTCCACCGAGGATGGGTTGTACCCCCCGAGCGAGGGCCAGGCAAGAGCGGAGAAGGGCATCGTGGGCACACCACACACCACACAAGCAGGAGGGGCTCAGGGACAGACGGCAAGGTGGCGGAGCAGAAGGGAGCCGAGATGCTGGGTGGCTGATGACACACGCGGCCCTCTCTCCTGGGCACGATGAGAAAACCCACCCAGGACTCCACATGCCCGGGCACAGGCTCAGGAGTCAAATCCGCACAACAGACTCTGGTCCTGCTGACCAATCGAGGCAAAAAGTAGGCTTCCCTCTCCCTCCCATAGCCGCGCTCAGCGGACCTCTGCACACTCACATGCAAAACCCGCCGAGCCCTCTCTGGGCCACAGAGCCCAGCGAGGCTCGCGGGGGTCACGGCTATGTACTGTTAGCTTTGGCTCTCCGCGGGCAAGGGCACCAACGCGTGGGCGATCTACTCCAGCAGCTGGCAAAAACAGGCCTCACAGATGGGTCAGGAGGCATTTTAAGTTATGAATTAAAAATAAAAGGTCTTCAACAAGAGAAGCAATAACTTTAAAACATTAGCACATCCCCAAGATAAAGTAAGAGATTCTTCTAAACAAAGCCAATGGCCTGATATTATAGCATAGTCCTGGGGGGCGGGCAGAGGTTGAAACCTTCAAATAAGCCCAAGTGTGTGCTCAGGAAAGGAGCTGTTCTCACATCTGGCAAGGTACCGCGTCAGCTCCCTGCCAAAGAAAGAAATCAAAGTTAATTGAGATCGATGTAGGGGGGACCTCACTGAGGCTAGGGATACAAAAGGCAAATGTCCCTTCTTTACATCCTAGAATTCTTCTTAAAGTTGACATTGCATGAAAATGAGGGAGGTGATATAATTCAGGATTTTAAAAGCCACCGCTGCGTTGCTCTGGCTCAACGGAAGGGGAAAGATGCTACAGTTGAGAAGGCTGCAGGAGGAACATTTCAAAAAGGGTGAAATAGAGTCCACTTGCCGAACAGAAAAATAAAACCAGAAAGCCTAGCTCAGAAACGGTTCTGAGTTAGCAGAGCTGCCCAGCACCCAGGGTCAACTACAGCCCACACTCACACGCCCACACCAACGCAGTGGTCTTAATGGGGGAAGCAAAAGAGAAGACGGAGGGGTCGTTTTCAGAAACCGGTTTCAACACAAATGATCCCCAGAGTTAACTGCTAGAAAACCAAGCTGCCGAGCCATAGTCCTCCCCCTGACTCAGGGGTGGAGGTCTTATCATCCTTCTGTTGAGTCTGAATGACCAAAGCCCCGAGGATGCTCGCCTGCCAGCTCCAGCTTCAGAGGGGAGAGGCTCTAGCCCAGTGGGACTCAATCAGAGGGTCTGGGGCCTGCGGTAACCAGGAACCGTGAGCTCTGCACTAGGCCTCAGAGACTCCCTGCCCCTGCTGACACGCCCTGGCCTCTCCCTACCTGCCCAAGACCTGCCCACCTGCCCAGCATCTGCAGATCCTGAGGCAACAGGAAGGGTTTTTCTTTCAGAACCTGCAGCCAGCCACAGGGCTTGGGAACTGCAAAAACAACCAAACCTGACGAAATGTGGCATAATGACTCCATGTGCCGACTCCACGTTACTATAAAAAGACCTGAACTTGAGCCTGGTGTGGGTCGGGCGTGGGGGTGTTTTTCTGCAGCTCCAGGAAAGTTGGGGTAGTCTGATGTGGCAAGTGGCTGCCGCCCAAGCCCATTTTTATGAACTTATGAGAAACACATAAATTCTAAGCAAATCAACCCCAAACTAAGGCACCGCTGTGTTAGGACTGCAGCGCTGATTACTTCATTTGAGCCCTGAAAACATCAATAACATATGAGCACCATTCCTCCGGGGCTTGGTCATGGCAGAACAGCCGATCCACAGCTCCCGAGGGCGGGAGGGCTCAGCTGGCTTGTATTTCATACCCTAAGACTAAAGTGAGTGTCTACTTGCAAGTATCTGAATTTGAGGAGAGCAAAGCATCCAGAATACTTAGATTTAAAAAGAAAGAAAGAAAGAAAGCAGAAAAATCAAGTGGAACACACTCCATATGCATGCTGACATTTCCCGCAAGCGTTCAGAGATCCTGATACCTTTCTGCAACAGATCAATGTTTTGTTAGGTTCTCAGGTTTCAAGTAGAAGTTAGAAAATCAGGGTTTTGGCCCAAATTTGTTTCTAATTTGTCATCCCCAAGGTCCATAAGAATACTACATTGTTAACATAGAGAATCCATCATGCTTACATTTGCCTGAAAATCTGGGAGTGGCCAAGTGTTGAAACTGAGAAAATCTTAACAAATGGCCAGCTCCCCCACTGCCAGGTAAGCGAGGGGCACCGAGGGAGATGGTTGGTACACGCTTTTCAAGTTAGCAAGATGGACAGATGGAGACGTGGAGAGCGGGACTCCCAAGTCAGGCTTCGGTTTCCTTAAGTCTCACGTGCCTTAATTATTCGATAGATAAATAGAAAAACTATGTGGAACAAGCATTTTAAGATCACAGCTGAGCTTTAATATGCTGATCTGCCAGAGCCCCTTGTTCTCCCAATGTGGGGTGGAGACGTCCACCTCGGGAAGCCAGTGCCGGCTTGCATCCGTGGCCTCTTCCCTCCAGGCTCCCTGTCGTTAGAGTCCACTGAAAACTGCCCCCTAAAGTTCTCTCACACATGACCCAGCAGACTTGGGCACACCTCTTAGCTCCTCACTGTGATCAGTAATGTATCACCTTTCCACTCCTTCTACGAACAGCTGCCTCCCCACGTCACACAACAGGTGACCTGGAGAACAGTGGCCTGCCACAACTCAGGACACCCCACTGTGCACACCGCACTGCGAGAAGCTGCATGCCCCTTACATCAGGGGCAGCGCCTGGGTGACTGGCCGCACTTCTCTGGACACACCTGACAGTCAATGGCAGCACCCAGGTGATGAGCAGAATTTCTTCCCTGAGGGCGAGCAAAACAGTGGTCTATTTTCTCACCAGTGGGTGGCATCTTAAGTTGTAAGGGACATGATCTTTTAATTCTCGAGATAGTTCAGAAGGTCCATTGTCAGAGGAGATGGCAGGGCTGGGTAATGAAGTCACGTCGCAGGGGATGCGTTGGAAGTGGACATGTCTGGATGGAGTCACCCCCTCCCCAGGGCTGACACCAGCCACTGCCTGGTGTGATGAGGAGCAGGAAGGTGGATTAGGGAACGCCTAATCCAGCCTGCAGTGCCCTGCTTGCCATGAGTGTGAAAACAGAAGGTCTGCCTTCCCTGATAAGACGTGGAACCACCTAGAAAGAGGGCAGCTGGTGGAGAAGAGGTGGAAGAAGAACGAGGGCATAAGGCCCAGAACCCCAGGACCTGGGATGGAATAAAGGATCAGGCCATAAGTAGAGAGTGGAGTCTCCTGGAGACCAGAAGGAGCATCTGGTCTTCCCTGAGTCTCAGGTCCCCAAGGCACATAATTACTTCCTATGTAATGGTTCAGACCAGAAAATCTGCTCTTTCCTTTGGTTAATCCGGTTATTCAGACCCAAAGAGATGGCCACGTGTGGGATTCCCAGCAGTGGATGCCTGCCTTCTCTTAATGAATAATATTCAGGGAAACAGGGCAGGTAGGACCCTATCTGTAACGTGCCAGAGCCCATGCCACTCTGGAGACCTTCCATGGATGTCCTTGAACCTAACAGGACTGGAATCCTTCATTAGCTGTCTCAAGCCCATTGTCTACAGTTTCTCTTCCAGGCAAAGCCTAGCAGATGTTTCTGGAAAGTCTGAATCCTAATCACATGTGGAGCAGGAAAGAGCAACACAAACTCAGGCAGAAGTCCCTCTGCCCACGAGCCCAGAGAAAGGCACCACCCCCCGGAAATTCCTATCCACAGCCTTCACACTTTCTAATTCCAAGATGGCAAGGTGAAGCTTCGGCTGCCCAGCATGGCCTGCAGTTATAACACATGCCCAGAGCCCAGCAGTGCAAGTTCAAGACACCTCTTCTAGTTGGGGATGATCAGTTTTGTTCCTGCTAGACATTCTTTTCTTTTCTTGATTCTTCAGAGGAGGAAGCATTAACATCAGATATTAAACGCAGCATCTAGCTTTGTGTCCACGTTTTTTTAATTTAACACATTGCTATTTTTGTCCTTCAAAAATATAAAAAAGCTTGGATTAACCTCAAAGGAAAAATGTATGTAGGCAAATGAAGTCCATCTAAAGAGCATGCTTGTCCAATGTGGGATCGCTTCAGTATCGAACGATTTTACAACTCCAATTCCAGCCCGGGGCTGGGATGAGACTCAGGACATGTGTGCACATGCATACACACACGTGTGCTCACACATGCATACTATATGTATATTAACACACGTATGCACACATACACTGCAAGCATATGTATTAACAAATACACGTAATGGTAAGGAGATACAGCTTTGTTATCTTGATCAAGGGACCACTTCCACACATCCTTATCTTCAAGGTAATCTGCCCCTTCCAAGACAGAGGTTGCCTAAATAATGCAGAAAACCTGAATCCTCACTTTTCACCTTTGCTTATTCCTTTCTTGACCTGCAAGGCTTGATCTCCTGCCTGGGCCAGGACAACCTTAGCGCAGAAGCCTCGTGCTGCTCTTCCCTGCTCTGAGCTCACTTTTCTCTGGTGGGCTCTCAGCAGGCCACAACTACTTCTCCCCTGAGCATACCTTTATTGAAACAACCATCAGCAGGTCCTGCTTCTCTGTCTCTCTAAACCAAAACAGTTTATTGACATCACACACCTACTGATGTTCATGTTAACTGAAGGACTAACATTGGGTCCTGTCATAATTGGATACGTGAGGTCCAAAATTTCCCATCACCCAAAGTAGGGGGCACGTGTTAAGTGAGATGAGCGGTTGTGGGGTTTGGAGGCTCGCTGCAGATGGTGCTACGTCGTGCTACCCCGGAGCACTGCAGCGTGGGCTTCGCTTCAAATCCACACAAGCTTATACCAGGAACTGTAGTGGGAAACAGAGTAAGACCTGGTGGAAAACAAACTTTTCCAGACCAAGAGGAGAAGCACTGAATTATGGGAGCAGAAAGCCCAGAAATACTCGGGAAGACCGGTGCTTCGTAGAAAGCTTTCAAGGAATGGTTATGCTCCACATAAAAAAATGAGATTTAAATGAACCTTGGGGAAGTACAAGACTGGCCTCGAAGCTTCACGGTAACTCCCCTCTGCCCTCCCGGGGCTGTGTATGCTGCTCTCCAAATCCAGCCCGTCCAGGGGCATCTGGTCAGCTGAGGAGGGTGTTCAAGAGACCCAGGAATTTAGCCTGATGCACAACGTGGACGTGCATTCTCGAAGGATCACACAGTACTCCGCTAATGGCTGTGATCGCTGCATCTTTATGTGTCAGATAAAATAAATTTAACTCAAAAAGAAAGTTTGATGTTCTAGCTTCTCTTTTCTCCTGCAAGGAAACATTGTCCGTCCACATTAGGCATCTTTGGAGATGAACAAGAAAACCTAAGACCATGTGCAGAAGCATCTTGTCTATGTGTTCTAAATCTGAGCAAAAAAGGCATCTCCGTCCTCCAGATCTGCCTGCCGCAGGGAGGCAGGCACTCCTGACCTCTGACACTTGTTCGATATCCTTGTTAGATCACACTCAGCGTGTTCACACGAAAGCTTTTATTTTAGGTAGTTCTGAATAACTCATTTGAGATGGAGAGTTCCGTGTTTGTTTTTGTTAAATCACACAATGTGACATGAACATGGAGAGCCACCCAAAGGTGGGAGGCAGTGTGGCAGAACCAAGAAGTCCTGGGTCTGGAGTCCGGGGACCTGAGTCAAGCTGGCCTGAGTCCTCACCCTCTGTGACCTCTTCAGCCTCTTCCTGCTCCAAGTCTGAGCTTTCTGGACATCTGTTCTAAGTGTGGACTCTGGAATCCCAGCCCTGCTGAACCAGAATCCAGTTTATAACCTACCTCCCCCTGCACCAGGTGGGTGAGTCTGGTGCACTTTGGCAAGGGATGCGATTTCTTCAACCGCAGAGCTGGCTCAGGTCACAGATGCCCAGCTCCCAACCAGCGTGGTTAAAGGGTCCAAGGGAACTGCTGCGTGTAAAAGGCTTGAAAAGCCCTAACAGTGTATTTAAATGATTACCACATAGGAAGTTGGAATGTCTGAGCCAAAGTCTTCACATGGCTCCAGGCAGGATTCTCATCTCTAGACATATTATTCTAATAAACCAGATGCCAAGAGGATGATGCAGTCTCCTGTATGGGGTGGGTAGCTTATTCTTTGTAAGTGTTGAATTTTAAAATCATGTATCTCTCCGACATGGGGAGGAAGACAATGTGGCATCTTTTATTGTTAAGAACACATCAGAGCTACTTCGACACCTGGAGACTAAATAGCATGCTATTGAATGATGAATGGATAAAAGAAGAAATCAAGGAGGAAATTAAACAGTACTGAGAGGTAAATGAGAACACTGATACAACACATCAAAATCTCTGGAACACTCTGAAGGCAGTGCTAAGAGGGAAGTTCATTGCATTGAGCTCATTCATTAAAAGAATAAAAAGTCAACAAATAAATGAGCTAACATTACATCTCAAAGCCCTAGAAAAAGAAAAACAAATCAGAACCAAAACCAGCAGAAGATAGGAAATAATTAAAATCAGAGCTAAAATCAATGAAACTGAAATAAAAGACACAATTCAAAAAACTGGCAAAACAAAAAGTTGGTTCTTTGAAAAAATGAATAAAATTGATAAACCCTTAGCCACACTAACAGAAAACTCAAATTACTAAAATTCATGATGAAAAAGGAAATATCATGATGGATACCACTGAAGTACACAAGATCATTAGAAACAATTTTGAAAATTTATATTCGAATAAAATAGAAAATTTGAAGACATCAACAAATTTCTACAGACCTATGATCTACCCAAACTGAATCAGGAGGACATGCACAATTTAAACAGGTCAATTTCAGGCAATGAAATAGGAAAATACCATCAAAAGCCTCCCAACCAAGAAAAGTCCAGGACCAGATGAATTCTCAGCCAAGTTCTACAAGACCTTCAAAGACGAAGTAATACCAACACTCCTCAAAGTATTCCATGAAAAGGAGGGGACCCTTCCAAACTCATACTGCAAGGCTACTATCACCATTACACCAAAATCAGACAAAGACACATTGAGGAAAGAAAACTTCAGACCAATATCCCTGATGAACACAGATGCAAAAATTCTCAATAAAATTCTGGCAAATCACATATAAAAACATTAAAAAGATAGCGCATCATGATCAAATGGGGTTCACCCCAGGGATGCAAGGTTGGTTCAATATCCAGAAATCAATAAATGTAATTCATCACATCGATCGACTTATAAACAAGAATCATGTGATCATCTCAATAGATGCAGAAAAAGCATTTGACAAAATACAGCACCTCTTCATGTTTAAAACACTAGAAAAGCTAGGGATAGTAGGAACATCCCTCAACATTGTAAAGGTTATCTATGCTAAACCACGGCCAATACCATTCTAAATGAAGAAAATTTGAAAGCATTCTCACTTTCACCACTTTTATTCAACATCATCCTTGAAACTCTAGCCAGAGCAATTAGACAGACTAAAGAAATTAAAGGGATATGAATAGGAAAAGAAGAGCTCAAACTATCACTATTTGCCAATGACATTATTCTATATTTAGCAGATTCAAAAAATTCCACTAGAAAACTTAGAACTCATAAATGAATTCAGCAAAGTACCAGGATATAAAATCAATACCCATAAATCAAATGCATTTCTATACATAAGCAACAAATCCATCCCAAGAAAATTAGGAAAACATTCACAATAGCCTCAACAAAATTAAAATACATGGTAACCAATCTAACAAAAGAGGTGAAAGACCTCAACAATGAAAACTACAGAACACTAAAGAAAGAAACTGAAGAAGACCTTCCAAGATGGAAACATTTCCCATGCTCTTGGATAGGCAGAATTAATATTGTCAAAATGGCCATAATACCAAAGTGTCATACAGACTCAATGCATTTCCTATTAAAATCCCAATGACATTCTAAATAGAAATAGAAAAATCAATCATGAAATTCTTTTGGGAAAATAAGAGACCCAGAATAGCCAAAGCAATCCTTAGCAAGAAGAAAGAAGCAAGAGGCATTACAATACCAGACCTTAAACTATACTACAGAGCCATAGTAACAAAAACAGCATGGTATTGGCATCCAAATGGACATGTAGACCAATGGTACAGAATAGAGGACACAGAGACCAACCCACATAAATACAGTCATCTCATACCAGACAGAGGTGCCAAAAATATACATTGGAGAAAAGATAGCCTATTCAACAAACGGTGCTGGGAAACCTAGAAATCTATGTGTAACAAAATGAAATTAAACCTGTATCTCTCACCCTATACAAAAATCAGCTCAAAGTGGATCAACGACTTAGGCACTGGAACAGAGATCCTGCACCTAATAGAAGAAAAAGTGGGTCCAAAACTTTATCATGTTGGCTTAGGACCTGACTTCATCAATAAAACTCCTAAAGCACAAGAAGTAAAATTAAGAATCAATAAATGGGTTGGATTCATACTAAGAAGCTTCTTCTCAGCAAAGAAAACAATCAATAATGTGAAGAGAGAGCCTACAGAATGGTAAAAAATCTTTACCACACACCCCTCAGAGAGAGCATTAATCTCTAGAAAGTATAATGAACTCAAAAAACTTAACACCAAAAAAACAAATAATCCAATCAATAAATGGGCTAAGGAACTGAACAGACACTTCACAGAAGAAATACAGTCAATCAATATACATGAAAAAATGTTCATCATCTCTTGCAATTAGAGAAATGCAAATCAAAACTACTCTAATATTTCATCTCACTCCAGTCAGTATGGCAATTATCAAGAATATAAACAGTACTAAGTGTTGGCAAGGATGTGGGGGAAAAGTTACACTCATACATTGTTGATGGGACTGCAGATTGGTGCAACCACTTTGGAAAGCAGCATGGAGATTCCTAAGAAAACTTGGAATGGAACTACCATTTGACCCAGCTGTCCCACTCTTTGGTTTATACCCAAAGGACTTAAAATCAGCATCCTACAGTGACACAGTCACAACAATGTTAATAGCAGACCAATTCACAATAGCTAAACTATGGAACCAACCTAGACACCCTTCAAGAGATGAATGGATAAAGAAACTATGGTACATATACACACTGGAATATTACTCAGCCTTAAAGAATAATGAAATTATGGCATTTGCAGGTAAATGGATGAAACTAGAGAATATCATGCTCAGTGAAATAAGCCAATCCCAAAAATCCAATGGCCAAATGTTTTCTCTGATAAGTGGATGCTGATCCAAAGTTGGGGTGGGGAGGGAAAAATTAAGGAACTTTGGATTATGCAGAGGGGACTGAGGATAGGGGTAGGGCGGTGGGGATGGAAAGGACGGTAGAATAGGACAGACATTATTACCCTATATACTTGTATGAAAAAAAATTTTTAAAAAGTTTAAAAAAGAGTTACAGGGAGCTTTCTGGATGACAAAAAAATTCAACATGTAACTAAATAGTTTGACTAGTTTTGGGTTCAACAAATTCTGGAATGACACCTTCCAATTGGTAGTTTCATTTCAAGTTGAACACAAGGGAAATATTTTTTAAATTGTCTTCATCCAACCTAAACAGAAAGTAAAAACAAGCCTAGAAACTAACAGATGGAGAAACTCAATGAAAATGCAGTTAAATTAGCAAATACCCAGCATGCACACCATCAGGGAGAGGTGCAATGTGACACATAAGTATGTCAATGAGTTTCTTTAAAGTTGTAATCACTTTCCGTTTCAAGAGTCATTGCCAAGTAAGTCATGTGCAAAATGTCGATCTCAACTTTCATATATTTAGTTAATAAACACCATAGCCGATCTGTGGGAAGAGCACAGCAGTCAGCTGGCCCCGAGTGATTTAGTCTTTAATTCCCTGGTCAGTGCGTTCATGGTTTTCGAGCTACAATTCCATACTAATGTCAATTAAACAGAAGCTTTGTGTGGGAAAGGATGGCTTCTGGAACATTCTCCAGCATGCTGCTGGTGTTCTCTACAAAATCAACCAGCAGCTGGAATGTCGCTCCGTAGTGGAGTGCTTGCTTTGTGTTAAAAGGCCCTGGGTTCAATCCCAGCACCAGCAAAAGAAAGAAAAGCACAAAAAAAAAGACAAAGAAGAGTTGGGAAAACGAACATGCATGCAGTGTTCTTAGAACACAACCCCTGCTCTTCCTGAGAGGCGCTCACGGCTCACTGTGGATGTTCCTCAGACTTCCGAAGGAAGGGCTTCTCTTCCAGGGTGTATGGTCCATGACGCTATTTATTAACTTTCCCTAAGCTCCTTGGGGTTTTCCAAAAACTTGTACAAGGACATGTTTCTATGGCTGCCTCATGAAGCTCACAGTCCCATTCTCCCTTTCTGATTTTTGAGGTTTGCCAGTCCAGGTGGAAATTCAGGTGAGTCTGGCTTTGAGGGGTCAAGAGGCTGCTCAGGACAGCAGCCCAAGGCTTGCAGAGAGACACAGTCACCTGCGTCATTTCTCTCTCGGGACAGTCCCCTCTGCACCAACGCAATGGGCAGCGCTCCTCAGGTCTTCAGAGGGAGCTCCGTGGAAACCAGCCCTGTGCTCGGCCTCCTCCAGACACACACGCTGAGAATCCAGCGTGCTGCACATCTGGAACGGTCTCATCCATGGGTCTCTGACACATGGATTCAGTGTTTTCGATAAAATTCCAAGTATTTTATTCATGAGAAAATTCTGGCACAGTGGAAAACCCTGGCAGGCAGAGGAGCAGCAACAGATGTCCCGGCCTCCGCCACGACTCTGCCTGGAGTTTAGCTAATGCTTAGCAGGTATCCTTCTCGGGCCTTCAGACATCTGATCCAAAATTTTCCATAAGGGGGATTGTGTCACAACAGCCTTGACACTTTAAAGATCTGATGTTGTTCCCCCAAGATGGGTATCAGACAAGCTTCAATAAGCAGGTGCCAGGGGGACGTTGAGAAGCCGTGGCCTGAGCACAGGGCACTGGCTGTGATCGGCTCAGGGCTCCACCGCTCGGTGCCCCTCCTATTCAGAGGCTCCAACCTCCTTATCTAGTAGGTGAGGGTCTGGTCTCCTCAACCTCTCTAAGCTCCCCTTGTGCACCAGAACGGCATCTGTTTTATTTAACTGGCAGCATCCTCCTGCCACCCCAGCCTGTACATGCCCTTTGCCATCTCTGAGCAGATGCGCAGATGGGTGGGGCTCTATGGGCACGGAGTTGCCCCTGCTTGGTTTCTGCGTGTGTGGGTAGAGGTTAACTGCAGCCTCTGTCACAGTGTCTGCGGGTTTTCATTTCCATGTCCTTGTGGACAGGCACCTCCTTTCGTGCTAATGGCAAGAAGTCAGCACTTGAGAGCTGGTTTTTGTCACCAAATGTGACATGCAGCCTGCCCCCTGCATGGGGACACTGTGGCTGTTCCGTGCATGAAATGTACCAATCATAAAAAGAAGTCTGTTTCTCCCGATGGCAAGTCTTGCAGAAACTGGGCTCACAGAGGGGGAGCGCTTGGAGGAGTCCACACTGTTGACACGGTGCTCTGGGGACCCCCTGCTGCTTCTCCCCCTCCCCAGACGATGCTCACGCAGTGTAGAGGGCACCAGGAACGTGCGTGTCTCAATTTCTTGGTTGCCGACCCCACTGTGGAGAGAGCGAGCCAGTGCTCACCCTGCGAGGGGCCGATTCCTGCCGAGCTGCTGGCACTTGGCTCCGTGAGCCATGATGCCTTCCTCCCCAGGGCCGGGAGGTTAAGCCTGTGCTTTGCAGAAGATTTTCCAGCACATAAATCTTCCCGGGTTGTTGCACAGGAAGGCGAGCAAGCAGCCAGGGCGTCAAAACCTCTGTGAATGCTCTTTTCCTGTGATGCAGGGTGAGCACCAGCCTGCGCCCTGTCCTCCCAACACTTCCAATGCACCAGTAAACGGGTCGCTGTGCTTGAGTCTCCTGCCTGGGTGTGCTGACCTCAACCCCCAATGCATCTGAATTATCAACTGTAAACCTGCCCAACAGTTTCAAACTACGCACACACAGATCACGCCCAGCAGGGCCCTCTTGGCATCTGGCTTAAGCCTCTCTGGAAATTTGTCTACTCTGGAAGTCATAACTGCTCTTTAAAAATCCGTAGGTTCATTCATATGGAAACCAGTCTGCCCTGCAGAGCAACTGGGTGACTTGAAACCTCAGGGATGCTCCGCGAGCATCCTGACTGTCTCCTGTTGGGGATCTCTGTTTATCACACTCATCTCCATGGCAGAAGAACTCCATGAAGCACATACCTATCCATCTCTCTTTCCCTGGGGCAGAGGAGGGAGTTTCTAGGGCTCTTGTGCACCATCATGCAGGTCCCGAGCACAAAGACACCTGCTGCCAGAAGTGGACAGGTGAGTGGTGGACAGAGTTTCCTCCCTCCAGAGCCCTCCCCTCAGCTTGCCCAGGGAGCCCCGTGGGAGTGCTGCTTCCCAGAAGGACTGAGAGTGCATTCCCTGTGGTCCAGTCTTCCTGGCTCACACTCACTGCTACCTATTTGCAAACAAAGTTGCACTTTAAATTAAAATTAAAACAGCATGTGAAGAACTGCCCCTGGAAACAGAAACCACTTGTGCCACGGTCTTGTCTTAGCCCGTAAGCTCCTGATCTGAAGAAACCGAGCAGACCAGACCAGCTGATGCTCAGCCTCACCAAGCCCGTGAAGCAGCGGCACGCTGGTTCCCGAGGCCCTGACCTGGAAGACTGGGGCTGTAATAATGAATTGCTGCGGATCCAGTGTTTCTGCAGCACGTTCACTTCCCCCATGTTGACCAAGCCGCATTTACCAGGGTCGTTCACTTTATTCTCGCCCACGTCACGGTCTCTCCCTTCACACTTCGCTCTCAAGTACGTGAGGGCGTGCCTGGGTCCAGGTGTCGGGGTAGGGCAGCAGCTGGCGGAGCATGGGACCAAAACAGGGCCTGACCAGCAGCCCTTCATCTACCTCCCGGTTCCTCAGTCACAGATTCAACCAACAGCAAGTCAGAAATATTTTTTTTAAACTGCATCTCTAGTCACATGGATGAACTTTGCTTCTCTGCCATTTTCCCCTGCACGATCCAGGACAGCAACACTGTAGCAGGGGTGGGAAGTCACTAGCCATGACGAGGTACGGGGATGTACTTAGGATAGTGCCAACACCACACCATTCTGGGACTTGACCATCTGAGGGCTTGGTGCCCAAATAACCAGGGAGGGATACACTTATATAATGCTTCATGACTCTGAGTGCTCACCTCCCTCTCGCTCCTAGGCCCTGCGGCTGGTCCTGACCCTGCCCTGCCAAGATGGACGGCGGGCTCCCTATAGCCCATAGCTGCAGGCTCCAGGCTGGCCCCGTGCCACCCACTCAGGACCAGTGAAGACCATCAGCTGCCCCCTCCTCTCCCAGTGCTCTTTCTGGGGCTTCAGCACTGCTGCTCTTCCTCCTGGGTCACCCGCAGCCCCATCCCAGCTCCTGCACCTGCCTGTCTCTCCCCATTCCCTCCACATCAGTTTTCCTCCAAGCCCCCTCCTGGGTCACGTCTCCAGCAAGGACCCAGCCACCCTGGATGAGCCCCTCTGGTGGCCTCAGCGCTGTCATCCTGCACAGATTCTAGTGTCCGGGATGAAATGGCCCTGGAGGGATGGTGAATGTGTCTCCCAGCTTGCTGGGTCTCATGCAGCTTCTTCCCCAGTGACCCAAGGCCCAGCAGGAGGAAGTGCTGCAGGACTTGGTCCAACACGGAG
Source organism: Glaucomys volans (assembly GCA_020662805.1). Taxonomy (NCBI): domain Eukaryota; kingdom Metazoa; phylum Chordata; class Mammalia; order Rodentia; family Sciuridae; genus Glaucomys; species Glaucomys volans. The sequence goes on from JAJEJO010002460.1 coordinate 105,135, forward strand.
GCGGTACGGTTTCAACTGCTACTCTACTTGGGTCACTGTGTTTAAGGTGACACTTGGTTCCCTGTGCACAGACTTCAGAACAATCCAGGGGCTTGGTCACCACTAAACTTTCCTTTGGGGACAAATTCATAGCACATCCTCATAGTCAGCGTGGCAAGCATCTGTGCCTCTGCTACTCTGACGACCTGAGGTGAGGATGTCTGTACTGACCTCGGGTTGTTCTCACCCACAGACTGGTCCTTCCACTCCACAGAGAGGGGGCGGGATCAGCGGGTTTAAGATGATTTAATTCTTCTTTATGGCTGAGTAATATTCCATTGTGTATATATACCAGTTTCTTTATCCATTCATCTACTGAAGGGCATCTAGGTTGATTCCATAATCTAGGTATTGTGAATTGAGCAGCTATGAACATTGATGTGGATAAAATTATGACATTTGTAGGTAAATGGATGATGTTGGAAACTCTTATGCTAAGTGAGATCAGCCAATCCCCAAAATCCAAAAGCCGAATGATCTCTCTGATAAATGAATGATGATGTATAATGTGGGGGGGAAGGGTGGCAAGAATGGAGGAAAGATAGCTAGCATAGAGGGAAGGGAGGGGTGGGGGCGGGTGGGGGGTAAAATTAATAACAGAGTGTGTGACAGATACCATTGCCCTGTGTAAATGCATGAACGCACAGATGGTGTGACTCTACTTTGTGTACAACCAGTGAAACAATTGCTGTACTCCATTTGTGTTCAATAAAAAATAAATAAATAAATAAATAAATAAATTTTGTCAAGAGGCAAAAAAAAAAAAAAAAAGATGATTTAATTCAAAGAGGTTAAAAGTTGCCTCAGAGGAAAGCCCTCCTAATCTCCACTATAATCACACGACCCCACCAGGAATGACAGCATTCACTTACTCATACATTCAACAACAACATGTCCTGAACACCATTTGTAGTCCAGAAACTTCTAGGTGTTCCTACATGACATTAGTGACCCCCCAAAAAAAACAAAAAGATTCCTGTGTACATAAGGCTTATTCGTATTCTACCAAATGCAGACAAGAGATACATTTTAATACTATTTTAAAATCGATCAATCCATAAGTCACAGATAAATTAGAACCTTGTTTTTGAAGTCAGCTCTCTGGACCAGCAGCTGCTGGCAGGAGCACATGGGTCCTTGTTAAACAGGCAGAATCCCAACCCCAGCCCGGAGCTAAGGAATCAGAATCTGGGTTTATCCAGGTGGACAAGGTGAACCACAACATGTGATCTCCGAGAACTAGGTCCAAAGAGGGTAAGAGTACAGAAGGAAGACTCAGCAGTGGGGCCTGGGTGAGAGGGCAGTGGGCGCTTCTCATATAGTGTGGTCAGGGTGGTCCTTGTGGAGGGGAGGCCCGAGCAGACCTGGGGGAGAAGAGAATGACTGGGGGATTTGGGGGGAATCTGCCGTCTAGCTCTGGGCACCGCTGAACAAGGCTGGAGGTGGGTACCAGAGGTCGAGGGTGGATACTGGGATCAGGAATGGTCAGGAAGGAAGCCTTTCCCTGGAGGGGAGGGACGGTGCTTCAGCAGAGGGTGTGGGATGAGCCAGGTAAGGCTGGGGCCCAGAGCCTTACAGGCCTTTGCAAGTACTTGCTCTTGTCTCTCCGGGCATGACTGCCTCTAACTGGCTTGGCTACAAGCCCAGAAATTGTCTTCTTCTCTGAGATGTACTAATATTTTCCACCTCATTAAGGGCTCTGCAAACTAAATTCTTTCTATCTTTTAAGTTTTATTATTTTCCAAACCAAATGCAATCAGAATGTCCACAGTATGCATGCCATGTGGACAGCAAAAGCCACACCTAATAAAACGCTACGGCCACCCCTGCCCCACACGCAATGGGAACTTCCATTCATTCTCACGTACAGGAATGCTGGGAACGTTTCATTCAGAATCTATGGCCATTTCTAAAGGATTTGGCACACACAGGAAATATCGCCCTGAGGCCACCTGCCATCCACTCCTGGGAAAGGGTAGCCAGGGAAACTGACCTCCAGCCACTGACCTGAGTGGTCCCTGTCCTCATCACTGCCCAGCCACAGCAGTGGGCGTGAGGGCTGCAGTCTGCAGGGCTCTGGATGGTGAGTGGTGACAGTGGGGTCACTTCCTTCCTGCTCACTGCACTGGAGCGAAGGTTCATGACTTGAGCAGTGATGCAAATGGCCAGCTATTTCCTCTTTACACTAACGATAAACATGTAGAAGACTGTGCACCACCGTGGAGAATTCCAGTTCTCACAGCTCCATCTGCAGAATGGGTCTCCTGGTTGCTGAAAGGCAGCTCGATGTCTGTGGTGGAACCTTCTAGGATCCTCAGCCTGGGCCTCAGAGATGCCTGTGAACCCAGTTTCAGCATCCCTTGCACCATCTGTGCCTTGCATAGGAAGGCCAAAGCAAAGCGCCCCAGGCCAGGGGGACAAGCAGCAGACATTCATGGTCTACAGTTCTGGAGGCCGAAGCTCAAGACCAAGGTGTCAGCAGGGCAAGTTCCTCCCGAGGTCTCGCACCTTGACTTGTAGATGGCCACTGTCCCCTGTGTTCTCACACCCCTATGTGTTTCTGTGTCCCAATATCCCAGGACACTAGTCCATTGTGATAACCTCGTTTTAACCGGACGATTTCTATAAAGCCCTTATCTCTGGGTAAGGTCACATTCTGAGGTATTGAGGGCTACGACTTCAGCCTACGAATTTGTAAGACACAGATGAACCTGTAAGAGTGTGTGAGGCCTCAGAAAGCAGAGGATGGGTCCCCAGATTCACTGCTGTGTCCATCCCCCCCCACCGCCCTACCAGCACAGTGCCAGCTACCACACCTCAGGCCACTGACTCTGCAAGTGTGCTCCAGGAAGCCCCTGGAGTCCCACGGCTCCAAGGGAGTGCTGTCCCCACTCTTGTCTTAGCACGTCAGTGTCCTCTGTCCTTCCCACCCTCATCCTGGGGGAGGTGAACAGGAAGCTTTCCACACTATCCTACGGGACAGACCCCCATGGACACAGAGCCGGCAGGGAGCCCAGCTGCCTCCTCCAAGGCCAGGCAATAAAGCCGTTTGCCAAAAGGTGCAACAAAGCCAACTCTTTCCCCTGAGCATTTCCTTGGAAATGTGGCTTTCATAAAAATGTGATAGTTGTTATGGTTACTTTTAAGTGAATTCCTAAGTCAATGTTTTAAAACTCCTGGTTTTAGCAATAGAGAGCCGATACAAATGGCCGTTCCTTAGCATCCTCAGCATTTTAAAGAGACTTCAAGGATCCTGAGACCATAAGTTTGAGAGCACTGCTACAGGGATTTAAAGGTGACAGAACCCAGTCTCTCCTCTCTCAAGCACCCACAGTCTGATGGCAAGAAAAACCCTTAACGAGAACATATTTAGCAGCAAAGTGCTGGAAAACGGGAAGCTCACTGGCCTTTCCCTTAAGTTGTCAACAGAGAGTTCTTAGCAGGGGAAAAAGTCAATCCTGATTCTTCCAGAACAGTGCTCTGTGGTGTGCTAAATTTGGAACTCAGTGTGATTTAAAGTCCAGGAATGGGGGATTGGCATTTTCATGCGCCTCAATTGCTGAGTGCTGGCTCTGGACTCTCTAACCCTGGGAAGAATCTACTAAAAAGGTGGGCTGCCCACTCTCCATTATCTACAAAGCATCAACATCTGTTTCCCCCGAGACTCTGCAAAAGTGGCATGTCTCTGGCAAAACTGCAGGCAGGGCTGTGGAGGGGACCAGAGCGCAGCAGCACACAGGCAGATCGCAGGCGGCCTGACCGCTGCGGAGGTGGTTGTGTCTGCGTGAGAGGCAGCTTGGGAAGCTGCTCCTGGACTCCACGCCCCTCGCCCAGCCTGTTGACTTCGGCGTACCTGGTGCAGCTCAGGATGAGCAGGTGGCGTGTCCCAGTTAATGTCAAGGGCAACTTGAGCTGTTGTTTTTGTTGAATAGTCGAGTCGCTTTAATGTTTAAACTTGCATCCTGTACTTGCATGCTGGAAGATCCTTCCGGTTTATGTGCTTACTGGGGACTACACATAGGTGTCATTTTGACACAGATTCTCTAGGCATTTAACTCAAATAATGCCATTGGGTATCCATTGTGGGCAGAAAAACTATAGTGGGCCTTGGTGGTAGTGATGTAAAGAGAGTTTGTCCTCCAAGTCTGTCATTTCAGACTGACTGTAATTACTTTAATCCAGAGGGACAAAAATATACTGGAAGAAGAGTCAGGAAATTTGTCACAATGGGGGGCACCAGCTCCAAGGGCAGGGATTTTACTTATTTTATTTTATTTTATTTTATTTTATTTTATTTTATTTTATTTTTCAGTTTTTGGAAAGGGCCCACACAACTTGCACACATGGTGAATATTTATTGCACAAATTCCTAGCTAAATGTAGGGCTGGTTTAACCATGTGGATGATGGATGGAGGAAGGACGGGATGGAGGAATTGTAGTGTCCTGGCCTGACCCCTAAAGAACAGGAGAAACTGAGCACCCGAGGAGCATCTCTGGATGAGGACCACGAGGAAAAGCATGGAAGTAGGACCATCCCCTGTGAGCTGGAGGACCCTGGGTGCTGGCGGGAAAGCCATGGATGCTCAGATTGGATCCATAACCTGGACCCAGTTTCCGGAGGCCCCGGCTGCCCCCTCTAGACTCTGATGTCAATTCTACCTTCAGCATGGACTTGGTATTCCCACCTTTCTGCATCTTCTCACTCCTAATCTCCCTTTTCTCACATCCTTCCTATCCATGATGCAAATGAGACCGTGGGTAAGGAAATCCTCCCCAAGAAGAAAAGGTGCATCTAGTTGCATTCTCTCTATTGAATCCCCAGCAGTGACTCAAATGGAGGGAAGGCTGAACATCAGGACAAACCTCTGGGAAGACGTGCTGGGCGGTTAGTGGAATAAAACCCCACGCTGCTTGCCAGCCCTGTGAGTGACCTCACACGTCCCTCTTCACCTTCTGGGAAAGGAAGCCCAAGGGAAACCTGGATTATCTAACCACAGAAGTGTGAGGAAGTTAGTTAGACAAGAAAGCTAGACTTAAAATAACTGTGTTTTATGTAAGTAGGTTTTGTTAGTTGAATCACACTTGAGGTATTCCAGTCAAGTTCGACATACAAAGAGACTGGCAGACTTTGGGAAATGAGGCATTCCAGGTTAAAGAAGCCGATCTGAAAAGGCTGCATGCTGTGCATTCCAACCATAGGACATTCCAGAAAAGGCAAAGCTACCAAGATGGGAAGGGTCAGTGGCTGCTACCACTGGGTGAGGGAGGGAGAGCCGCAGAGCACAGGGGACTTTCAGGGCAGAAGGACTACTCCTTGTGTCACATAATGATGGGTCCATGTCATCAGACATTTCTACAACCTACAGGGAGCCCAATACCCACAGCGAGCCCTGACGGACACCGAGGATGCTGGACACCAGGTGTGGGTAGGGTTCACCCGAATCACGAGTGTCCTCTGGTGGAGGTGTGGATGCTGGGGACTCTGGGAAGAGAGCAGGGAATACATGAAGATTCTCGGTACTTCTGCCCAATGTTGCTATGAACCTAAAATGGCTCTAAAAATAAAATCTATTTGAAAAGTGAAGTATTCCAACCACTTTATGAGTTTTGCCCCACTTGCAGGGACACGCTATCCATTTTAATTTGGTTGACCAGCACTGAAGGTGTTGTGAATATGTTTCCCTCCTCAGTCCCATTCCCACAACAAATAGACATAGAGGGTGACATAAGGAGGGGGACAGCCCCTCCCTTGTTCCCATGTGGCTCTCCAGGGAGAAGCTGAGGCCCCTCTGAGGGTTCTGATGCTGCCTGGGCAACTCTGAGGACAGCCGGCCCAGCTTCGGGAGGTGAGCTGCTCCAGCCACCTCAGGAGGCAAGCACTCATGACTATTCATGTGTTTTTAGAGCTACTATTTTTAAACTCATCCATATGTTATTCATACTTTGTTGAAATAATACATAATATGATACAAGAAATTTATATGCTTGTCTTGTTACACAGGTGCCAACACTCTTGTGCCAATGAAACTAGGACCTTGAAGAAAAATCACCACTGCGGCAGTAATTGATTTTATGTTGTAACACTTGAGACTTTAAAGTGTCCTAGAGGACGTCTTATCCTGTGAGGATCAGGTCCCTCTCAGGTAGGAAAGGCACACTTGAACATAAATTTAATTAATGACAAAGCGTGATTGACTTGGCTTACATTAGAAAGAGTGGCTTAATTCCTCGTACTGAGATGGCCCCTCATCCTAGAGGATGCAGTCCCAACACAAGAGGATATACGTTGGAAGCAAAAATTAAAGTCAAGAATTTGCAGCACATCAGTTTCTCCCAGGGGTGATCAATTCTCCATCAGTGACCTGCCAACAAGACAGGTACTGTATCACGGCCCAGTGTTCAGGCACTGATTCAAAACTGATTCATTAACCAACCTACAGATGAGTGACTTAACAGGTTGGGACTATGGCTCCACCAAGGGTGGCCAACTGATAGCAGGGTAGGAGGCTCAAAGTAGGAGGCCATGTGAGTTCACTTACAAACTGCAAAACAGGAATTCTCAACAGGAATGGTGACTGCCATTAAAGATAAAATCCAAACTCTTGAACCTGTCGCAGGTGGCCCACCATCTCCTGGGCCCTCGAAACCTGAGTCTGCAAAGAGGGGGCTTGAACAATGAAGACAGTTCCCAAACAACCAAAAGAAGAAGGTTAATCTGGAAAGGGATGGCCTCTGGGCAAGGTTCCAGCTAGAGTTCATCAGAAAGATCCAACAACTGGAAACAGAAACAAGATGGCGCAGCTCAACTTCAAACTCCACAGGCGCAACGAGGAAAAGATTCTTATATTGCAAAGGTTTCCCAGGACATACATACACCCCAAGCATGCACTTGGAGGAAGGAACTAGTACTCCAGCACTGTTACCCAAAATGAATCCTCTTCCTCCTAGCTGGCCCCAGCACTTTGATATAGGATATGATATTATATGATATTATATGATATGATATGATACAATATGATTATTTTCCAAATACCAGTTGGAAACCAAAGTGTGAGACAGAGACACATTGTACAAGTGCAGTATGACAATGAGTTAGGTGCCCTGGACAGGTGTGTCCTTGGGCATAGAGGAGGGGATATGGAGGAAGAATCAGGAGGAAATGTCTCAGGGACTGAGACATGAAAATTAGAAGCAGGACCCCCGGAAGGCACACCAGCAAAGGATTCTGCAACACAATGAGGTCTCATCATATGACCATCTTCAAAGGACTAAGACCTTGACCTGGGGATTTCCAAGTATTTCAGAGTCCAAACAGCAAAGGAAAAGCAATATACCTTCAAATCACATAATCAGTAGGTGAACTCCAAGTTCAAATACCAGAAGAAGCTGGCATTCAATGTAGAAACTGACCTAACGCACATCTACAGGGTGTGTGTGTGTGTGTGTGTGTGTGCGCGCGCGCACACGTGTGTAAGAGGAGCACACCAGGCATGGCCATCCACGCCATGGCCGCACTCACTCGGGAATGATTCAGCCGTGTCTTTCTCCCTCCAGCCTCCTGCCTTAAACTGCTCACTAGCTGCCAGCCAATGAGAGGAGGTGGGAACTAAAGGGAGAAAAGAGGAAACCCCAGGTCCACCTCCTGACTTCAGGGGACAGGTTCCTGGAGGAAGCAGAGAAGCCTCAGGGGGAGGGAGAGTGTGGCTCCCCCAGCCTCGCTTTCCCCTCCGTCCCACCCAGCAGAGAGGCCAGAACTGGCACCAGGCCACTCCTCCCATGGTCTGCTGCCCAGGGACCTGAGAAACCATGGCCAGGCTCTGCCCTGCAGGGCGGGGTACTTCCCTGATAGCACAGCAGGGAGGAGGGTCGGCATGCAATGGATACGGTGAACTCACTCGCTTTCCAGAACCAAGAGTT
>JAJEJO010002460.1:113191-348597 GCA_020662805.1 Glaucomys volans
AGCACAGCAGGGAGGAGGGTCCGCATGCAATGGATACGGTGAACTCACTCGCTTTCCAGAACCAAAAGTTAAACTTGAGATAAGAAAGGGCTTAAAAGCTTGCATCGGGCTGGCTGGCCGCAGTTCCTGAAGATCTTTTTCCTTGACAAGAGTACTAAGGTGACTTTGAAGATCTGGCTGCCCCATCTCTGAGCTAAGGACACTCAAGCACAAGTCACGGCAGAGGCAAGAGACCAAGGGGAGCCTCCCCATCAACTTCTGTGCTCACCAAGGAAGTGTGGCTTCAAGGCCAGGCCTCCAGCACTGCCAGGGCTCCCAAGACCCAGGAGGAACTGGACATGCCCAGTGTCACCCTCAGATTCCACTGGAGAAGCATTTCTAAGAAGGATGGTTTCAAGTCAGAGAAGCTATCAACTCATGCCATAGGCACCCTGTCCTCACTCTGAGCATCCTGGTCTCTAATATGAAGTTTATGTACCTATGAGTTCATTCATTCACTCAGCAAACATTCAGGACTGATTAACTCTGTCCTTACCCTGTGATGCAATTTAAGTGCCTTGTGCAATAGAACCCCCGAGGTCTAGCCATCGACATTGGTATGCCATTACTTTAAGAAGAACCCCCATCTTTCTGGGTGGAAATGTCACAGAACTTTAAGCACAAATGCTCACTAACACATCAGCATGAGTGGGACTCTGATGCTTTGGAAGCTCTTGCTTCTCAGAAACATGAATGGGGACATATGGACATGATTAACTGCCTCTTACTTTCCCCCAGAACCATTTTATAAATGGCTTTGGACTATTCTCTTCTTTCTTTTTAGGCAATATTAATTTGTAGGGAACACTTTTACTACATAATAAATTATTTCTCTTATTATTTTCAAATAAACTGAGGAGTGAAACAACAGAGCTTAGAGGCAGCCCTTCCGCCAGTCTTATTGTTACTCGGTGTTATCGTTTGGATCTGGAATGTTCCCCCAAAGGCTCAGGTGGCAAAGGCTTGGTCCCCAGGTGCAGGTGCTGTTGGAGAGGGGAAACTTCAGGAGGCAGAGCCTGGCTGGAGGAAGCTGGTCATTGGGCCCCAGCTTTGAAGGGGCTGTTGGGACCCTGGCCCCCTCCTCCCTCCCTTTCTACTCCCTGGCCACCATGAAGGGAGCACTCTGGTCCACTCTGTGCTGCTCACCTTGATGCCTCACCACAGTCCCCAAATAATGGAACCAAGTGACTTTGGTCTGAAACTTCTGAAACCTTGAGCCAAAAATAAATATTCACCCTTTGTAAGCTGATTTTTCTCAGGCACTTTCCCACGGGGACGGAGGCTGGCTGACACCTGGGGAAGCAGAGCCGTAAGCATGCAGGCTAGTTGTCTGTATTAATGAGACCCTGTGGAGTGGGGATCATGGCATCTCACGTCCCTCCTGCTTACAGCTCACAGCGTGCGTTCACACGCACGGCCTCATTTGGTTCCAATGGGATCTCCATTCGCCAAGTATCAACGCTGTCCTCTTCGGGGCAGCCATTTCCCCAGCGACGTGTCTTTCCAATTTAATTATTCATATTCTGCACAGATGTCTGCAACTTGCATATGACGTTACATGATCTCACGGCTCACGTGTCCATTTTGGGCCATGGAACTGGAAGCTCCTGGAGGGCAGGGATGTGTCTGACTCATTTCTGAACCTGCAGGGCCAATGACACTGTCGCTGAGTGGAGACGGCTGGCCCTCTCCTTATCTGTAAAACGGGGTTAAGGATTGCACTCACCTGCCACGTCTGTTCCAAGCTATAAAACATGTCCTACGACGCCACTCTAAGCATTTCATCATGATGGCTGTCATCGCCCCTGTTATTTACAGCTGACGGATCTCAAGTTGGTGAAGGTGAGTCAGCTCACACAACGGATGTGATGGGAAATAGCAGAAAGGCAGGAATGGCGGGGATTCCTTGTTGGTCTGGCTCCTCTGCACTATCATGCTAAGACGGAAGCCTTTGCTCTTCTAAACAACGACTCCAGAAACTCATTTACTTGAAGGGATTCCCTGTTTCTTCTCCTGTCTTAACTGCACTTACCTGACCACGCACCACTGGCCATCCACACACTGGACGTTGGAGGGGAAGAGGGGAGAGCAGCCGCCTCCCTCACCGCGCTGCTTCTTTTCTCACACATTCGCGCTTTACGATTGCATCTAACCACCTGCTTCATAAGCAGAACCCTACACTAAGAGCCACGTAAAATTCATTTGCTTTCAGAATGTAATAAAAGGAAAACTCAAAGTACCATCGACATTGGCACCATTAAATTTCTATTTTACTTATTTTTCTAAGAGTCTATTAAAATTGCCAGATAGTAAAAGACCTTGTTGAATAATGTGCATTTTTAGTAGAAAAAGATGCTATCAAAAAAGTCCATCAGGGGAGACACCTTGTAAATTTTCTCCTAAGATGGGACTGTGCACCAGGGAGGCTCGGGAGGACTCAGCACAGTGGACAACCAGCAGGAACAGAAGCTGGTCTCTCTGTAGGCACATGAGCACGAGGTCATTAAAACACGACCATCTGTATGACGACTGAGATTACGGAGGCCAGTGATGGAAAGGGGAAAATAGTTCTATTGTTTAATCTAAATATTAAAATAGGAAAGACAAAGAAAGCACTTAAAGAAATCACTACATCTCAACTCAAGGCAACACTCCTACTCTCCCAGGAACGAGGGTATCTGGCAATATGTGGGGTGATTCAGGTTGTCACATGATGGACAGGATGCTCCAGCCATCAGAGGGCACAGCAGGGACATCTTCCAAGGGTGGTCTAGAGCCACATAGTCAAAGACGACAGCTCCTCTCAAAGTCACAGCCTCTCCTGATGAGAAGAGCAATATCTCCAGAAAGCCTCCAAGATGAGGAACCGCAAGAATAGCCAAGACTGAAGCCTCCTCTTTCTGAACATAACCCATTATAGAATGGCTTAAGTTTTCATCTCATCCCCACTTTTGCAGATAAATCTGCCAGACACACATAGTGTGATCAAACCTAATTAAAAATCCTAAGTACACAGTAAAATTACTCAATGACCAAACTGTAACTAGCTTTCTACAAGAAAGAAAATGAGTTAAGCATCATTGCTTGATTTTAATTTGCTCAATTTCTTCTTATCTGAACTTGACCACAGAGATTGGAAGTCTGAGACTCTGTAGGCCAACAAAAATGACCATGATTTCAAAGCCCTCATCTATTAGTTCAGGATGGAAAGCAATTCCTCTTCCTCTTCCACGAGGGGAATTGGTGTTCAACACACCTACTGTGCAAAACAGGGGATGGGCTAGAAAGGAACTGCTTCTAGAGTTTTTCAGTGTCTAAAATGTACCTTGGCCACCCAGGCCCACAACAGACCACTGGATCCTCCTCCAAAACCTGCCCCTCCCTCCTTTTATCCTGCTTTCTTTGATTGATGGCTAATGTGTGACTTACACATTGTACAATGATTGTGAATATCTGCGGGCATTTGTTTATTTGGCTTCTATCTGAAATAATGGTACTTGGTTTTCAGAATATAAAACCAGAATCAGAGTGCAAACCCCACAAGGACAGAAACTTTGTCCCCAGAATGTAGAACAATTCTTGACGTATACCAGTCGTGGGATATTCGTAGAATAAATGAACCAACGAATGGAATTATGCGCTGTGATTTGCTACCTGAGCATGCCGCATTCCAGCACTCTAGGAAATGGATGTCACATTAGCCTCTGTGCCAACTCGTCGACTGGACTGTACACCGAGCACTCTGCAGTTTAGTAAGCACCAGGGGTCATTACCTCACGTGACCCCCCTAAGCACTGCCTGTGGCATGCAGGCTACACTTTACGGTCGCCAGCTTAGAGACAAACAGCAGGCTATGTCGCTAGAGCTCACCTGCGTCTGGTTCTTGGAACTCCCAAGGCTCTAACTCTCTCCAGGCACAACAGCAGTGAGCTGGGGGCTCCCCGGGAAGGGCCAGGCCAGGGAGCTCTGCTGAACTCATGCTTTTCTGCAGGGGCCACCCCAGTTCCCAGACATGGGGGTGCAGCTGAGGGTCAAGAGGGAAAGAAAGGCATCCCCATTGCAGTGGGAGGAGGGCACAGCCACCAGGTTAGTTTCCTGCTTTTCAGGACCTCAGGAGCAGGAGAGGACAGACAGGGCAAGCCCTCCGCTCTGAGCTCCAGGCTGCACGCTCCCGAGTCCTTCTGCTGTGACTCTGAGGGCACCTTGTCCAACTTCCTGGCTTTCCATTCAGAGGAGCCCCTGCACAGCCCAGGAGAAGGCCCTCTGGCCGTCCCACCCCCGCTCTGCAGCCCACCCCTCACCCGCACTTGACTGCTCTGCTCCCTGCCTGCCACACTCAACAGGAAGGCGGAGGCAGAGGCGGGAGGGCGGCACTGCCTGCCACCTGCAGACCTGTCCACTCTCCCCTGGTTGGTCTTCTGAAGTGCAGCGAGTTTCCAGAATATCAAAAAGTCTACAAAAGTGCACAGGTGGTCCCATGGGCAGAGGCTCGCCTTCTGCCTGTTTACCTCTACACTGATGTGAACGCAATATGCGTTCAGTGGACACCATACCCAGAAGTTTGAACCAGGGTGTTTCCTGGGCTAGCATCACCCACTGCAGTCTCCTGCCATGCTGGGCAGCAGAGGCCGCTCTGCCAGCCACACCGTCACAGGGCGAGCGGGGCACTCCAGGTGTGCTGTGCTGCTAAGCCAGTGGGGAGGCACGTTAGGGTCCCCAGAGCTTTCTCCACTATTTTCAACCTGTGACGGGTTGATGGGGATGTCGCCCCTGGGAAGCTGAGAGGCAGCTGTACGTCAAAATGAGGCAAAGGAATGGCTCAAAAATAAATGGGTCAAAGGCTCAGAGGCAGGGCAGAAGGACACAGGAGCACCCGATGGCTGACACTGGGATGAGCTGAGCAACCAAAGAAATCAAGAAAGTACTCGATCACAGTCCAAAGAATAAAATAAATATCCATGTTGATATCAATTAATGATAGAATTGCGTGAACAACTGGAGGACAAGAGACAAGTGCTTAAAGAAGAGAATCCCAAATAAGAGACACAGAAGGAATGAGGGAAGTAGAAGGTCACCATCGGAGCACCCCAGTCCTGACTCCTGCAGGTAGGACCAGTGACAGAGGATGGATCAGGGGAGACACACCAAGGGGATCAGGTGCTTGTGTGTCTCCACACTCTCTCCTTTAGAATGTCCACTCATTACTCTTGCTATGCTAACACGTCTACAGATGCTGTGATTCCCGGCCTCCAGGAGGGAGCTTAGTGCCCCCCTGAGAGTGGGTGCAGCTGGTCGCTTGCTTCCAGGAATGTGGGTATGGGAAGAGGGAAGGGCAGGACCGTGGTGGACAAGCCAGGAGACACCACCATAAAAAGCTGGCAGGTCAATGTGCCAGCACTCTAGTGACATCGCAGATCCCAGATGTGACATAACGAGGTGCACAGTTCCCTCTGAGATATCCTTCCAAAACTCCCCAACCTCTGTCCATGGCAAAACCCAAGAGAGGGGCCTTCTGCAGAATGCCTGAGCAGCATGCTTTCACACCAAGGTCAGGGGAGACAGGAATGAGGAGCTGTCAGAGACTGACATCCAGGGAGACCTGACAACTGCATGTAGCGCATATCCTGGATCAGAAGAGGGCAGTGACGGGGAATTTGGAAAACGTGGGCAAGTCTGTGGATTATTGAAAAGCAGAGGGTGGCGATTTTTAGTCGGAGAGTAAATATCCTCAACTTTGTAGGCCATGTGGTCTCTTTGAAACCACTCAACTCGGTCGCAGCAGCGCAAGGACAGACAGGCAAAGGGGGCCCGATTCCCATTAAACCTTCCGTTTTTGTAGGAGTGGGCTGGGTTTGGCCTGGGAGCCAAGTTTCCTGGCTCCTGGTTAATCCCGTCGCACCAACGTTAACTTCTTGGTTCCAATCACTGGACCATGGCTATGTAAGAAGCTAACGCAGGGAGAAGCTGGGCGCGGGGTTCAGGAACTCCCTCATGATCTTCCCGACACTTCTTTAAATTTGAAATAACTTGCTGATCATGTACCACTTTCTTTTTTAAAAATATATTTTGGTTTTTTTAGTTGTAGGTGGACACAATATCTTTTTATTTTATTTTTATGAGGTGCCGAGGATTGAACCACGCATGCTAGGCCAGCACTCTACCGCTGAGCCACAACCCCAGCCTCATGTACCACTTTCTGATATACTTCTGTTTCCCCTGCTCTTCCCCCGTGACTAGCCATAGTCAAGAGGTGACCATACATTCAGGCCACATGCCACAAATACAGTCAACTCCACAAACAACTTCTCCATGTCTACTCTGAACAAAGTCAGAGATGGCAGGCTCATGATATCACAAGAGCATGGGAGAGCCATCAGACACAGTTACCTAGGAGGAGGGTCCTGAGCCTCAGGCTGAGAGCCAGCAGGGCTGAGTTTGCCTCCACTGTGCCTCTGCTCATCAAAATGGCTGGACAGATCCCACTGAGACCCAGGTCATGGCACCCATTTTCAAAAAGAGCAGAACTGAATATGCTTCCATCTTCCATTGCAAACCTCTTCTTATGAAGAGGAGAACTGCTGTCATGGCTAATGAGTAGAGTGGCCAGGGCTAGAATTCACATCTCTGGGCTCTAATCCTTCAAAAACAGAGATATGGAGAATATTCTTGGGTCATGGAACCTACCCTCCAACACATTCCTCGGCAGGAGCCCATTATGTAAAGCAAGCATCCAGATAGGGCAGGGACACTGGGGAAGGGGCCTGAGAGGGTGAGCAGGGGTTTGCTGGCAAACATGAGCCAGAGCCTCGAGGTCCGCTGTGGGCTGAGGAAGCCTGAGCATTGCCCCCGAGTTTCAGGAGGGAGGACACAGAGCAGAGGTCCTTGGACTAGGACTCCTGAGGACCTGTGTGCTGCACTGCGTGGGTCAGCCTAACGAGGGCCACGGAATGGGGAGCTGGAAGAGCTCATTCCGCAGACCAAGTGCCAGGACCAAGTTTATGCTTTGGACAAGGGACACCAAAAATGGAGGTTAAAGGGGTGACGATACAGCAGGGAAGGAAGAGGAAGAGCTGGCCAGATCCTGGGTAGCCAGCCATCCCAAGAGGCTGCACTAGCTGACGTTGCCCTGGGCAGTTCTGAACCCTGGTCTGGTGCCTCCAGGAAGCTGCCTTTCCTCATCGTGGCACCTGGGTCAGCTCAGCTGAGTCAGGAGGTGCAAAGGCAGATTTCCTAAGCTGCTCGAGCAGGACAAGCACAGCCAGTCCACCCTGAGCTGGGCGGAGTCTCAGGGAGGAAGTTCCTCAAATTGGCTCCTAATGGCTTCACCCCATCTGCCACCAGGCACGCCGACTGGCAGGTGCAGCTGAAGTGCAGGCCTTTATCTTGCTCGGTACTCCACTGCCCCTGGGGACGCTGAGTCCAGTTTTCTCTGTCTTAAAATAATCACACGTTCAATTCTCTTGGTAAGAACATTCTCTTTCTTTTGAAGAGAACGTCATTATCTTCCATACCAGAGGCTGATGAAATAATCAGGACTAAAGCTGAATCCCACCTTGACCTGTGGGAAACCCGGGGCTGTCAAAGGTCATGACGCATTTACACACGCCCAGGAGGAAATATTCTTTGTGGCCACAGAGAAAATAATCAAAAAGGGCCAGGGAGGGATGTTAAGGATATTAATATTTTGTGAAATGAAATTGTATTTAAATGTATGATTCAGATATCATTTTAAAGTCACTTGAGTTCTACCTACATAACACGGTGAGTTTGGAATTGCGTGTGTGTCTATGTATGTGTGTGTGTGTATATTTTTTTTCCCCAAAAAAGGAAGTTGGAAAAAGTACGACAACTGATTTTTTCCTGTCCACATGAGAGCGGGGTGAAGGAGCACAGTTAAACGTGCGTTCACAAGTCACTCTCCTTTTCGAGAAGCGGTACTTCCCAGAAGTGCAAGGCCATCTGGGAGGGGCCGTTCTTGCCAAGGTCTGAGTCACCATGGAGTCATCGTAGGAGGCTGGACGCCGTGGGTCCTTGGCTCCACCGACAGCAAAGGCCATGCCCAGGACTGCCTGCGGCTCTCAGCCCCACCCCTCCACGCACTCGGGCCATTCTCCCCGCAAGAGTTCTCGGAAGGGACGCGGCCAATTTCCCCATAGAGAGGCCAAGAAACGGGAGCACATGGAGACTGGACTCTCACTGGGCACCGCCCTCAGGGGACCAGAGGCAGCAACGCCCTGCATGTTGGCCAAGCCCCTTTGCCACGCAGGGTCAGGTGAGCCTTGAGCGTCCCGGGAGGGGCGTGTCCTCCAGTTCTCGGTGACGGTGACGCAGAGCCTCTGAGGCCAGAAAAGATGCACCAAACACTCAAGCCTCTGTCCTGCCGTCCCTCCTCCTGGCCTCTTACCAGGAGACTTGGGAGACTCGCATCTTAAACGTCTCCTTAAGCCACACGTGAGCTTGGGGGCAGGAGAGAGAGCTGGCTCTCACAGGGTCACTGAAAATGATGACATCTGTCCTGAAGGTGGTGACTGTGTCCCTGGTTTCAGAATATAGAAACGGTGTGACAAGAAAGATTATCTTGACAGGTTTATGTTGTTTGGAAAAAACTTTTGCACTAGGAGGTCTCTAACCCCAACCTGTTCCAGACTGAAAGACGGTTCACCTTGCTCTTCTCAGTGAAACCGATGGATCTGAGCAAAGGAAACATCATAGACAATTGAGGATCATGACAGCCCACCTTAGGGACATGGTCACAAAGGGCCAGGCTCCAGGACAGAGCCCCTCTGAATCAGTGCACAGCTGCACACGGACCTTTTAAAGCGGGAGCACCATCACGACCCTTTTCAAGATGAGGAAGCTGAGGCTCTGCCCGAGACCAGCCGTCCTGAGCATGTTTCCAGGAAGCACCCAAAGTCTAACCCACCGCTCTGTTCCAGCTGAAGACAGGGCACCAAGTGACCCTGGATTGACGGGCTAAAGAGTCACCCTAAAACACAGGGATGCTAGAGAACGTGCAAAGCTGGCCTGGGCCAGGAGATGGGGTGAAAAGACAGAGGAGGGACCCCTTCATCAGGCCAGGGCTGCTCCTCGGACGGCTTCCTCTACAAAACCACAAAAGGACACACTGTTCTCAGACCCCTGGGCTGGTCCCTGCCTCAGGCCTTGGCCCCCTGCCCTGCTCCACAGACAGGCAAACGGTGATCATGTCACTGTGGCCTGGTCCACACCGAGCCCCCATGTGCCTGCCACACACTCCACCACGGCTCTGCCTGACACCCTGACCTCCCAGCAGATCTCATCTTGGCTTCTCTGTGCTCCACTGTCAGCCACCCGTCACCACGGCACTAAGGGCTTCAAGTGAGCCTGGCTGTCCTGCCAGGTGGCCCTGGCGGAGCCCAACACAGGGCTGGTAAAAAGTGGATGTGTCAACTGGCCCATCAAACTCCAAAGGGCTTCCGCCCGTAATCTGTAGGAAGAGATGTCATGGTATGTGAGGAATCTGTGAAATAGAAGCCGGAAGTGTTCACAGGACTCAGAGGAGGAGCTCCAGGGTAGGTACCGTCCATGGGGCTCAGTGTGAGGTGGCACTTGCTGCTTCCGTCTGCCAACTATGGGACCTTTACTTTCCCTCCACTGGGTCACATGTCATCAATCACAAAGGCACTCCATGCTCCAGTCGGGTTCTCAGGAACAAAACTCTGACGGCAGAAACACTGTCTGACAGTCTTCAAAAGCCAGCAGAGCCTGAGCCGAGGCTCCGTGTCATGGGCCCGATTCTGCAGGGAGGGAGGCCGATGCGATGGCCTTTGCACCCTGTCACGGGGCACACGCTGGCCCAAGAGCTCCAACTGTCCCTGCTGTTTGGGAGCTTGGGCCCTGGCAACACCTCCCCAGTGTGTCCTCCTGGGCTGTTCCCTGAGGCAGTCACCACTCGGCACTGTTCCCCTCCATCCCACCACTCACAGCCCTGAGAAGTCACCCTCCTTCTAACGGCCGATGACAGCTCCAATGGCCAGGCAAAAATCAGTTGAAGGAAAGGGAAGTCTTGTCGGAAACGAGATTAATCTTGTAACGAGTGTTCAGCCCTGATAACCCATCTGGGCACAGAACTGCTTAAACCGGAGAGCAATTAACCTTCACCCGACAGGCAGTGTCCAACCGTTATAAACATTAAAGAGACAGAAGCCTGCCCGCACCCTAGACTAAACAACCAGATTGGAACTCCACGCAAATGGCCTCTCTGTGCAGATGTGCACCAGGGACAGAGTCCAGGGCAAAGGTGGGTGTCAGCCCTGCGGCCAACTCAGGTAACTCCCAGTCCTGGCGTGGGTTGAGGGGTGAGCATGACAGTCTCTCAGGGCATTTTCAGGTGAATTCACTCGATGCAGCGGGGCTGGACGAAGCTCTTCCCCTGCAGGGCCCAGGGCCACTTAAGGATGAACTCCAGACTTTTTCCAACTGCAGAAATATCTGCAGTGCGCTCTCTCACCAGGTGCTCTCTTCAACCACACGGGTGTGGCATGGGTGGGCACAGATGCCAGCCACTTCCAGTTGCTGAGAAGTGCTTGGCTTCACTCGCAAGCCTGTGATCTCACCCGTATCAGCATGCGCCCTAACAGGAGGAGCTCACCAAGGTGGCCAAGCAGAATACCCAGCGGTGAGGGAATTCACTAGGAAACCTGCAGTTAAAAATAACCTTTACAAACTGGGTGCACACCTGTGATCCCAGCAGCTCGGGAGGCTGAAGCAGGAGGATCACAAGTTCAAAGTCAGGCTCTGCAATTTAGCGAGCCCCTAAGCAACTCAGTAAGACCCTCTCTCTAAACAAAATATTAAAAAGGGCTGGGGATTTGGCTCAGAGGTTAAGTACCCCTGTGTTCAATCACAGGTACAAAAATTTTTTAAAAAGATAATCTTTACAACAGCAAAGAGAAATCTCTGAGGTCATTTAACTCATCACCGAGGCAGTGTCTTTGTTTTGAATTAGTTTGCATTGTGCCACTGGATTGTATTTATGTACATAATACTAACAGAGAAAGGGTTAAGTCCCCTATAACTCGGAGGTGGCTATGAGGTAGGGTACATCACATACTCAGCATTTAAACAAGAACAATATTTAGGTATATTTGCAAATGAACGTGAGAGATATGTGCTCTATGTTACAAGCTCAGACTTTTTTAAAAAAGGAAAAAAGTGAAAGCATTCTTTTCATAGGTTCTAGGCACATTTATCTCCCCCAGGGTTTGAATTTCGTTATCATAATGGCCTAGGAAAGGATGGCTCTCAAAATAGCCCACCCAGCAGTCGCTCTTATCTGGCCCTCAACCCAGTGTGCAAGTCATGACTGTCAAGGCCTCATCTGTGCCCAGGCTGAGCCGGGGGGTTTAGCTCACTCCTGCTGTCCCCAGCAGGTCCCACCAGCAGCACTGGAGGGAGGCATGGCAGGGGGCGCGTGCCGTATGGAGAAGCACTGCTGTGCCCCAGGACAACAGGGCGTGCTGTGATGGCTGCCAGCTACAGGCCTGACGGTGCCCTTCTGAGGGGTACTGGAAAGCAGAGCGGGCAGGATCACTCCCACACCACAGCCTCCAACATCAGCTCCGCGTTTGCAGCCAAATGAGAGGCCAGCAGAGGCTGGCAGTGGTGATTCTCCCAGGCACCCTGCGCGCTTCCTGGGGCCTTAGCCTGGGGAGAGAAGGAGCTGGCCATGGGCACCTGAGCCAGCCGATGATGCACAGTGGAGTGGCCATCATATGTACCTAACTAGACAAGGGCCTCGGGGATGCCACGGGAGCCCTGGCTTGCTTCTTAGAGCTGTGTTTCTCTCCCAAGAAAATCTTGTGGAATCCTCCCTGTTACTGGCACAATGATGGACACAACTAAAACGACAGTATCTGACTAGGGTACGTGCAGGAAGCTGCACTGTGACCTCAGCCTCGACTGGCAGACATGGCCTGGGACGGCCCTGGAGAGGCTGCAGGAACCTGCTTCCACCGGACCTCCCAGCACGCTGTCCTGCGGTGCAGGCTGGGCAGGCGGGAGGAGGGCAGCTGGCAGCCCCGGGGTCACACGGTGTGCGTGGGCTGAGCCGGCGAGGCTGCCCTGGGCTGCTTGCGCTTCTTGACATCTCCCAAATAAAGTGACAAGATAAGGAAAACCACAACATCATACCCAGTGTCTTGTGAAACTGAAACAGTCGCCGGGTAAACACTTCGCCTTACCGTGATTTGATTTTGATTAGCATAGGCATGCTCTGCTCTCCGAGGCATGCTCTGCTCTCTGACGCATGCTCTGAAGTGGTTTTGTTTTTTTCAGTAACAGCTGCACTGACCTCTCACAGGATGCAGTTTACACCTGAGGGCTTGTTCCTGAGCCTGAGCCTAAAGTCCTGGAGGGACTTCACCTGTCGGGGACTGTCACTGAAGGAGCCGGCTCTGCGATTGGAGAAATATGACCAGGGGAGAAGGGGCCACCCTTGAGACCTCTGCTTCCTTCCCACCTGGAGGGTCTGAACAGCATTTCCCCAAATCCACATCCACCTGGAACCTCAGAACAGGGCCATGTTTACAAACAGCACCTTCGCTAATTACAGGAGTGAGGCCATCCCAGACTGGAGCAGGTGGTAAATTCAGTGACAGCATCCTTCCAAGTGACAACAGAGCACTCAGAGGCACTGAGAGGACGGAGGTGAGGGGCAGAGAGTGGAGGGAGCTGTCTACACCCGAGGACCACTGAGGACTACACCGAGGACTCCACCGAGGACTGTGGGCAACTACCAGAACCCTGGGGAGGGCCGGGGAATGGAGGCTGCTTCAGAGCCTCCAGGAGGAAGCAGCCTGCCTGCACCTCAGCTTTGGCCCTGGCCTCGGCCCTGGGCCTCCTCAATTGCTGGAGAAGGCAGTTCTGCTGTTTCCCACCCCGGTTGTGGTGTGTGTGACGCTGCCCTGGAAAACCAACACACCACCTGCTGATGCTCTTTTTAACAAAAATGTTGCCACTCTGGAGAACTAGATGACCCGTCACTTGCGTATAGAGTCAGTACAGCTTCCAAACGTGCTGGCGTGTAAGCCAGGAACTAAGTTGCTCTCTGATAACAGTAACCAGAGGTCTAAATTTTCCAAAATAAATCTGATTTTTGCAAACTTTTCAGGTCAACCCCTATGCCCTGCCTCACACCCCTGGTCAAAGCATCCAGTTCACATCCTAATGGAACTCACTGCCCTGTGGCCAGGTGTGGTGGCAAACAGCTTTAGGTCTCTCAAAGTTTTATTTGTTTGAAAATAATTTTAGAAGTTAAAAACAAACAACTGAAGGAAATTAAAATCTCACTTCCTCAATATGTTTTCCAACCAACAATTGTGGGCAAATTAGTCAATTAGGGTTGCTCCACACAGACTCTCTCCTCCAAATCCTGGGCCTCCTACAGGTTGCTTTTAATTATCCTAAAACAATTAAGAGTGTCCTGATCCAAAGGATGATTAGGGGAGACACAATGGATCCCTGGATGGCCAGGCCAGCTGCCTCCAACATTCCGACTCCCAAATAAAAGGCATTTCCTTTTCTTTGACTCCTTAAAAGCCAGTTGATAGTTTTTGCAAAGAGAGACATGTCAGATTTCTTTGAATCACAACACTGCCAAGTGTGTGCTTCACTCGGGAAAAGGTTTTAGTGTGCGTTTGATCACTTATTCCTGCTTCATTCATTCAGCAAATACCTATAGGTGTCACTGTATGTGAAGGCCCCTATGGGAACAATGGAAGATGAATTCTTAATCATCAGACTGAAAACTTAGTTCATAAAAAATCTACCACGATCAGAAGAAGAGTTTAGGTGTCATGAGAGATCTCCTTTTCATTGTCTTCCATATGTTTTAATCTGTAAGGCTCGTTATATTAAATAATAGGTTTCCAAATTTCAAAATTTCAACAGGGAGTCTCATTTCACTACCTAGTTAGACAAGCTAATTATTTCAAAATTGCTATTGAGATTCATCTTTATTAAAGCAGGCTATTTTGCAACTGAGTACATGCCTTACTTATGGATGAAATGCTGTGCTATATGACATCCACTGCAATGTCACTTACGCAGTAGGTACAGTACTATAACCTGCCAGATTCCACTGACTATGGAAACCTTTGTGAGAACCAGTTCACAGAGTGCAGGTGTGTCTGAGGGATTCAATTGCAGCGTCACTGAAATTTTAAAGGAGTGACTACAGTTGTTTTAACAAAAGCAGAAAAATAAATAGTCCCCATCAGAGCCTATTAAATACCACTTTTCATTCGTTTCATTCGTTTTCACCTACCCAGAAAGACTTTTTGTAAAAGTGTTGAATATTTAAATGGCCCAATGTGAACCTGAATAAACAGGGGTAAGCACGGCTGTTCCACCTCACGAAGGTGTGTGTCCCCTGGGACTGTCTCTGCTTTTGATGTCCAAGTGGACACGTTCCCATTCCTGGCCACCAGAGACAGCATGCCCCATCAGGCGTGTGCCCCCATCAGGCGCGAGCCCCCATCAGGCACATGCCCCCGGAGGTGCAAAACTCACTTCGATTCTGGGCAGCCAACAGTCCTCCCACCTTTCTAAGCAAGAGCAAAAGAACTGGACAGGCATTTTTTCCAAGGAAAACACAACAATGGCCAACAGGTATATGAAAACTGCTTAATACAGCTGCACAGTTCACCTCAGCCAAGACATGGAAACCATCTAATTGTCAATCAACGGACCGACAGATAAAGAAACGTGACACGGGTGTGCGTGCACACACGCTGGAACTTTTTCAGCTTTACAAGGAGATTCTGCCATTTGCCAAAATATCAGTGAGTCTTGAGGACTTTATGTAAGTGAAATGGGCTAGACACGGAAGGAGAACATGATGTCACGTATATGCAGAACCCAGAAGAGAAAACAGTGTTCAATATACAAAGAGACAGTCAAAAAAACTCAATGTGGTTACAGGTAGGGCAGGAAATGGGAAGATGCAAGCCAAAGGATACAAAGTAGCAGACACCTGCAGGGAAGAGCAGTCTAGAGGTCTAAGGTGCAGCAGGGGGATGACTCTTAGTGATCATCCACCACAGCAGGGAACCTTGTTCAAAGGGTACCTTTTAGGGGCTCTTGCCACACAGACAGGAAATGGGTTACCATGCAAGACGATGGATGTGTTCATCTTTTTTAGTGTAATAACTTAACATATATACATATGTATATATATATATGTATATGCACACATACATCAAAACTCATGTCATGTAACTTAAACTAATACAACAAAAGTTTTTTAAAAAATGGCAAAAGTCACAGTTCAAAACACTTTGTGGGGGAGGAAAGTTTGGATTTATTAAAATAAAAGTGCATACCAATTGTTTACCCATCTGGGGAAAAATTTAAATGGGCTCCATTTGCCAATTCCGTGTGACATACCATGGGTCCCACCTCAGGGCTCAATGACACACTCCTGCTTCTCACCCAGGCAGGTGTTCCTTCCCCGCAGGATTAGGCACTTACTGAGAATCTGCCCCTTGCCAGGCAAGATCAGCACCTGGAAAGGATCCCATGACACCAGCCAGGCAAGGGAAGGCACAGAGTTGCTAGACTGCCCTGAGGGGCCTGGACTAAATCACAGCCACCACCCAGCAGGACGATGGCCCCAGAGATGCCCGCTCACCTCCTCTAAAGAGCATGCCAGCTCTAGGAGGAGGATGGAAATCATCCTCAACTCCTTAGCCCTGGGACCACTCATGCCCCTCCCCATGCACAAGAGGACACATCATTCAGTGGCACGGCTGGGGAACAGGCCAGGGGGCCACAGGAGACAGCTGTCAGTCTCTATCTTGATTTCTTCTCAATCATCAAACGTTGGGTTTCCGAAAACAGGACTGAGTTCAGCTGCTGGAAGTTTGGTAACATGTCGCTTGAGCTACTAGATGGTCCCACAATTGTGACTGCTGTGTTTTCTCTACCACCCTCAGAGGAACAGCATGAGAAGAAAGGGAACAGCATACGGAGAAATGCTTTCGCCCCTGGCAAAGGAGCTACAAACACACAAACCATGCTAGAGTTCCTCTCCAGAGGCCAAGGTGGGTGGGTGGGAAAGGCCATCAAGGAAGATGATCAATTCCTTCAGAAAAAGCAAAAGGATGTGAGAACCGAGGAAGGGTGGGTAACCGATCAGACCCCGTGGTCTGGCCCTGCTGCCCCGGAGCACACCGCAGCTCAAAGCCCAGGCAGGTGCCAAGGGGCTTCAGCCTTATGCACCACTGCCAACAGGTGTCACTCATCCCGAATCCATCCTCCAGATGAGGACACGGAGCAGCAGAGAGAGAAGCCACCTTGCCGTGACAGGAGGGACGACCTGGGTCCACTCCATACCAAGCAACCAGATCCTCAGGAAGGGATATGGAGCCTGAATCCTAAAGCAAAACAAGAACAGTTCAGGAGACCACAGAAGACCATAGAAACCTCAGAAAAGTTTCTAACCTAGAAAAAAGGAAGCGAGTAGGAAATGACTATTAACAATGAATTTAATTTCTCAAACTTTGTTGCTTGTTTTCAAAGACTATATCTGAGAACGGGGAGGAAAGATTTGAAAAATCCAAAAAGAATCGAGTGCTAACAGACCTTGACTGCTGTAATATCAATTATTTAAAAAATTAACCAATTCCTGTAACATCAATTTAATTAATCAATTATTTAAGCTTCTAAATATTTATTTTCTAAATTTCTGTAACTGTTTTTGAAATAGGGAAAAATGAAGGAAGTTTTTGTTATTGTTGTTTCAAACACATACTATCCACTGGGTCTATTGAGTCCATGTTTACTCCAAGCAAAGTAAACAAGACAAACACAAGGCATTCCTTGGGCTGGACAAGCATGGTTGTCAGAGAAGATCCAAGAGAGGGTGCTCCAGCAGGCATCCGCGATGAATCTACCTGCCAAGGGGCTGTGCCAGCCTCCCAGGGCTGAGGTCTGAGTGGCCCTGGCTCACACAGACTCAGGCACCAAGGAAGGCATTTTGCAAACGAGCAGGAGCAGCTGGAGGCGACGTGCGGTGTGTAAGGGGATGTTGGGAGCTGCCTCGCAGGGTGTCACTACCAGGTAACAAAGAGGCCCAACAGATGTCAGGAAGGAGCAACTGCCGAGGGAGAAGGCAGGCTTCACTCCAACAGGAGGCCTTTGCCTATGACCAGCATGTCCACCAATGAGATAAGCAGACAGAGGTCGTCATGAGAGTCTCTAGAGGAGTCTCTTCAGGTAACTTTATCTCAAATAAACATAAAAATCAATTTATTTCAAATAAACTTTAAAAAATAAAGACAAAAATAATTGGAGTATATTAATATATTTTCCCCTTCATGGGACCCTACCTACATCATCTACCTATGTCTGCAGCTTCTCGGGGCCAAATCTAGCCTCTGCTCTACCCCTGGCAGCCACTGCCACTCATGGCCTGTGGTCACCAGGCAGAAGGCGCCATGAGCCACTGTCTCCTCTGCTGCAATGCAAGACTCACAGGTGTTTTCTGATCTCCAGCAGAGACGCTCCACCATGACGTGACCCAGGAAGGAGCGGCTGCTCCGTGTTCTGATTCTGCGGATCTCCCTGCAGGAGACTGGGTGGAGTTGTAGGTTTCCATGTACAAACATCATTCTTTGGTGCTCTGCCAGTGCTTGAGCCGAGGGGCTCTCAGGTGCTATTTATTTTGCTTAGTTTATTGTTCACTGTTATTGTTTGTCGTCTTGAGATATTTTTCCTCCTACAAAGGGTCCAGTCGACAAGGACGCATCCTGTAGAGGGGTAATTGATGATCCCCTATTGTTCAGGGTTGGTTCCTTGTGGCTTTATTTGCTTTGGTTCAAAGGGCCTAAACAATGCGTTCCTTAGAATTTAATAACTGCTGTAAACTCAGCACGGAGAACAAAATACAAGCTGAAATTTTTGTACCCAAATCTGGTGATCTCTCTGAGTAAAGATAGCAAAATTCAAAATGCCTTTAAACCAAACAGCCCTAGGAAAGGCCTTTAATCAGATCTCAAAGAGAACTATTAGACCCATGCATCGTTATCCACGATTCTAAAGAGACTGAGGTACCCACAGGACACAGGTTACAGACACAACCGGTCCCCTCACCAGCAAGAAGACACCAGGGATGAGAATGGGGACAAAGATCATTAATTTAAACTTTGTATCTTCACCTCTTTCAAGCCAGGGAATTCTCCCCAGAAAATCTGGAGTGACAGGTTTATTCCCCCTGGAGAAGAGATAGTGAATGAGGAACGAGCCACACAGTGGCGGAGAGGAAGTTTCCACGGGAGCCTTCCTGCAGGGCGCGCCTCTGCTGGGCCTGCTATCTGAGTAGGAAGTGGACGCAGGAAGGATCTGTCTACAAACCTTTATCCTCAAGGTAATTGCTGTAGCAGCATTTTACTGTTTACCAAAGCAGTAAACATGGGATCTAAAAAAAGATGTTTTCCATCTCCAGAGAACAAGGCTTAAAAAATACATGTGTGCTTATTTCATAACCAGCTTCTTATCAAAGCTGGTGGCCACAGGCCCGTGCTTCCAACAGTGAGTGAGTCAGAGGGACACTCTGGGAGAGCACAGGGGGTCCTCTCAGGGGTGTGTGAGAAACAAAGAGAGGGTGTTCTTTCTTAGCAAAGGAAATTTTACCTCTTTTTTACTAAGCTTAACACAGGCTAAACCAAGTCCTTATTCTTTGGCTTAAAAGGAGGCAAAGTCAAGGAAACTGTCCTTTATTACTCAGATTGATGGAGTGAACAATTCAAAAATTCACTTGTGTTTGACAGTGGGTAATATTCTTAATTTGCATATGAATATAAAGATCCTTCTAGTTCTAGGAGTTCACGTGAGAGGAAGTGGCCTTCGAGAACCCAACGAGCAGTGCTGATGACCCTCCTGGGCACCATCAGCCCTCCTGGCATCCTTCTTTCTATTTCTTTATTCTGGATTCAAAGTCTGCAAACCTACACTACCCAGGATGAGAAAAGTGACTGGGTGTCTGGGAGGGAAGGGCAGCTTGGAGGGACAAGAACAGACCCAGCAAAGGCCCTGGGCACAGAGTGCTTGGGAAGGGCCTTCTTCTCCATCGCCGTCCGTTTCTGTTTTTTAAAACCTCCCGTTGGGTTGCCAGCAATTGCCAAGTGGGTGAAAGAGGAGGGAAGGAGAGTAAGAAGTGGAGGGGGAAGTAGAGGGGGCCCCTCCAGGGCCTGCTGGGCAGAGGGTCAGGTGAACTCAAACCAGGAACTCCCAACAGTGAGCTAAGTCCTCGCCGAAGCCCACCAAGTGCTTCTGAAAAATTGGAAACTTGCTGTTTCTATCAGAGCTTTTAATTCAGATACAGAGGAAAGAACATGTCAGTCCAAAGAATATGGACATATGGGCTCTTTAGGGAAAAACGCATTTGCAGCTGTTGTAGAAATTGGAGAAAAATAAAGGAAGGGAAAAAATAAAAATAAAACAGCCTGTATGGGTTTCTGACTGTAGTCCCAGAAAGAGCATCTGACGTGCGTGGATGGTAGAACTCGGCTAGCATTCGTCAAGGGCTCCTGCGTGCTCACTGCGGGGCCCAGAGCCTCCACTGTGGTTCATTTTACCGGAACACCAAGAGCTGGAACCCGAGTCACTCTACTCCAGCAGGCAAGCCTGCACACGGTGAGGCTGGGACTCACCTAGGGGGAAGGGGCCAGGGTGTGAGCCCCAGGAGTGGGCAGCCCACTCCCCCTGCCCTGCACAGGGCTGTCCCCACCTTTGAGGTCACACCTATGAACTGCCCCTAGGAGCCACACAAACGTGGAAGGTCAGAACGGAGAGGCTTGCAGACCAGCTCCTCTTCCCTGAAGGAACCAGGCCCCAGGAGAGGCAGCTTTCAATGGCCATCCCACAGGGTCATGTCACGTCGCCCAGGCTGGCCTCTTCCCTGACCTACCAGCAGCCTCTGTGCCTCCCGTCCCTTGCAGGGAAGATAAGAGCAATCCTTCCCCACAGAGGCTATTTTAAGGGTGCCACCAAGAAAAAGAGCATCAAGTGCCCCTCTGGGCAGAAGATAAACATGGGCTGAGCTCTTTCTATTTAGGATCACGACTTTGATGTCCCTTGGAGCATCAGGTAACCAAAGGGGACCATGCAACGTAAAACCACACACTTTTTTTTTTTTAACTTGGAGCAATGTCTTGAGAAATCTACCTCAAATTGAGACACAAAGTAATAGTGTTGACAAATTCCAAAGTACCGTTTCACCAGCTCCTTCTTCCTCAAAGGTGAGCTTCGCTCATGTGGGCACCATCAGTTTTAAAAAATGCCAGCCAGTGAGACCCAAGGGGAGGGAACTGAGAAATTTGCCGTTGGCTGATGATCTTCAAATGGCTTGTGGGAAGACATGAATGTGGAGGTGCAGAGGGGTCCTCTCCTCAGGGCTGCCCCCACAGCAATGTTTGCTTGTGAAATTTGAGAAAAAATAATAATTAAAAAGCACAGGCACTATTTGCTAGACGCTAATTTCAAGATGGCAAGAGAGATGGAGCAGGAGGATTTAAGAGTGTGTGTTACACTTGAAAATGCAGGGTCTTTGCATGTGTTCTTTATCGTATTTTCCAGAATCTGGCATGCATTGTTTGTCCCAGAAGTGTTCGAGGGAACAGCCTGATGTTCATGTTATGATTGGATTCTGCCGTGGCACTTTAAAAAATAAATCATTTTGGTTGGCCTGAGCATTTCTTTTCTAAATGTCTCAGCACTTATCTGCACTGCCCAGCAGATTGCTGGGTTCCTCCAGGAGCCCAGCCCAGGGACAGCCTGCGGAGAGATGCGGGAGGCCTTGCGGAACACTCCAACCCACGTCTCTGTTCCTAAGGCCACAAGACAGGAGTGAGGAAGTGCCTGCCTGGGGTGAGGACATGAACGTAGCGGCCCATCTGGCATCAGGAGCCACGGCCCTTTGGCGATTGCCAAATATGGAAAGAATTCTTCTCACCGACCAAGTGTAGAATTGGCTACTAAAATTTTTTTTTCCTGAATTTTCAAGCACTTTATTCTGACTGGTCACCCAGGGTGAAATAGCTGCTGTCCTATAGGACTTTTCACGCAGGAATAGCTAACACAAAGGAGGCAGTTGTGACAATTCTCACTCCCCAGTTATGCATGCCTCTTCAAGCTCTCTCTTCATGCAGCCATTCAGCAGCAATTTAATACCTGGGTTAGCGGAAAAGCAGGGGCAAGGACATCAGGTGGCACAGGGAGGGGAGACCTGCCGCTGGGTGCCGAGCCTCTCCAGCCTCGGTCCTCGCCTGTGAAGGGCAACAGCACCCAGGGGCTGCAAGCACCAGCGAGACAGCAGGTGAGCCTGGCACCAGCAGGAAGCACCACAACCATGCCAACCTAGTCCACGAATCCCTGAGCTTCCTCTGATACAGTGTCACACTCTAAAACATTGATTTCGGCCTAATTTGTTTTATTTTACTAGAACTCTAAAGAAATGAGAATTCTATTTGAAATTCATGATTATATGACTTGGATCTCTCAACTTCCTCTTTATGACTTCAAAGAATTTTAACCAGCATTAATTTTTTCAAATAAGTACTTATTGAACCCCCACAGCTGGCCAGTCACCATTGAAGACGCAGCAACGGTGGACACCTGCCACTTACAAGCAGGTCCTGCAACTTCAGTGGGCAGAAGAAAGTATTCACACCCCCAAGTGAAGTGAGTTGGTAAGAGGAGGACGAGAAAGCAAATGAGGCAGGAGTGGACAGAAGGAGGCTGTTCGCACACTTGAGGACCAACTGGAAAACACTGGATCAAACAGGGAAGGAAAGTGCAAACAGAAATAAAATCCGGAGGACACGGCAGACCCTAGCTGAAACAGGCCTGCAGGAAGAAGAAAGTAAGGGACACCAAAATCAATGAACAGAAACAGAAATCAGTCTCCACCCTTGCCTGTCAGAATGACCAAGATCAAAGAATAGAACGGAGTTGCTCAGGGTGTGCTGGGACTGGACAGATGGCCAGCGGAAGTGGGCATGGGTACAACGCTTCTAGGGAGGAACCTGGCAACCATGAGCAGCAAGCGAGGCATGCTTCCCGGCCCGAGATTCCTCTCCTAAGCACCAACACCAACAAAATGAATTTTAAAAAAATTGAAGAGAGTCCATTGCAATAGGATTAGAAACAACTTGAAAACCAAGAGTATTTCCTGCAATAGGGTATGTTCATGAAAATTTCAATCCTCTTTCTGGATGGAATATAATGCAGCATAAAATTCTGCCTATCAAAACACTTCCAAGGTTTGGAGAAATGTCTGTAAAGCAGAGTTAATTAACTTTCAGGAGCAAAACAGGTGCGGGGGGCGGGGCAGAGGTCAGGCAGACAGGTGCAGGCCGCACAAAGACACACCGAAGCTTAATCATCTTTTTCTCTGGCTTGTTGGGATCGGGAGCAATTTATATTGATTTTTTTTTCCACCTTCTCAACAAAGAGATCGTTTCATGTTGGTAATTTGTATAAAGTAACGGGATGCATATTTCAAAATTAACAAGAAAATGGGACCCTGGAGGTGTTCCAGGACCCCTTCTCCTGCACTGACCTAAAGCATGATGTCAGCGCAGGCCTCTGACCTCTCTGTACCCACCAAGCAAACTCAGAGCAAGAGGAAGCCTCTGCAGGTGGGGGCTGACCAGCACCACCTGAGTGACCACCTGGACACTGCCTGCCCTGTGCTGGACACCTGCCCCACTGCACCTCCACAGAAGGACCCAGCCTGCTCCCTCTTCCCAGCCAGCTGCCCTGCCTGGACTCGCTACCACCCAGGTCCAGGTGTGCCTGCTGCAGATATGGGGGACACTGCAATGCCTCATAGAGGTGACCCAACCCTGTTACTCTCCCTGTCTCTGCAGAAGCATCCGGACACATGGAAAGTGGGCACAGAATCAAGAGCAGGGCCAGAAAGACAGGGCAACATGCTGGCAGGGCTACATCCCCCTGGGTCTTCTGCTGGCATCTTCCATTTACTGAGCACAAAGCAGAGGCATGACAGACATCACCCTGTACAGCACAAGCCAGGACAGCACTGCCATTCCATTCTGCAGGTGAGGATACTGAGGGCACAGCGGTCAGCGACCTTGTCTAGGGGCTCAAGATGAATGAGGATTCAAACGCAGGTGTGTCTGAAGCCACGCCAAGTAAGAGATCAACCTTCAGGGGTGCTGTGACAGCCTCCCTGGGGCGGGGCGGGGAGCAGCTCTCCCCCATCCTGTCGGGAGAGAAGGAGGTGGTGGTTCCTACAGTGTTTAAGATGTCTCCAGCTCTAAAGAAGAGGCCCAGCGAGCAGAGTGCCAGCCAGCAGGGAGGGCCCAGAGACCCTCCCGGAAAACGCCCTAGACTGAGCTCAATCATCAGAAAGCGCTCAGGTCTGGCCTCCCCAGGGCCTCTTCTATCATGATTCTGAGCATCAGCTGTTCAACTTCCTGCCGGCTCCTAAGATGCCCGTCCTGCCCTGGGCTTCACTCACCAGAGTGCTCAATGCAGAAGGAATTATTTTCCTAAAGATGTCAGACACGGTTGTTTTTTTTAAAATTCGGTTTCACTCTTAGGTATGCTTTTTTAAGAGACCTAAGTGTGTGTATGTGTGTTTGTGGGGTTTTTCCCCTTAAATAAAGGTCTGTTTGCAAAACAGAAATTTAATGGAACTATCACTTTAAAGATGTAGATGATGAAGAATTGGGTCCATTTTAAAATGTTCTCTAAGAGCGAGGCAGACCTACGGTGCACTAGGTGAGGACAGTGTCCACAGGGGGCTGAGTGTCCTTGGGCACAGGTACGTGCACAGCAGAGAGTCAGCGGACGTGAGCTGCTTCCACAGAGGGCGGCCTGGGGTCAGGAGCAGCCCGTGGACCAACAGCATTCACGTTAGCATAATGCCTGTCGATGCGAGTTTGCACACGAGGGGGAGACGAGGGCCAGCCTGGGAGGTGACGTTTACACAGCAGCACGGGCACTGAATCCCACATTTCTTCCACTGTCACAGAATCCCACAAAGTACCAAGGATTGAAACCTGTCATCTCCCCTCAAGCCAACAGGTGGTGGAAGACATATGCTTATTGCTATGAAGACCCTAAGTTAGTCACGTCCACCGCAATCCTAGCAGGGGATTGATTCCCTTTCAACCCCATCACTCTCTGTTTTAATGAGCTTGCTTCATGTGCATGGCACTACTCTGGGGGCCTGCCGTGTGTGCAGGGTGACATCTAGAAAGCCAACTGGATGTTTTCAAATTAATAGAACCAATTTCCCATCACTTCACGTTGCAGTGACCATCAAACCCCCAACCTCTGTGGATTCGGAGTGCCCTTCTCCAGGAGTCACTGAAGCAGGCACAGAGCCTCTGGGTCCCTCCGCCTTGGGCAAGCTTCTCAGTGGCTTCCACATCCTGCCTGATTCTCCTCTAACACTGCACTTGCTCTCACCATTCATGCCGGGTCTCTGGGACAGGGACACCTCACACTCCCACTTTAATGATTTAACTAGGATCGGGCTGCAACCTGGGGTTCCTGAGCCCCACAGGGACCCACAGATACAAAGGTATTTCCATTGTATTCTAAGTATTTTCTTTGATGCATTTAGAAACACTCTCTGACCAGGGCTCCTGAATTCCCGAGACTGCCTAAAGGGTGAACGGCATCAACAGCAGGAGCAGGGAAGTCTGGGGGTTGGATGAACCTCTGAACTGAAGCCCGTGCAGAAACAAGGGGAGGAGCAGGTTTCCCGGAGTCTGCAGCAGACACGGTGCTGTTCTGTGGTGAAGGTGGGGCAGGAGGCGTCCAGCACCACAGGCCAGGGGAGCCCCGGAGGCCACGGGTGAGCGGCCTGGACACGGGCGTCTGCTCCTTCACTTGCCCAAGTTTTTACTAGAACTTTGGGTCTGATCCTAAAACCCAGGGACACTTAAAAAGACCTAAATCCCTTCACTTCTTCCAATTTAGACAGTTTGTTCCCAGTCTCAAAGGACCAAGGAAGAACGATGAGAATCATAAAGCCTGGGTAAAAATACGTCCCTCTTCAAAGTGCCTCACGGGATCTTATAAATGTCAGTGCAAGAAAATAAATCCCACGCAGACGCGGAGTACCAACCTCGCAATTCCAAGGGTCTGACACCTGATCAACGAATTGATTTATTCACAGGAACAACCAAAAAACAGCAAGCTAAAACACTGGGAATGGCAGTGTGGGGGGAGCTGTTTCCTAATTCCACCCGATGGCAGTAATTTTCCCTGCGCTAATTTGAGCTTTGCACTCACATAATTAAAACTGCAGTCAATAGGCCGCAGACCTCCTTTCTCCACTCTGTAAACGGGGCTGTGAGATCACCTCACGGCCTTCCCAGGACCCGCACAGGGGCGAGTGTTCTCACAAGTTACCTGTGAGGGGGGGCTTTAACCCAGGGCTTTAAAGAATTCACTTTTTAAAGGTTCACTTAGGAGACCCACAACATACATGCGCTGTGGTGTAAGAAAATAGTAGATCGATATTAAACACAAGTGAGAACTGTTTCCTGATACTTAGAGAATCACAAAGCAGTCAAACTTCAAAAACAACTTCACGTCTTTGTCAAAATATATTTTAAATTAAACACTATTAACAAGCTTGTGCGGTTTACAAAGCGTCCCCCACTTTCTAAAGGATAATCTATTATTTCAATCCCCTTTAATGCACTGATTGAGGGGGGCATAGAAGCTTCAACTCGAGCTACTTAAGATTCACAAGAAAAAATTTGATTTAATTGTTATGAAGTATGGAATTAAGAGTAAAAATAAAAATCAAAAGGGTAGCCTTCAGGGTTGCAAAATAAGTAATTTCTACCCATGTAGCTGAAAATGAAGTACCTCAAACCCCAGTTTTAAAGTTCTTTTTGATAATTGTATTTCAATAGAAGAAAAATCTTTGTAAGGCGAGAAAGTCTTTGGTAACGTGGATTTTGCCGTAAATTACTGAGCACACTTTGAGAACTAACACTGACGAGAACTTCTGAAACCCAGTTCACCTGGTGCACGTCAATCAAGTCTCCAAAACAAACATTTCAAACAACAAAAACACCAAGCCGAGAGGACTTCTGAAAGCCCCTCGGCCCAACTCCAGGCCAGGGTCCATTTCCACAGGTTCTCAAACTAACCCACACCCGCAGGACGCAGCCCG
This sequence comes from Glaucomys volans, assembly GCA_020662805.1. Lineage (NCBI taxonomy): Eukaryota > Metazoa > Chordata > Mammalia > Rodentia > Sciuridae > Glaucomys > Glaucomys volans. The sequence goes on from JAJEJO010002460.1 coordinate 139,437, forward strand.
CGCTCCCCGCCTCCCGCAGCAGAGCTCCCGGCCGGCCTTTGATCACCGTCCCCCTTCTCCCTTCTTCATCTGCGGGTCCTGCTGATTCTTCACATTTATAGAAATGTCACCAAGGCCTAGTCTCCTGGAAAATGTCCCAGCAGACCCACCACCTCGCAGACTGGCCTGCAGCACTGACCACTGCGTTGACTTCACTTCCAGGAGTGGAACCACTATTAGCTCCATCTTAAACTCCATGTGCGTCTGCTCCATGTTAAACTCTCCAAGTCAACCACTGAAACATTTGCAAGAAAATACTTTCGACCAAACACCCAGAGCACAAAGAACCCACAGCCCCTTGCTTTCCAATCCCCACAAACCCAACATCTCTAGGAAGAAATCTTACAGCGCCCAGAGGGGTAGGAATTTTATTAACCAGAAGCACGTCCCCCAACAGACCCAGTTACCACCATCTGAGAACACTTGGCCTCCTCGGGATGGAGGTCCCACAAACCAAGCCACACCAACACTGGCAAGTCCGTCACCCACGGCCACACAGCCACCTGCTGAGAATCTATCTCTTCATTTCCACGGGGACTGGCTGGAATGCCTGGGGCTCCGGAGTCCCCGAAGAGCTTCCAAAAGTTCAACTTTGACAAGCCCATCTCTTCCTTTGCCCTTGCCCTCCATCTTGGCGATTCTGCAGCCTCGGGTGGGAGCCGCCACACCAGGCACCGTGAGGAATCAGCAAAGAAGCTAAAAATTCAGAAGTGCTCCAAAAAGCTTTGCAAAAGTCATCCACGGCACTCAACAGAGAATTTAGAAACCCCAATTTTTTTCTGAGTTTGAAGTTTTTAAGCCTTGCGGATGGTTGGAGTAGGAAAAAGGAAATTTACTAGGCAGTGCAAAGGAAATCTTGTTGTCCTCTATTGTGGTAGGGGGGGGTGTTGCCCAACCCTAAACTTATCTACCCTGATAAAGGAAACCAGAGAAAGCGCAAGAAGAGCAAGAGTTTGTCAAACGAAAAGGAACCCTCTCCTTACCTTGATAGTGCTGGCCATAATGCAATCAAGTTTATTGATCCTTAATAAATGTTAATAATAATTATTGCTTCTCTCTGACCAGAAAGTAGTTTTGATGAGGTTGTTTAGAGCGGATGAGATTGTGCTAAGTCTGGGAAATGAAGTCAGCCAATGGCAGGAAGAGGTTTCTATTGGTCCTGGCCGCCCAGCCCGAAGAAACAGGATATTTGGGAGTGGAGAGATAAGAGACCCTGAAAACAATGTTGTTTTTCTTGATGATATGCAGCCAGGAGATTTTTTTTAATTAAAAAAAAAAAGACATCAATTGCCTGGGACGGGGCCTGCCACAGCAGGTGTGACCGGCATGGCTGCACCCGGACCCAGGCAGGATACAGATGTGGCGGGACTCCGCATGGCTTCACCTGGGGAGGGCACCCTCAGCCTGGGTGCCGGACACCTCTCCAGCTTCTCCCCGGAAGTGCCGCTCAGGTCGGACGCAGGACTTCAGGGAAACCCTGCAGGTGGGGCTCACTTCATGTTCCTAGATGGCCTTTGCTGATGTTTAGTGACCTCCAGTACCTCACCCCAGGGTTTCAGAACTACATTATTTCACATTGTCCTGCCAAACACATGCAATTGTGATCTGCGCCACAGAATAAACAAAGAAATAAACAAAATGCTGAAGACGAAGACTCTAGACTCAAGGTAACCAAGAGAAGAAAAATATCAGCCTGGCAAAGGTTTGTTCCCAAATGATTAGAACCCAAACAACTGGACTGACGGCAGAGGTTTCAGAGTGTCTGTGAGCGGCCGGCTGGCCAGCAGCGATGCCAGGGCTGCCCTGCGAGGATCTCATCAAGTGCTCCAGGCCCCAGTGCAGGTTCAGGGCCACACGGCTGTTTTCCACTCAAGGAAGTACAGCTCATGCAGCCCGAACATTCCTTAGAGGGCTTCAGGCCTTTAATTACTCATTTTCAGGAAATTACTTGTTCTCTGGAAGAAACAATATTTTGTGTTGAATCTAGCCACACAAAAGTGGGACCAGTGAAGAGGTGTGGTCTCGGTGGGGACCAGGGGAACACAATAGACCAGAACCTGAGTCACTGGCAGTGCTGGGTCCCGCGGGCTGGTTTCATTCAGACTGCAGGCCCGCAGTGTCGGAAGCTCTGCACCAGCCTCCCTGTCTGTTTAGGAGGCTCCCCAGGCCTCACCCCACCCCAGTTCTCCCTCTGTGTTAGGATAGAGCAGTAGGAGACGGGACGGGGCAGATGAGGAGAAGAGAAGGGAGAGACAAGGGGAAAGGAAGGAGAAGGCAAAAAGAAAAATCAAACCAGCAGGAACCTAAGTCCCTGCGAAAGACACTGTAAGGAATCGCGCTCTGAGCAGCAGTCAGAAGCGGTGAGTCCTCAGCACCTACATTTCAGGGGAGGCCGATTTCCGCTCTTTTCATCTCTGAACAATGAGCAAGATGGTAGGCTGATTAAAATTGTGTTTCCCCTAAAATTTCAAAGTCCTGAGTTGTTTTATCTGGGCAGCTTCCACTAGAATTCAGTGAGAAAAAAGGAAAAAAAAAAAAAAAAAATCCTCCCTGGCTTAGCCGAGATTTCTTGCTTCTTGTTCTCTTCTGAGGAGCATCAGGTCAGGGTTCACTGTGGTCCCCAAGAGCAGGGCTGGATCATGGACTCACCAAGCACCAGCTTCAGACAAGACGACCCCTGCTAACAGAACAGCCGGGAGGAAGCTGAGTGCTCCTGCCTCCCGGCCGCTCCTCCTGCCTCCCGGCCGCTCCTCCTGCCCGCCAGCCCGGCTTGCCCTCTGCTGCAGGAAGCACCGGCGTGTCTGTGGAGACCCAGCTCTTCCATGATGATCTACCTTGGCCTCCTGCCTACTCCAAACCGAACAAGATGGCACACAGAACTCCTAAGGGCCCTCACCAGGACTCCCGCCGCTGGCAGCCCACATCATCCACCCTCTCTCTCTCTCTCAATCTCTCTTCCATGTTTATTTATGTATCCTATACACATATATAATGTCCTCTGTTCTTTAACTAATGATACTATTGTTTTGGTAGAGACTGATTTGTTTGCCTGGATATCAACAAAGAGAAACCAGAAGAAATTTTTTAAAAGATTCTGCCAATTTAATTCTAATTTTGAAAAAGCTTTAAAATACAAAAACTGACTGCAAAATGGTGACTTTTAGGATCATGGGTTATAAACCATGTTACAAATTTTTAAAGGCAAATCCAATCTTTTTCAATCTTCCTTTCTTCTTTTTTTTTTTAATGGTGCTTGGGATAGAACCCAGAGCCTTGCTCTCACTAGCCAAGTGCTCTGTCCCCGAACTACATACATCCCCAGTCTCATATTTCTCATTTCTAATGAAGAAATGCTTGCTTGATTCCTAGCACCTTCAAGGAGAATAAGTCCTGATGTCTAAGACGACATTAACAGTGTCCGTACCTGGGAGTCTTGGGCTATTTAAAGCTGAGTTATTTTTATGACTTGATTGGCTCCTGGTGGCAGAGGGCATATCTATTAATCAAATATTCACTGCAGAAGCCACGTCCCAAACATCACCCTAGGGGGAACCACCTGAAATCGATCTTACTTCATCCTTCCTTGAACCCGACACCAACATGTGCTAGTAACTGACCTCAGCCTGGGTGCCCAGCAGCCTTAGGACTGGCTACCTTTCCATCCAGATCACACTCTTCCTTAGGGGAAGCTGCCCTCAAGGTCACTAGACAGATCCAGTTAGGGAGCCATCGCAGGTGGCATCTACTTGGGACCATCCTGCCACAGCATGGCAGGACAAGGTCCTTTTTCACCCTCCTTGTAACATAGGAAACACCATCCTGGACCAGTGGAGCCCACACAATGGCAGTGTGGACAGCAGTACCCATGAATCAGCTGCACAGTGCCATCTTGTAGTTATCTGACAGGCATCCATCACCCGTGAATTTTCCAAAACCTTCGGAAGTCTGCAGTATTTTGCTCCAGATAAAGAAAGGATACAATATTAGATCCAAAGACCACAAATGTACTGCGACGATAAAGGAGAACTGTCATTAATTTATCCTGAAACTCTTCCCACGTTCTGAAGGTTCCTCAAGTTCTCTCTCTGGGCTCTTATTAACTTCTCCATGTGGAAGACGTTGGGGGAGGTGAGGATGAGAACAATATAGTTCTAAAAAGGATGTGTGACTATGGCAGAGAATGGAAGAGGCCATAGAGGCTCGTGACTTGCCTAGTCCTTGGCCCTGCACGAGACAGGCAAAGGCATGTCATCGCCACTGAAAGTATCTCAGGAAAGTAATGTAGGAGACGGATGCTTAAGGTATCACAGATGTCTCTGACACCCATGAGTTAAAAATCATGAAGGAGATTACAGCACAGACCCATTATGTTAAAATGAAAAAGGGTAGAGTGCTTGCCTTGCGTGCACAAGGCCCTGGGTTCAATTCTCAGCACCACAAAAAAATCAAAAAAAGAAAAAGGAAAATAAAAACATCAGCATATCGGCAGGCGCATACGCTACGGTACCAAGGGTAGATGATTCTTTTGTTGTTTCCGCCCCCTCTTTGGAATCATCTGTATTTTCAGAACATTTATAATAAACAAAATTTACATTCTAATGCGGAAGACATCTAAGTGAGATGGCAGGTTCTGTTTGGGGAAATCTCTGACCACCATAGGTTGTCAGACACTTGGAGCTCACACGTGTGTGCCAAGATGCATGTTCTTTTTAAATTGCCGACAGCAAGGCAACGGTCAATGTTTTTTGATGAATTTTAATAAGAAGCTCCAGAAGACATGCATGTGCTCTGTGGTGGTTACTGACCCAACACTCATCTGTCCAGTCGGTGTCAATGCCATGCCTCTTCCAAGCAGGAACTCTGGTGGGCACTCAGGAAGCCAGGGTGACAAGACCTGTACTGACCTGGGTCACTGGGAATTCGGGAAGCCCGTGTCAGTCTGCTCAGATTCTGCACACACGAAACTGCAGAGTCTGGAACCCACCCATGAAACCAACACAGGATTTTTAAGGGTAAAACAATAGGACAAAAATGCTGTATATTGTCCCTAAGATGACACATGAATCTGAAAACGCATAGTGTTTGGATTATTCACAAGAGCCCTGCAAGAAGGATGTCCCAAGGAATGCTGCCAGGGACATGCCTGAGACTGTAGATAAGACCCGAGCATCTGGAGCTGCCCCACAATGGGAACGACATCACTCAGGGGCTTTTCCGTCCACATCAATAGGAGGATTTGCCTGAGAACATGTGCACGGTGAGGCCTCTCAGCCTCAAGGTCACCGCTGCACACTGCTGGAGGACCCTCCTTCTGTTCATAGCACCCCATGGGACTCGCTCCTGGGTAAAGCTGTGTGTGTGTGTGTGTGTGTGTGTGTGCACACTTGCTGCCCCCATCAGCACATGAAGAAACAATCCAATTACAATTTAAATAACTGCTGTTTCAACACCTTTTTCTTTGTGGTCAATACATTCTTCGGTCTCTTGCTTGATTTGAACTACTCTAAACCAAGGAAATTGTTGTCACATACTGAATCCTCAACTTCTCAACAATGAGTTGCAATTTCCTTAATTCTGAAGCCCACATCAGGTCAGTCCCGGGGGCTCAAATGAAGCAATGATTTCACTGAACACAACTGCGTAGGCAGCCCCTGTTCTCCAGGCTGTGCCGACTCTGCCCAACACCACGTGCCTCTGAAAATGCACTAAGGTCAGAGCCGTGATCAGAGACCCCACGTAGGTCAATGCATTACCACAGGTACAAATACAGCCCCAGAGGAGACTGATTCTCTAGCGACAACAGCGCAACTTAAAGCAACTTTTAAAGTTTCTGATCTGGCTATCAAGCTTCTACATAGAATTTGTGAACAATTAAGTGCATTTCAACATCTTTATCCTTTGAAACGGGCGTGTCTGGGCACAAACGACACAGTCATTGAACTGCCACTGGTCACCTTGAGGCTCGGTCTATCTAAAAGGCACAGTGTGAGGAGCACAGACCCTCTGCCATCCTGCCTCGAGGCCGTCACATCTCTCTACCCCCTTCCTGGATCTGGAGGATTCTATCCCAGGTACTGTGCCAGGTGTCATCTTTGGCCACCCTGAGAAGTCATCTTGGGCTGTTGAAATTTACCTCGATTTTGATCACTAGTCAGAATTTTAAATGATTTTTTAAAAAGTGTGTATGTCTCCCTTATAAGACACTGACCACCATCTTCATCATGTGATTTTCTTTTGTCTTCACCTATAATGATTTTTAAAAGAAAACACAGATTCCCTCCTAGAGGCAGATAACAAATGGCACCATGATGCCTCTCCAAGGGCGGAAATTCACAAGGCAGCCTGCATTTAGTAACTGCTCCTGCTTTCTTTAAAAACTGCTTTTGATTGAGAGGGTCTTTTATTTATTTCAACCTCACTCAATCTGCTTATTTATTGGCTAATTTACTCATATCACAAATGGAATCACAAATGAAGCCAAGGCAGAAAATGTGTGCCATGAATTCATTTACATTCGCATAAGTCACCGGGCGGATGGCAGAACTAAGCCTGCGACTCAAGTCAGGCGTGAAGCCTCAGAGCCCATCTCACGGGGCTGCTGTCCTGTAGCCTCCCTACAGCTCGCCCTGGCGACAGTGACTCTGTCACAGTGACCCCTCTACAGTGCGCCATGTCCCACCACAGTCGGGGCAGGGAGGACAGGGTGTGGTGGGAGTCTGTCAAGGTGACTAGTTCTTTCCAATTCGCCCACAGGACACTGTGCCTGGCCTATTTCAGTAATGCACGGACTTGAACTGGACCTATATGGTCATTTGTTATCATTTGACCCCAACCCAGATCTCGGCATGTGTCTGGGGAAAGGCTGCCTTGTTCAGGGTCACCTGGAAAGGCTTTCTGAATGTGCTGGCAGTGACAAGCCAGGAAGGAAATCACAGTGTCCCCACGGTGTGCTTGCCTGGTGGAGGCTACTCTGTCCTTTAATTACAGATTCAAAAACAATCCTGCCTCCGGAACTCAGGAAAAAACCACCCACTGCCAAGCAGTGCGGCTGCTCAGTTGGGACCAGCCTCGCAGGAATGTCCCTTCCAGCAGCTCGACTCCTGGACACTAGAGGGCGCAAAGTGTCCCTCTAAAAGGCCCTAAGAGAGAACACCCACATACCCAAGTCCCACCTTCGAATTTCCTGCATTGATGTTATTATCCTACAAAACTGTCATGCTTTTATCCATTAAAATTAAAAACCCAATATTCATAATGTAGAAAAGTTTTTTGAAAAATGTGCATTGTGTGTTTGTAGAGAGCAGAAGGACATACAGGCTTTTAGGGGCAAAGACAGCAGATCTGCCCCTTAGACTAAAGGCATGGTTTCCTGGGTAATCTGGATCATGGACACTGTATAATTACTCTGCCTCAGTATTACAATTTTGAAACTCAAGAAACGTTATACTTTACAATAACTCAAGACAATTCCAGACGTTCCTGGTACAAGTTGCGTTGAATTAGCAGGCCAGTTTCTAGTGTGTTTCCTGTGCATGCGATACTGGTTTCAACACTAGAAACTTGCCCAAACTCAGACTTTAGTGGGGTTCTTTCCGAGCTGAGAGCCGTGGAAGGGAGCAAAGATCATGCTATAATGTGTCAGATGTGGAAGAGTCCTGTGGAACCGTCCTTCCTTTATTAATAAAAAGGGGGGTATTTTGAGTTGTTGATAGTGTCTCATTTGCAAAATGGTATCATATATATAATGGTATAGATAATGGTATCACATATATATATATATAAAGCTGGTGGTTTTCTTGAAAGTAATCTTATTACACAATTACACTAACTCTTAGGTCATCGAATGTTAACTACTTAAACAAAATTCAGTCCTTGGCAATATTTGCCCAAAATATAGCCTATTCTATAAATTTCCTCTTTCTGTCCTCACTTGTACTTTAAAATATCTGCAGTATTTCCTTTTTTTCCCCCTTTCATCTACACTGGTTCATCCACCAAGGACTGGTAAGGTCAAGGGGTGAGAGTTGTTTACTTGTGTCCAGGCTGTCCGGGCGGGCTGTGTGCGGCGTGGCTCTGACCGGCCTCTGAAGAGGCCCCGGTGGCTGTGGTGAGCAGGCCCTTCCCCTCTGTCCGCCAGCCCAGCAGAGAGGCTGGCGTTCAGTGTGCTCCTCAGGATGATTAATGGAGCTTCCTCTGCGAGTCGGCCACTTTCAGAGGCAAACAGACGTGGCCTCTGCTCGTCAGTGGCATCACAAAATAGATGGGAAGTGGCTGCTCCTGTCATGGGGACTCCCGGCCAAGCGTCACCGTCCATGACGCAACTCCAGGTACACAAGAGCCCCTGATACTGGGTGCTACCTGCAAGCTGGCCAAGGCCGAGACAGAGTGTGCGGGGCCAACTTCCATCCCACAAGTGAGTCTGCGCGAAGGTGCGGGAGGAGGGGACCTCTGTGCTGTTCCACAGAAAGGGTGTCTCCTGGTGCCACTTCCGGATCACAGAGGCCTGGCCCAGGGTGGTGAGGCTTTGGCTTGGCTTCATCCTCACCTGTTGGTTTTTTGTGCCGATTTCCCATTTTAAATCAATGAATACCTTTACAGGTGGTTCAAAGGAGGAACTGGCGTCACTTGAGCAGGTCCTTTGCCGCCCTCCCTCCCAGCTCCCCACAGAGTGGCAAACCTAGGAAGCCTACAGCTGTCACCATAAGTCACACCCAGAATGAATGAAGCATGTCCACAAAGCCCAAGGGCAGGGGAGGGCAGAGTGGCCGGGCTAGCCCAGGGCAGGCCCCAGGAGAGGCCCGCAGAGGTGCAGAGCTTGACTTGACACTGGGACCTCTTTGTTCTGGGGGAGGTACTAACCAGGGACAGGGCCAGGCACCGCTGCACACTGGACAGCGGAGGCTCACCTGTGGGCTGTGCCCACACCACCGACCCCTCCCTGAGTTCTGACCAGAATGTGCCCAGCGTCTGGGTCATTTGTCCAGTTTCCAACAGCCTTCTAAGCAATTCCTGAGATTTCTCACTCAAAATAAGATTATAGCTGGTGTTGTGAGTCACTCAAGCCCTGCGCGCCCACACTAGAGAGCAAACAGCTGAGAGACAGAGCGAGGCCCCCGCCCCCCATCCCTGCTCCCAGCAGTCGCAACTCCTCTCCCTGTGTCCAGCTGCAGGCCCCGGTCACTCTGGAAGTGGTGGAAGTGGCCTTTTTGAGCAGCTTCCCAAGTCCCTGGGAAGTGAGGACGGTAAACAGTCTCCGAGAGGGTGTCTGATCCCGTATGTTATGGGATTCCCAGCTCGGCCTGAGTCCCAACAGCACCCGGCAGTGAACGGATACTGAATTAAAAGAAATACTGAGTGAACAAGTGAGTGAGTGAGCTTACATGTATGTCACCTGCATCATGGTCAGTTCACAGAAGACTCACCTGGACTTGGATATAAAACCATAGCTCCCATTCGTGTATTACTTGGTAATTTTCCAAAGTAACTCTGCCTAAAATTATTTTTAGATAAACTATTACAGCAACCAGGTTGGTTTCAGGTTTTCTTTAGGTAGAAACCATCCTAAAGGCAGACTCACTGCATTTCTGGGCATCCACCACATCACCAGGGAGGTTATGTTTCCAAGATGGTTCAGAAGAATTTTCTACCCACCCACGCCCTTCCACAAGGTGGTATTGACTATGCTGCATGGAAAGGCCCCTGGCTCCCCCTCTCAGGCTTCCAGGACACAGTGGGGAGGGTGCACGCACGGGTCCATTCTGGTTGTAATGAGAGCCATCTGGAAGATTTCACTGGCGGGCCCAGCTAACTGCTGGACTGGAGCTTCACTGTGGGCGAAGGTGACATGCCCAGGCACACGCCGCAGGTCCCCATGTTGTCAAATCAGAGTCCCTTTTCCGTCCCCAAGGGCAACAGAAAAAAAATATCAGTCCTGAGCAAGATCCTGGCCAAACACCTGCAGGGTTCTGGAAAGGTCAGCTTTATTCTTTTCTTTCTTTTCTTTTGAGATGGGGTCTTGCTATGTTGACCCAGGCAGGCCTTGAACTCCTAGGCTCTAAAGATCCTGAGGAGCTGGGACTACGGGGCGTGCCACTGAGCCCAGTTTATTTTTTCCCTTTTATTGGTTTTCTGAGTTATACATAACATGATGATTCATTTTTTAACTCACAAATTCAATTCTTGTAGGCAGAGCATTGCTCCCCTGATCTCATATGGCTAGGGCGCCTGGATCTCACCTCCCACACGGAGTGAGGATGTGAGGTCTTTCATTCCACGGACTTAAAGCTGCTCTGAGCTCCTCACCAGGACTGGGAAGCATTAATATGCCTCGCATGCCACTCTCTGTTTTATGGAATTCTTGCACTGGGGAGCTCTTTTTATTTTATTATTTTCTTTAATAGCCAGAAAACTGGGAAGTTCACAAAGAAATTTTTCAACTGCCTTTAGTGACCCTTAACCTAAGAGGTTTTGCCTAATCTGTAAATTGGAGTTGAAAGCACTTGGGCACCTCTGCTGTGGGAGCACTCAAAGAGCGGGAGACGCTAACAATGCGGCTATGCACACATTGTGCTCCTTTGTCACTGACCGCAAACCACAACCAGATGTGAACTATCAGCTGCTACCTGGTAGTGACCCAGGGAAGCGGAGGCTAATCCAGATCATTCTTAATAACTCCAAACCACCACCTTTTAACCACCTAATTTTTTTCTCACTTACAAATGCAAAAAAGAATTGACAGTACACATTGAGATCCATTTCCCACTGACTATGTACAGATTTTCTCTGAATAAGAGCCAGGAGGGAAAAGCTTTCTGCTAAATTGTGTTCTGTCATCTGAGTGTGCTTTGGTGTAGGTGATCAACACCGCCAGTCAACTAGGGTGGGGAAGGAGAGAAGCCGTGCTGGAAATCAGGGACTTCTCTTGTGACCTTGTCCCCAAATTTGGGAAGCATGACACTCCCTGGATTGTTAGACTGCTTTTACATGTTAGGAAACAGAACACCCAGCTGAAGAATGTTTGCCAAGCATTCCAAATATCTGACTATCACTTTCCTGCATTTAAATCTAATGAACCTAAGTGAGGGACAAAAGCCAATAGATGGAGGGATGATTCAGGACAGCCTGAATCAATGAATGAATCCTTCCACACGGTATGTGCACACTCTATCAATATCGTGCCTGCTTACTGCAGCCAAGAGAACTATTTTAACATTAAACCCAATATATGAGATTGTCTCAGACACTGAATTTCACTTTCCGCCCTAGAGTAGGCATGAGGGAGATGGTACCCTGATGCACAGCCGGATGCTGAGTGACTTTCCACACCCACGAACACAGCGACCACCCGGGGCTTCCTTTTCCTACCCTGGAGTCAGATGCAGTCACACGCAGAGGTAACACGCAAGACACAGTCACGTTCTCATCTTTCACCACCTCCGAGGCTGAGGCTGGTCAGATGTAAAGCAAGCCATGGTTTAACAGGTCACATGGGAAGAGAAACCACTCTGCCAATCAACATTAGCCATAACACAATTTTGTTAATTGTAAGACCGATTCCAATTCTTGAAAATAAATGCGTGCCCCAGAATTGATGCAGTGTGGTGCATGCACAGAAGGACGGTCCAGGAAAACACCAGAACTCCCCAGAACTGGCGGCTTCAACCTAGGGGCTGAATACTTCTTGGTGGAGGGGCTGCTGGGTATACGATGCTGGCCAGCCTCCCTGGCCTCCGCTGGGTAGGGAGCCACCCCCAGCTGCTCCCTCCTTACAGTTACGGCAACGGAAACAGCCTTCACACGTTGCCAAACGTTCCTGCGGCAGAGACACAAGTGCTCCACTTGAGAACCAGTGCAATCAAGCAATCCAACTTCATAATGGAGTTTACTCTCTCTCTCTCTGACACACACACACACACACACACACACACACACACAGAGCAGATGTCAGCCAATCAGAAAGCACATCGCTGGATGAGACATTGACCTGAAGGAGACTGTGGCGGGTGGAGCCATGGCTGAGCGCAGGCTCTCGCTGAGGAGTGATGGTTAAGAACCCACTGCATGCTATCGACCCGAGACTGGATAAGCAACCACACGTGTTGACAGGAATGAGGCAGAGCTAGATGAACTGCCCAGAACAGTCAAGGTATACGAAGATTTTCAAATGACCACATGACTATTTTAGCCTATGCAGAGAAACCATCCTGAGGAATAAAATTCAGTTCAGAGGCTGAGATCATAAGATGACTGCCCCTTTTAATACTCTTTTTTTTTTTTTTTGGAACCAGGGATTGAACTCAGGGACACTCGGCCACTGAGCCACATCCTCAGCTCTATTTTGTATTTTATTTAGAGACAGGGTCTCACTGAGTTGCTTAGGGCCTTGCTAAGTTGCTGAGGCTGGCTTTGAACTCACGATCCTCCTGCCTCAGCCTCCCAAGTCGCTTGGATTACAGTCGTGCGCCATCACACCCGGCATGACTGCTCCTTTTTAAGTCAAACATTTCGTGGGTACGGGGATAGAATAAGTATGTGCTACTTTTGTAATTGGAAAAAATTTCAAATAATTCGTCTTTTAAGACAGACACAAGAACATGTCAAGAAAATTTGAATATAGTCATTAAAACACATAATAGGCTATCAGTTGGACTTTGTAGAATACTGAAATATATATTAACATGGATGCAATCAGGTTGAAGTTTATTCATTTACCCAAGAAATATTTATCAAACATCTATATTATGAAACATGCTGTTAGCAAAATAGGAGATTTGTTACTAAAAGACTCCTAAGGAAAATGAAGCTTGTTGAGTCCCAGAGAAAGAGGCCATGTTCAGACAGTGAGGGAAAGTGGCAGAATCTGCGAAGATCAGGAAACTTGGGGAAAGAACGTGGTTCAACATGAAGGAAAAAGCAGTGGAAAGTTATGCTCAGAAATGCATCAAGACGAGGAAATATCTTGGCGTCCACAGACGGACATGTGCAGTTGATTCACTGGGACTCACAGGAGGAGCTCAGGACAGTTAATGTAAGTGCTTCTGACCAGAGTGTAGGTCATGGCCACATGAGAAGAGCTAGGCACAGGGACCACCGCCCTTCACGTGACCTTGAACAAGGCTTGGTTCTGCAAAAACAGAGTGAACATGGAGTGGAACCGAGACACACGTTCCCCTGGACAATCTCCCTGGGAGACCAGCAAAGGCATCCACCCCACAAACTTAGAGAAACCCAGAGAAAGAAGAGGGAAACAGAACACAAAAAGAACGAAATTAATGAAACAGAAAATGAGCATGTGGTGGGGAAGATCAACGAGGCCAGATGTGGTTCTTTGAAAAGATTATTTACAAACCACTGATGAGCACAATTAATGAGAAAACAAAAAGATTAAGATAACAACGTCCAAAATAAAAAAGGGGAAATTACTACAGGTCCTGGAGACCTCAGAGGGACCACAGAATATCATGATCAATTTCCTATGAATAAACATGGAAAATTCAGTCAAAATAGATAAACTTCTTGGAAAATAAAATCTATCAAAACTGCCAAAAGAAAAACACAAAGTCTGAACCCCTATCCTATCAAAGACATTGAATAATCTCAAAACTTCTCAATCTCAAACTCCAGGAAAAAAATAAAATTCCAGGCTGAGACTGATCTATCAGCAAATTCTAAAACATCTTTAAAGATATGATTCTGGACTTATGTAAACTTTTTCAACCAACAGACAAGGAGGAAATTTTGATATTAAAATGTAATTGGGACACTATTTTGGGGGGGTTGGGGTACCAGGATTGAACTCAGGGGCATTCCACCACTGACCCACATGCCCAGACCTTTTATGTACTTTATTTAGAGACAAGGTCTCACTGAGTTACTTAGTACTTCGCTTTTGCTGAGGCTGGCTTTGAACTCACCATCCTCCTGTCTCAGCCTCCTGAGCTGCTGGGATTATAGGCCTGCACCACTCTGCCTGCTGGACACACTTGATTTTTGACAAAAGTGGCCCTCCAGCAGAGCTAACAAAGGTGGGCACTCTTAGTAAATGGTGCTGGGAAATGTGACTTCCATATGTACCAAAAGAAAAAAGGAAAAAGAAACTTGATGAGTCATATATACGCTCACAGGAATCAACACCACATAAATTGCATATCTAAATATGAAAAGCAAAATTATAAAGTTTCTAAAACATAATAAAGAAAGATATGTTCATGGCTTTGGGATGGGGATTTTGTACATAAGGCCAAAGACACTATCTGTGAAGGGAAAGACTAAAAAATGGAACTGGATTAAAATTTTTAAAAATAAGAATATTCTTTCCCATCTAAAGATCCATTAAGAAACTAAAAAGGAACCCCAGAAAGTGGAAGGAGATATTTTTAGCACACCTAGGCTCCTATTCATGTCCACAATATGTAAAGAACTTCTATAAATCAGTAAGACATACAACCCAGTGGGAAAAGAGGAAGAAGTTTGAATAGGCCTTCCTAAAAGAAGATACCCAAAGAGCCATTAGATACATGAAAGGCCTACTTCACTAGAAACCCAGGAAATGCAAGCTAAACCCATAAATAAAGAACACTGCACATGTGGGGGTGTCCAGAAGGAAGAGGGCCCACCGCACTCTGGCAAAGACAAGGACATGGACAGATGCGTGTTCTTATCAGATGGAGATGGGAACCTGATCATTTCTCAGTTGGGGACAGCAGACAGCATATTCAAGGGGCCACTGGAAGGAACTGAATGAGATGATATGCAATGGCGAGGGCCTAGGTTAGTGAAATCCGAGGGCGGTGGAGGTCCCAGGCTGTGGAAAAGGAAGCCATCTCCACCCTCAAGCCCAGGATGGTGAGGGAGGCAATGGTGGGTCACAGAGAAACCACTGAGAGGGCAAAGGGAGAGAGTAGGAGATGGACCTCTGATCTCCCTCCTGCTGCCATAGCTTCCCCCAAGTGTCCCTCACCAGCTGAACCCAGGGAACCCAGGACAGGGAACCCCTCCACTGCCACCAGCCAAAGCCAAACTGCTGGGGCCAGACGCAGGGCAGAGAGTGAGGGAGAGCCAGTGAGGGAATCCAGCACATTGACCACCATGGAAGAGCAGGCGTCCACCCCACCACTGACTCCAAGTGCCACGTGTGCTGGAGATGCCTGCCTGATCAGCACAGCCTTGCCCACCATTGCCAAACAACAGCCCTCGGGAAGGAAGGGATGGGAGGACCATGGTCCATGCACCACACTCCCCAGCAACGAAAGCCAGGGAAACAGGTTACCGGAGAGCAGAGGACTGAGGCTCCACAGGGGTGAAAGCAAGGGGCGAGGCCAGCGCCAAGGACAGAGAATAATCGCGTTTATTCAGAGGCTGGAGAGGAGGCCAAGCTCAATCACAGTGAGTTTTCAGGTGGTCACCGAGACAGCCGTGGACAGCAGCAAGGAAGCCAGGGCAGAGAAGGACACTGTCCACCTCTAGAGGACGAGGGGAGGACTCGGGAAGGGGCCCTAGGGAATTTGCTCCGTTTTAACGAATAATTACAACAGGCATCTACTGCCCAAGTATTTTGATCTATATGTTTCAAATTTTTTAGAAAATTCATTTAAAAAGCATATTGATAAAAATTAATAAAATTAATTAATAAAATAATGCAATCGAGTTTAATTAAAATTAATGCAAATTAACCAAAAATGCAGGAGACGTCAGATGCTTGGAAGGCAACCTCTTGCTCGCTGGTGTTTGCACGAGTAACTCAGGACACACCCCAGCCACATACAGGAGCAGGAGGAAGGGGCAGCTGAGAGTCTCTACCATCCTTAGCTTCCAAACACTGAGACGCTGATCACAGAAAACACCCTTGTCATTCTCCATCCCCGCGGAGGCAGAAGTAAACAAATGAACCCTCCTGGGCTGGCTTTGTCCCCAGGGTAACCCATCATAGCTTTGCATCAGAGACAGTTTCCAGGACACCAGATGAGGCCCGGCTTTGGCAGTGGAGAAGGGAGAACCTGCCTCCAGTGCGCCGCTCACTCTTCCTGCAGGGACAGAGCAGAGGGCCTCCCGCAGGTGTGACCCTCTCCACTCCTGGGGGAGGGCCGGAGCTGGGGAGGGGCTTCACTGAGGAGTGGCCCTTGCCAAGGAGGTGGTGTTAGGTCCAAACCTGCAGGACAGACAGGAGACGGCCCTTCCAAGTCTAGAGAAATAGCCCCTGAGGGTGAGGGACCAGCTTGTTAAACATTCCCGAGGCTTGGGGCCTCAGGGGACAGAGGGCACTGAGTCTCTCAGCTAGGATCCAAATCCCCAGGTGCACCTGGAGGAAAGCAGCCCTGATCCGGCAGGAAGCCTCTGGGGCCAGAGACAACTGGGAGACGGTCTGATCAGACTGGCACATCCTAAGGGTTCCCAGCTGCTCTGTAAATAAAGATCAGTCAGCAGGCAGAGTCCCACCTGAGATGCCGCTGCCCCAGTCCAGGTGAGATGGCGGAGCAGGAGTGGCTGGAGGAAGAGCTGACCAGACCAGCCCCAGACTGAAGAGAGAAAGCAAGGAAATGAGGCCCCTGAGACCATCTGCACTGTGTGATGGCTGGTGACCCCATGGTCTTCACAACTGGCAGGGCAGTGCCTCCACGGCGGAGCTGAGGAGACAGACGTTGGGAACCGAAGACTGCCAGGACCCTTCAGTCCTTCAGCGAGGTGCGCATGATCCGTTGAGACGTCCACTGGGGGCTGGCTGAGGACAGGACAGGGGTTGCAGATGGAGTTCAAAGGCCAGAATTGGATCTCACTCCTTTGGGGAGAGAGACGAGTGCAGATGACAAAGACAATGTGGCCAGAGTGGGGCCTCGGGACTGTCCACCGGTTAGAAGCCCAACAGAGAGCAGGCAGAGCAGGAGGAGGTCCAGGCTCCAGCCAGTGCCCTCGGGGATCTGGGGTCACAAAGTTAAGGTGAGACCAGGCTGCACAGAGCCCACGCAACATCAGCAGTGCAGACACAAGGAGGCGTCCCCCGGGGCCGACCACCAGAAAACCCCACTGGCGTCCATCATTAGCTGAGTTTTATAGCCAAGGGAGGAAGGCACAGAGAAGTTAGGACACTTGCCTACAGCCCAGCAAGTAAACAGAAAAACTGCAAAGTCTTTCCAGCGCCTTCTTTCACATCCTTTAAAACTACACAACGCCACATCCAAAAACAAGCAGGTGCTCTGAGACCAAAGAAGCCCACAGAGAGGAAGCGGGCAGAGAGGAAGCTCGGACCTTGACGGCGACACTCAGTCCCGGGGAAAGGTGTCCCCGTGCGAATGCAGCGCAGCGCCTCACGGTGAACGGAGACAGGAGCGTACAATCCGCTCACTGAATTTGTCAGCAAAGAGAAAATGTGATTCAGGTTTTGAATTTTGGAAATCAAGATAAAATAGAAAATACCAGGACCTGTCTGAGGAATTTGCCACCCCACAGACAGGACAATGAGAGAGCTACTCTGAGCAGTCTGGGGACAACACTCGGGGAACTCCAAGGGGGGACTCAGCCTCTCCACTGGAATCCTAAGTTCCACCGGAGGAGGCTCACGAGAGCTTTGGTCCCTCTGCACACTCAGACATTGGTGACAGTCCCCATTAGAGATACACGATTTTTGGGTTAAATGTTAAAAACATGATGTGTGTGACATTCAGATATCTCTGGGTATATTTAATTATTCTTCTAATCAGTTCAAGGTCCAGTAGGAAGAGCTATGACTGGCATTATGCATAAAAATACCAAATGGCAGCATGTCCCAATGGAGCACTTCCTATCAGACAAAGATCACTTACACTTGAACCAAGGGCAGCATCAATCATTCCTCATAATGTGTGGCCCCTGCCCACGAATAGGCCGCCAGAAAAACTGCTTTTATGAAGCAATGAAATGTCACGTACTAGTGTGGCAAAATCTAGCCAATTAAAGTAAAAGATATAAAATAAGATTTGTACTTTCTCTCAAATGTAAGGGAAGATTTATTTCTGATGTAATGGTCTTCACAAAATACGTATTTTGGTTTCCTTTTTCTTATTGTGTCTATAAATTTATTAATAAAAGGCTTTGCCTTGATTTACTAACATTTGAAAAGATGGATTATATTGGTATTGCAAGAAGAGGCTATCATAAATTAAAAATCCATACACTGTCTTATTTGCAATATGACAAATGATTGTCTGAAATTATAATCAATTAGAGCCATTTGAAAGTTATGAAATGGAATTTTCCATAATGCTCTTCTAGCAAAGTTAAAACACTCCACCTATTTTTAATGATCAGTTTATAGTGTGGTCCAAGTATTTCAAAGTATTTCACTTTAATCAAGCAATTATCTATGTGGAGCTTCACACAGCAACGTGAAAGCCGCGTTCAAAATAACTCCCAGGTATTTATCAAAGTTCAGTACGTGTCCCGCGTCATAAATCAATTTCAGACAAGACAAAGGGAAAAGGCACGTTCCTGCTTATTTCCGTCTTCTCAGCCAATCCCCAGCGCTGAGCTCCTTCTCCTGTGGATGCCCAGCTGAGAGCTGAGCAGCCTCACCCACGATCTCTTCAGAGACGAGGAGGAAGGCTCTGGGCTGTGAAGCCATTTCTCTTGGACAGAAGATCTGTTCTTCCACATGGACCAGCGCGGCTCCTCCTCAGGTGGGAGCAACTCTGAAAGAAAGGCTCATCAAAGGAGGCTGTTTCCAGGCGAGGCCAGTTTTCCACTCAAAATTGTTTTATTAAATATCACTGGATCACACACCTCCAGGTCCCTCTCGGAAACAGACCCTGTGGTTCTCAAAAAACACACAGCGGCGGCAAGAGGGCAAGATAAAGTAATGTGGGTCCACGTGCGAATCCTGCCCGTGCTCCTCAGCAGCTCCCGCCCACCCAGCACGGGATACTTTAAATAACTCTCCCTGGCGCCTCTCCTACCTGAACAGAGCAGGACGGCATCCCTGCACCTCTTCACAGCTCCAGAGAGGAGCATTCCTGCAGACGGATCTTAGTCCACATTTATGGTAAACAGCCCAGCAGCCTCCATCACTAACATCTCCCCAAAAAATTATTCAGGGAGGAATTAATTCTAATAATTTTTTTTTAATTTCGTGGAGAAAGTGGGGTTGGTTATACAACAATAAACTCTACTAACAGCACAGGCAGAAGCTACCGTCAGGCTTGGTGGACCTACGTCTCCTCGGCTACTTCTCCCCACAGTCCCATGGAAGGGGCCTTCCTCCTGCTCCACACGGGAGGACGCAGTCACACAGGTAAGTCCTATACCCAGAGCCAGACCGCGAGAGGCACAGTCCCTGGGAACCAGGACCCTGCCCCGGAGGCCAGGACCGTGGTGAACTCTTCCCCAGGCGGCCACCTCTGAATGATGCTCTGTAGGTGATTCTCTCCCACCATCACCACGATTTCCAGCAAAGCCCCCGTCCCCACGTGGAACACCCCTCGCCATCCAGCCCAGTGGGTTTCAATGTTATTTCATATGAAAACAATCAACAGCAGACAGGACCCCGATCTAGTTTCCAAAACATAATTTGAAAGGAATTCACTGGGAAAGCTCCAGAAGCCCAGCGATCACCCGTGGGTTCCTGAAAGGGCCTCTGGGGTACCCAGCTCTGCTGTGGATGCCACCAAGCATTTCAAAATTCATGCCTGGCCACTCCTGCTCACCCAGAGGAACGGGCTTCGTGAATCCAGAGTCAAGGCTGCACTTGGAGACACACTTTGTTTTTGTAGGTGTTCAAGGATTTGGAATCAAAGTGGCAGAATTATTAAAATTAATCCAATTTTCTCTCATTTATTTTGCTAGTTCATGCCTCTAAAATACGTGTTTTGGAAGGCACCATCCAACCCGCCATCGACAGAAGGAGCTTTCTTTGGAATCCCTGAGGCCCAACCTAGACTGCGCTGCTCTCAGCCCCCCACCTGGAAGGAAGGTGGAATGCGCCATTGGACTGGAGCTCACATTTAATTACAGTGTCAAAATTCAAACTTAAATTGCTTTAATCAGCTGCCAAGACTGTGAGTCTTTCTGGCTTGGATTTCTGTAAACAAAGAATAAATTCAAATACGACATAAAGTGGCAGCGTCGCATCCACTGTTGGACTAGGAATAGTTAGGCAACCCCTGCTGGCCAGTCGGTCAGTCAACATCTCCATGCTCAGGACTCTGCAGATCCTTCCAAACTGTGAGCATGCAGAGCCATCCCAAGGCCCGAGGAGCAATGTGGACTGAGATTCCTCCTCAGACCTCCAGGCAGGGGTTCCCGCACCAGTCAAGGCTGGTGCTGACTTTTCCTGCTCCAACTTAGGCAGTTTCACCAACACCATTGTATGTTCAAAATGCAATAAGCAAAAGGACCCTTGAGAATAAAATGTGCTATGATTTAAAACTCTCCAAGACAGAAGCGGTGATAGGCAGTTGGGTTTCCTCTGCTGAGGAAGAACATTCAGGAACTCCAGCCTTTCAAATAACCATGGAAGGACATTCAGGGCAAACCCTGCACGCTCTATCCTGGAAATGCTTAGAAGGCTGTAAGGAGAGACCCCCACCACCCCCCACCCCCAGTTCACCCTAGCATGGGTGAGCAAGTGACCTCTGAGATTCCCCAGCACCAGAGCTCTGGAACCTTCTGTTTGCAATGCTGCCTAAAGAAAACACAAAATCCGGGCAACACACAAGCTCTCATGAAAAGTCCAAACACTGAGGCCGGAAGCGGTAAGGGTCCAGGTGGGCAGCGCTGCTTCCCCAGCGAGCTACCTGCTCCTGCCACCCCCCCCGCGTGGTGGCAAGAACAGCTACTGCAACTGCAGAAAGATCAGAAAATTAAACTTTGAAACTAAAAGGGAAATTCAGGATCAGAGAGTCCAAGTAAAGACACAAAGGGGCGCTCGAGACCCCTCCCTGCTGGTATATGAAGGACCTCCTCCCGAGTTCTCCTGGCACCCCTCCGTGGCCTCTCCTTTGAAAGCATTACTCTCTTCTGGGTTCCACGGTCCTGCCCGTGAGCTCCAGGAAGGGCCACGTTTGCATCATTTCCCTGCCTCTTAGAGACAGATGCCTCCATAGCTGCCCCAGCTCTGATGTGGGGCTGGCCTGAAGGTGCCCCTGACAGTTCTTCTGTATGTCTGCCCACTCAGGCTCCAACACAACAGATCACAATCCAACACAAAGCTTGGCCTCAAGTTTCTCCCTCCAATGCTCCTTCACCCTCTCAGTCATCGAAGATAAGACTCCTGAGTCATCCCTCCGCCTGGTCCCCACCACCCAACCTACCCCCAGGACTGCCCGCCCACCTCCCAAAAGTTGTTATTGACATTAGCCACACCAGCTTCGTACAAGAGAGGAGGGATTCATTCGTACCAGTGGGGAAAATGGCCCCATTAAGCTCCCATCAATGTTCTAGAACTGGCAGAGAGAGGAAGAGAGCAGGTCCAAAAGGTTTGCCAGTTCTCCTGCTGATCACACCTTTGGTTGACATATGGGTCTGCAGAAATGCAAAGGTAGCCTGGAGGCCTAGTGGGCCAGTAGGGGATCTGAGCAAAACACTGGCTCACTCCTCTTTAAGGAATGAGATCAACCATGACACACTAGGAATCCGTTCCTTAAAAAAAAATAGATGTTCTTGACTAATGTGGGGGAACGGCAGCTGAGGGTAGTGGGTGTGAGCAGGTGTGAACATGTAAAGAGCCTCCTGGAGAAGGAAAGGACCCGGCAGTGCCAGGGCGTGCAAGGAGGTGCACACGGTGCCTTGGGTGCAGGCGGTGGGGACTTTATGGAAAGGAGCTGTCTCTGCTCTGGGGGACAGCTAGAGGCCAGGGAAGGACCCCAGGGGCAAATCCCCCATGCAAGGACCTGCGTGCATGGGAAACAGGAACCCAGAGCCAGGGGTTCAGCAGGAATGTAGATTCCACTGCATACCCACTCTGGCCCCCGGGTCTAGAACGTGACCTACACAATTGAGGTGGATCTACTGCGCTTAATCCCAACCTCGTGTGTGGGGTAGAAATTGGGTATGGCCTCCAAGAGTCAGAGCAAGACCATCTCAGAGCCTCCAGTGCCTGGGAGGGTGCAGCCGGCAGGGAAGGGCACTCGCGGTGATACTGATGAAGCAGGAATGAGACTGTAAGTAAAAGAGGTTGAATTTTGCAAACTTAAAACTTCACCCTCTGTCCACCCTCACCCCTGATGGATGCTTAGCTGAACTCCATTGGTAACCATCTCCCCAGTGGAAGGAAGGCTCTTGGGGGGAAGGGATTTTATCCGTTTTGCCCACAGCTTGAATTCCAGGTCAAGAAGAAGGTTTAACACACACTTGGCACTGCTGAGTGATGCAGCCACCTTCTTTTTTTAAAAAGAAACAACAACATATGTTTTAGTTGTCAATGGACCTTTTTATTTATTTAAATGTGGTGCCCCACACATGCTAGGAAGTGCTCTACCACTGAGCCATGACTCCACCTTCTTCTTAGTAGAAAATTAGGTCACTTCTAGCATCCCAACCTCCAGAACAAAGTTCTTTTAAAACATGTCCAATTACTTGCTTAGGAAAAAATTATAGAAATAGTATTACATCAAAGGATGCAAATGTTTTTAAAGTTTCTAAGTAACATTGCTAAAGATGCAGGACATAATGACACATGCCTGTAATCCCATCAACTCAGGAGACTGAGGCAGGAGGACTGCAAGTTGGAGGCCAGCCTCAGCAATTTAGTGAAGTCCTAAGCAATTTAGTGAGACCCTGTCTCAGAATTTCAAAAAAGAAGTGGAGATGTAGCTCAGCTCCCCTGTGTTCAATCCCTAGTCCCAATAAATAAACAAACACTGCCAAATTTGTGCTTCACACTATATTATCAAACTTACAATTTTTAAATTGCTTTGAGAGATGTTATCATGGAAATCGCCACAGAATACTAACAGGAATGACCACATAATGATTCCTCCAAAAACATGTACATCCCTGAGGTTAAATATTTCACTCAGACCCTCATCTGGAGTTTTTGGAGAAATCTGATATGAAGCTTTGATCCAACGAATGGTGCACCTGAAATTTGCTTCTTAAAATTTGCTTCAGAAAAGCAATTCTTTCTGTAAGAGCAGGTACCAAACTCATCCTATGGGTACTATTTCCAAGGAGTTAAAAGCACCCTTTTCAAGATTTGGGACTCATCAATTAGAAGATAGTTTTTTTTTTTTTTAATTCTGAATTTAAAAATGTGTATCTTTCCAGGGGTCTTTCTTCAGTCTAATGCAATTAATTACAGGTCACATGACAGAGGTGTAGTGAGGTCACAGTTAGGATCCTGGGGTCGGGGGCCTTGCTTATCCTCAGCTGCAGAAGAACCAGTGTTTGTGGTCAGCATTCAGATCTCAGTTCAGGGGTTAGTGCTAACACCTTCAGTAGTGCTTACTGTCTGTACCTTCAGTAAATGAGTTACCCTGGGAAGTTACTAAGAAATTTATTACATTTAAAAATTTTAGTGAATTTCTTAGCAGTTTATTTTACTATTATACACATATATATGTATATTTTCAAGCTGAGTTAATTTCCCGGTATTGTCCCTTGCATTCTTGTGAGGCCATGACAAGGGCTCTGGCCACTGCCCTGTGAATAAAAGTCAAGATGGCACTGATGTTCCAGGTGGCAGAGTGCAGACCAGGTGTGAGCTCTGGGAGTGTGCCTTTCCCTGCCGAGGTGACCCCGGAAGACTTGTGTTGACACGATGGTGTCCTAAGACGGCAGAACCTCTGAGTGCCCTGTGTGACCACGTAGCACATGAAACAAGCCACGGGTGAGCCTGGTTATCACCACGGTCACCTGAGACTTCTGACAGACACACTTCCTCCTCAGCTCACTCCGGGGCTGCTGGTTTTCTTGTCCTGTAATCATTAACATTTTGGTTCTCATCCTTTCATAACTCTCTCTGAACATGAAAAATACAGACATCTAATTTTGCTTTTAATATATTCTTCATTTTTTTGTGAATTGCTCACATTCTTTTAACTGAGCTAATAGGAATCCATATAATCACACGTATACAAAGGTAGTGAAGATCTCCAGGGAAGCTCCCTCACATAAAAGAAAGCAAGATCCAAACAGGGAGCAGTGGCCCTTGTGCCTGCGCGGGGGACTCTGAGAGAACCTCTCCCACACCTGGAGGAAATCCGTTCTCTGCTGCCACCATCAAATTCAAAACGCTCTGCTTACCTCCGGCTGTGGTCGTACCAGCACAGAAGGAAATGGCGGTTTTAAGAAGTGATGCTGGCATTGGGAATATGCCCGCTGGAGAGCAGTCAGATGCTACAGGAAATAAAAACCACAGGACAGAAAGGTCGAGGGAACCAGGAGAACTGAACTGGGAAAGAACATGAGGACTGAAGGGAGCCCTGACTGTGTTGTCTTCCAACAGCTGAAAAATTCCATTTCTAAAGGCATTTACTTCATGGGTCCAGTCATTCCCCTGGGCCAGTATGAGATTGTTGGGTGAACTTGGAGGAAAGGCTGACAGCCTCCTCCCAGGGAAGAAGGAGGTCACCATCATCAGCCTCCTGTGGGGAGCCCGCGTGGCTGTAGCTGTGTGCAGAACTGGGCTGCCCCGTGGTGTGTTGGTCTCCACGCACAGTCTGTACCATCGGCATCCTGGAGAGCGACAACACCTTCAGGTGCTGATCACTCACCAGCAGACAATCCTGCCAGTGCTGGTGGGCACCATGCCGGTGGGGGAATGCTGGCAGAGCAAGCCGCCCTGCAGGGTGAGCCTGACTTCCCCAGGACTCAGAATGTTCAAAGGTCTAACAGCAAAGGCAAGAATGTAAAGATCTGCAAGAAGAAGTGGTCTTCAAGGTCTATGCAGGTTTGCAAGGTTGGATTTTGTAGGTGTGTCTACGTATCCAAACTCCCATCTTGGAAAATGTGCGCAGTATTTAGTATTTAGCTCAAAGTAACCAGTGGAGATGTCTGTGGGGAGCAGCTGAACCGCAGCTGCACCAAAGCTTCATCTCCTCCAAAGAACAATGGCTGAGCTCATAGACTCGGATATGAACAATGAGCCTTAAAACCCAGAACCTCCTTTAATTGGGCCTGGCCTCCCTCCAGCAAAGAAGGGCACGAGGAGAGGATTCCACCACGTGCAGTTCCCAGGACCGACCCCCGGGAAGCTGCAGCGCCTACCCTGACACATCTGGTGACCAGTGGTGTCGACTCCCCGTGGAAGGGATGTCAAGGCGTCGTTATTCACAGTGGCCCTCCCTCACTGGGGATAATTAGAACCAGTTCACGAGTAACCACTCCAGAGACTCTTCATCTTCTCTAGGTAAGCTCCCCCATGACACCACTTCGCATGTGGCCACGTGGCTTCTCCAGGACCCTTGTTTCCCCCAAGACTGCAATCCAGCGGAAAGCTAAAATTACCACTTAAAACAAAGGCTGACCCCTCCTTGACACTTTGAAAAGGGATCTGCATAAGCGGCTACCCCCACTTTCCAGATGCACCCGCAGTGGTGGAGTGTGCTCATCCTAAACGGGAGAAAGACTCGGAATGAAGGAAAAATGGACAGAGATGCAGTTTTTAATTGCTCTTTAAGCCGGCTTGGCTCTATTCAGGAAATGGCCATTTTCTATGTAGAACAGGGGCAAACAAATCTCGAGAGATTAAAAGTCATGTTCTTGTGGTTTTCTTTTAAAAGCTGCAAATTTGAATTCGATGTTCAAGATCATGGCACAGGGTCAAAACGAGAATGAACAAAGATGGGAAAAAACGTCCCTGCCATTCTGCAGTCAAAGAGCTCCGCGAGCAAGCATGGTTCCAATTACAGAGCACGGCCCGCGCCGCAGGAGGAGGATGCGGGCAGGCAGGGAGCGGCGTCCACCAGAACCACCGGACAGCTACACACCGCTGCACACGGCGGCTTTCTCGTAACTGAAACAATCACGTGAATGATTCAGTCCATTTCAGCAAACAATCGTCAGTGTGTGGTTTCTCTTTTGCATCCTCCAAGTCGGGTTGTGTTGGTGTGGGACCCACATTTAGTATTTTCTTGGTTGCTTTTAGAACAGTAGCAAGTCACAAAGAGAACGAGGGCGAGAGAGAAGACGGCTGAGATTTAACCAAGGGTGTGAGACCCTCTGCCCCTCTTGCACGGATGCAGACACACAGCCAGTGATAGGTGGGCATGAGGAGGTTTTGACAAGATAATCGGTGAAGGGAGTCGAAGGTGTTAACTTCTGGCTTCATTTGAGCTGCAAGGAAAAAAAATACAGAATGGCCCACCCACCGGCCATTATCAGACCTGGGGTCACAGGTGGAGAATAGGAGATGACCTAGGGACCGATGTATTTGTGGGCTTCTGTTTCTACCAGTGGAAGTCAGGACTACAGGTCCTTTCATGAAACGAAAGGAAGCCTTGACATCTCACACTGTCCCTTCACCAGTGGTTTGGGAACAGTTAACCCTCTGTGGGAGCATCTGGAAGCAAAGTGAGGACCGTGAGGGAAAGCAGAGACTCATGCTAACCCCACGCCCACTGTGCTCCAGGTGAGGACTCTTTTGCAGACGGGGCTCTGATGACATTGACCTTCACCACGCCCTCTCAGTTCCCTTCCAAGTGTACCTACCTGCCACTCAGCGATCTCACGGAAGGAGAAGTGACCACAGCCCTGATGTGATGGAGACCTGCGGGTCAGGCAGCCTCAGAAGGAACACAAAGGAATCAAATCGTGCAAGCCCCCACCTTGTTCAACGACCTACCACTCACCAGTGGATTTAAGAGATGTCGGGTCAAAGAAGGAACAACTTGTGAGCCAGGAGAGGGGACCTGCCCCTTCCCACCCTCATTCCCAGGACCTGGGAATCGCAAAGTGCTTGATGCAGTAAAGCAAAGTAATGCACTTTCTGCATCAACCAGCCGCTCTCTGGTGTAAACACGGGATGGCCACCTATTTAAAAGTGTTTCTCCTTTCCTTTCAGCTTCTTTGTGTCAAACTCAAAGAAGCCTCACATAAAATGATCAAAGGCTTTTTAGTGGTTCTTCCAAATGTACATACCAGCAACGGCTGCTGCACTTCAATACTTTTCTGTGAATCCTCTAAAATTGAAGGTTTTGAAGATGCTTGCCAGTGGAACGTTGTGCCTCACAGCTATGATATTTTTTAAAAGGCATTCAGTTTAAATTAATATATTTGGCCAGACAACTGTATTAAAATTCTTGCTATTTTTTCTGCTATAATGGTAGCCTGTGCTATGACTAGTCTTCTTCAGAAATCTGCATCGTTATTGCTTTTCTCTTGCCTGGGGAACATCATGTGTTTTCCATTTGAGAGTGCGACGCTGCAATACCTCATTAAAACAAACACGCCGGCTCAACCAGAGTCTTCATATCGTGCCACAAAGGGCGTAAACTAACTTAGAAAGTTTCAGAGCCTCGTAACTCATTGCAAACTGCTCCTCCACCAGCTGCCCAACTGACACTTAACTCTGCAGGATGATGTCACAGGGTCCACGCTCTTAAACAGCCTGCCTGCGGAAAGGATGGGTTTTTTTCTCACGCAGCAAACCAAAGGGTTACAGTGAATAGAGCCTTTTTCTTCCCAGCAGAGAAATAATCACCACACACTCTCACACACTCACACACACACACACACACACACACACACACACACACACACACAAGCACACACCAAAGATACTGCAGACAAAGCCCAGTGGCCTGCCTCTGTCCTGCTGGACAGCTCCCTGCTCAAGTGCTTCCTGAGACAGATAGTCGTGAGGCATGAGGGATGAGCCACGACGGACAGCAGGACATGGTTCTGGGCACTGGCTCTGAGTCCTGACCTACTAACTCTAGCCTCCTTGTGAGCCAGCAAATCCTCGTGGACAGAAGTTCGTGTTTTTCTTAACAGAATAATTTTACAATTTTTCTTCTAAGGTTTGGGAGAGGAAGTCGTTCTGGATGCTTCCTCAGCTTCTCCTGCCAAAAGAACACCTGTTCCAGGAGTTCCTGAGAGGACGGGGGGGAGAGGCCCCGCAGGAGACCTGGGTGTGCTCGGAGCAATGGCATCCTGAGTGGCATCGACGGGGAAGGCAGGCAGGAGCCTTATGCATGAGACTTAAAAAGGGGCATTTCACCTCACAGCCATGAGGGAATACAGCATTAAAAACAAAAACAGAAAACCAGAAAAGATGTTGGTGAGGATGTGGAGAAACGGGCATCCTGGAGCATCGGTGGAGATGTCAGGTGGGCACCTCTGTAAGACGGTCCCATGGCTCCTCAGAACTTTAAAAATGCAACCATAAAATAATGCAGCAGGGTTAGGATTGAGAGCAAGATCTCAAATAGGTATTTTTCCAGCGGTATTATTCACCATAGCCAAAATGCTGAAGTGATTCAAGGTCGGTGGACAGATGAACGAATAAGCAAAATAGGACCGCACACAAGAGCCTGTGATTCAGCCTCCAGAAAGAAGACAACTCCAACCCAAGAGAGGGTGGGGTCAAGTCCTGAGGCCACTATGCCAAGTGAAAGGAGCAGTCACAGCTGGACCAACTGTGAGGGACCCCGCCTACGGGAGGGCCCGGAGAGGTCAAGTTCACATGGAGAGGTGGAGGCCGGGATGGGGAGTGTTCACTAATGGGACAGAGCTTCCCTTCTGCAAGACGATCGAGTTCTGCAGACCCAACACGGCAACGTGAGCACACTCACCCAACAGACAGGTTCAGCTGTCACGGGGCACGCGTCACACAGTTAACGCCACCGGGCTTCCGAAGGTTACGATGGTCAATTTTGTATTTTAACACAACTCAACTAAAAATAAAGTTAAAAATTAAAGATTCTGCAGCACCTATCACATCCAAAATCCACTTGCTGTCTTACACTGGGAACACTTCATGATCTCCCAAGTGCCTTTTTCCACATTCCCTCTGTGTCAGATCTCTGCTACAGGTGACAGGTGACCCACCAGGTGTTAGGCCTGGTGTTGGCAACTGGAAGGCCCAGAGGTGAATCGACCAGGAGTGAACCCTACAAACACCTCGCAGCAAGAAAATACCAGTGATATGAAGTGGGATGTTGTTCTAGGCAACTTTTTCGCTGCTGTGACCAGAAGACCTGACAAGAACAATTTTGCTGGAGGAAAAGTTGTTTTGGGGCTCACAGTTTCAGAAGTCTCAGTCCACAGAGGGTCTATTCCTCAGGGCCTGGGCTGAGGCAGGACATCTTGGCAAAAGGGAATGGGGGGGAAAGCAGCTCAGGACATGGCCCAGGAAGCACAGAGACAGAGCTCTGCTCACCAAGAACAAAATGCATACCCCACAGGCAACCCCATGACCCACCTCCCCCAGTCCACCCTCCTGCCATGGCTACCACTGGCTGATCCCCAGGAGGGGATTAACCCTGATTAAATGAAGGCTTTCAGAATCCAATCCCTCCACCTCTACACCCTCTGGCACTGTCTCTCACATGAGCTTTTGGGGGACACCTCACACCTAACCCATAACAGATGCTTTTACTGCTGAAAACTGCCGTGTTTCCAAAACATTTCAATTCAACTGCAATTTCAAATATTCGGTCACAGTGACCCAAAAAATTTACTTGAGTTTACAAGTTTGTGTTAATCAGCTTTTCATCACTGTGACCAAAATGCCTGGCAAGAAGATTATTTTGGCTCACTGTTCCAGAGGCCTAGTCCATGGTCAGCCACGTCCATCACCCTGGGCCCACGGTGAATCAGCACATCATGGCACAAGGGCCTGATGATGGTAGGAAGCAGAGAGTAGGGGAAGGGGTCTCGGGGAAGATGCACCTTCCAGGGCAGGTCCCCAATGACCCCTTCCTCCAGCCATGGCCCACCTGCTACAGGTCCACCCTGTCAGTCCATTCAAACCAGCACAGAATGATCAGGTCACAGCCCTCACAATCCAATCACCGCACCGCCAAACATTCCGGCATTCCCAGGAGCTTTTGGGGGACAACTTGTATCCAAACTATGACAAAGTTGGTGTACTTGATTTTCATAGAGCCACCCTTTTCCCAAATGGGATACAGATCAAATGCTAAACGGAATTTCAAGCAGACAAGGAATTTCCTGTTAAATCCACATCTTCAACCAATAAAAAAAAAAAAAATCAACACAATATTCTTGATGCTTCTCCACATCTCATTCTTTTTGCCGCTGTGCCCTTCCTAAGCAAGCTGTCTCTGGACCCAATCTAGGTCACCATATCTGGTGACAGGTACTACAGCAGCTGTGGGCCGCCAGCCCCTCCACACCCCGGGAGGGCACACCTGTGGGGACTTCCCACAGATTGTGGGTTAGTCTTGTTTTTTCTGTTACTATACAAAAATACCTAAGCTAGGAACTTGATAAATAAAGAACATCAGTGGCCCCCGGTTCTGGCGGTTCAAGGGCCAGGTGCCGGCATCAGCTTCGCCCTGGTCAAGTCCTCATGGTGGACAGCACCTCAGCAGCAGGCGTGCACACAGGACAGAAAGGTCACATGGCAAGGTTGGACCCAGAGAGCCATGTGGGAGCCAGTCGTGCTCCTTTTAACAGCCCCTCCCGACGACTCACTGGGGTCCTGCACGAAGTACCTCACTTCCCTCTGAGGGCACACTCAGTGACCTACGTGCTGCCCACTGGGCTCCATCTCTCGGAGATTCCACAGCAGCTCTCACACCACCACACGGAGGACCAAGTTCCCAGCACGGGAATCACAGGGGGACATCCTGAGACTAGAGCTGTTTTGGATTAAATGCCTTGCTGATGAATTCACCTTGGAAATGGACTCTCCGGATGGATACTGAGGTAGCCTCCAACCACACCTAACTCACACAGAGGGGCTCTGGGAGCCGGTCACATTGCAAAGCCACATCTCCATTCAGGGCCCAAACTGGAAAGCTTATCACGTGATCCCAAGGAGGTGCATCCGGGAAAACAGCCCGCAAGAACATGTGTCCAGGAACAGTTGTCCTGCCCAGGCCCCAAGGGTTCGCCTCTGCATGCACCTTGAGATCACCCCTCTTCGTCTCTCCCAGGTCAAGCCTCCGGTTCTCAGTGAAGCCTTCCCCTGGAGTGAAGCCCTCGCTGGGTGACCTGGCATCTCTGTATCCTCCGCAGAAGCCCTGGGCGCAGGGTGCATGCACCACCACCCTGGATGGCAACGGGCTATGCTCACAGGGGCTCAGGCCCCAGCACAGAGCCTGGGACTCTGGGTTTTCAGCGCATGACGCAGAAGACGTGAGCAGACAGCATGGAGGTCTGTCACAGGGACTCGCAGCTGAGGATCATGAGATTAACTATGATCCATCAGTATTTTAAAATGTTAAACTGATTTAGTCCAAATTATTTCGACCCTGCAATTTCTTTTTACAAGTTACATCTTTGCTTAACCAAAACAGCAACCAATTAAAACACTAAAAATCAATGAATTAAGCGTATGTATGCTGATGTTGTAGCTGATAAAACCACAGGATTTCGTGGACAGAACATGTTCCTGATGGGGTCCCAGTGGTTCTGTGTCCTTCACGGCCCTGGGAACAAGGAGACAGAATTGTGACCAAAGTGACCAAGTAGTCACTGAGAAGCAGGCTCCCACCGGGCCACCACCTGCTCTGCGGCCAAGCTGCCCTGGGGGAGGCCGCGTCTGCACAGCGCCAGGTTTCTGGAAGGGGGTCTGGCTGGGGTGTGTCCCAGCGCTCGGTGGCTGAGGCAGTGATCGGGCCTGTCAGGATCTGTGCAGAAGTGGAGCCAGGCAGTTTCACAGTGCACCACGCAGCCCTCGCTCCATGGGAATGATGGGGCGGGACTGGTTCTGGCCCAGGAACTGGGGGACAGGATGTGCCTGGGTTCCTCGTTGGGACCTAGAAATAAAAGGAAATCTTGGCGAGGCTCCTTCAAGCTCCACTGTCCCCCAGCACGTGACCTGCAGGGGAGCTGCTTGGCTTCTTGGGCTCATTTTCTGTTCTGTCAAATGAGTTCCTTTCCCAGGAAGAAATCCTTCCCTCCAGGAACAGGGACCACCCAGAGCTTCTCCAGGACCCCTGGGAAGCCAGGACAGGTTAAGCCTTCCAGGACGAGACAAGTAATGGAAGTAAGCTGCGGTCTCAGTTTTCTCACCTGTGAAGAGGAGAAGAAACAATGCTCCTTTGACTGCTTGGAGTCTTAGGAGGGAAGGGTGCTCTAACATGTGAAGGCTCACTGCAGACGCACGGCATGACGCCCATCATTCGCCTCCCAAGTTTCAGTTCACTGAGCAGCTCTAAGACCACAGAGGGCTCAAAAATAGTAACTCCTAGATCTGCACCATCCATACGGCTGCAACTAGCCCGCACAGCCACTGCTTACTGGAAAAGGGAGCAGTCCAGGCTGAGATGCTGGAGGGGCAAGGTCTCCACTGCACTTGGAAGATGCAGTTCCAAAAGAGAAAGTGAAATAGCTCATTGAAATTTTTATTGTACGACAATAATCTACCAATAAAACATGTGGAAAGAAAAAAATAAGGAAACATTTTTATATTGACTACATACATGCCAAAAGGATTCTATTGGGGTATACTGGATTCTCCAGGTAAAAAGTGAGACCGTATCTAAAGAAAGTATTGTTTCAAACATGATTGACATTAATGTCACCTATTTCTCTTTTTATTGGTACTGGGGATTGAACCCAGGGGTGCTTAACCACTGAGCCCCATCCCCAGCCCTTTTTATATTTTATTTAGAGACAGGCTCTCACTGAGTTGCTCAGGACCTCGCTAAACTGCTGAGGCTGGCTTTGAACTCATGATCCTCCTGCCTCAGCCTCCTGAGCTGTTGGGATGGTAGGCGTGTGCCCTTGTGGCTCTTTGTGACTACTAGATAATGTAAAATCACACTGGCAGCCTGCATGCTGCTTCTGCTGGACAGCGCTGATCAAGACTGACGAAGGTACTTTTGAGTTGGGTCTTAAGCCTGGCACCCAGGATAGAAAGAATCCAAAGGGCCAAAAAGGGGAGCATGGCAGCTGTTTAGAAGTCATCACTGCACCTTCTGAAAGGTCCCCAGAGCACATTGCTACGTGCCACCGTGGGACTGCCCGCCTCCCGCGTTCCCCCAGCACTTCTGCTAATGTGGCATGTGCCTGCCACACCGGGGAGGAGGGTTCCCAGGATCTGACACCACGGGCAGCCAGCACTGCCCGACACCCAGGAGCACGGAAGGGAGGAGTCAGGGAGGGAAAAGCGTGTGCCCACGTTTGGTATAAAAGAGCACCTTGGTCACCTGATTTTCTTAAACACCATTCAAAAAATTTTGGTTGTTGATCTTTTTTTTTTTTCTTTTTACATGACAAGAAATCAACCATGTTGTTTTCCTGTTGACTTTTCACCGTTAATAATTTTGATTTCTCATCACTAGATGTCTTTAGTTGTCACTGAATGTATTTACGGGGCACATGGAGGATGATGTGCGAAGGGTCGCTGGCAGGCCTCTGCAGACACACCTGGGCTCTGCGAGAAGTCAGCTTGCGCAGTGAGTGATTCAGGGCACTCAGCGCCGTCAGGGAGGCACATCAGTCTCTCCACCCAGTTCCAAATATTTTCACCATTACCCCAAGGAAACCAGCACTCAGGAAGCACAGACTAGCCCGACTCTCCCCAGGCGTGTCTCCTGCACCCTAGGCTGATCCTGAGGGCTGTAAGCTAAAATTCAAATAAAACTAGGGATGTACAGACAAAACCCTGGTGAATAATTATTAACGCTCTCAAAGTGATCCATCAGGATGGCAGTGGGCAGCGATGACAAGGATCCACTCTGCTGCACAGAGGGGGTCCAGCCAGGTGACAGGCCTCCTGCTCCGGGTCACCAGCTGGCCCAGCTGCCCCAGCACACATCCCCAGAGGCACAGGCACGCAACCCTGCCTCCTGGGCTTCTGGACCCTCAGCACCTCCAGGAACCAGGCTCCGCTCCTGACTGAGCACTGTCCAGTCTGTCTCAGGGACTGTCTCCCTGTGTCGGCTGACTGACGGCCAGCTCCAGGCTCTAAGGGAGACACAGCTGGCCGGGGACAATGGTAGCATCCATCAGTGAGGATCAAGAGGTCCAGAAGGGCCTGAGAGGCCACGCCACGCCCCCTTAGCCAGCTCACCCACCCGTGCTTGGTGACTGGCAGCTGTGTAACGGCTGGGTGGGGGAGGGAATGTGCTCCCCTTAAATCTCCCAAGCGTGACCCCAACTGCGAGTGGAAGGGCTCCGCTGTGTGCTGCCCTGCCCCTCTTTACAGGGCTTTAAAACACTGTCAACCCATCTGGAAGAAAGATGCCCGCCAATTATAAATGCTTATTACTCTTTTTACTGCCCTTGGAGGGTTCGGATACATGCTCCCACCGCCATGTGTTTCTGTTTAAGATGCCTCGTCCACAGCGAATCTGAAGAGAAGTCCAGATTACACAACCGCAATTACCTGAGGAAAAGTCCCCTCCGTCACCTGGATAACCCACATAAACCAGAGCAGGACGGCCCACCGCTGGACCAATGCTGGAAATCGCTGTCTGCAAGCGTAAGACCCTGAACCCCGCCGTCTCTACCCCGGGAAGGCGGGTCTGTGCCACCCACTGCTGTCTGTGAGTGAAGGAAAGCCTTACAGCACTGATTGGCATGCCGACCAATCCTCTGAATCATCCCATGAGTTCTAAGGCAAGGCGCAGGCTTACACGGGATCTTTATTTAAAATTTGTGAATAACTGAAATTAAAATACTACCAGATTTATTTCAAAAATCTTGAATTCCAAACCGATTTAAAATATACAAAGAACAAGTCAAGTAACGCGTAGTGTATTTAACAACAGAACTTCTGCAATCCAAAGGAGTTGATGTGCCTCTCCTTAAAAAAAGATACTCTGAAAATATCAATAGCTTCAAAGTAAAAACACTACACGCTGTTAATTCTACCACTTTATTTTAAAGCCATCAAGATGCCCTGTAATTTTTGAACATGAATTACTCAAATTACAGACTTTCTTTGTGTGTGTTTCCAATGGATTGTTTATGGATTCTGCTGGTCCGTCTGCTCCCATTTCTCCAGAGACTAAAAGATGTTTACAGGACAGATGACGTCATGGCCACGGCAGGCCAGCCGTGTTTACCCAGTGGAGTTTAGAGGGGCTTCAAACATGGCTTGAAAATCTCAGCCATTATGTAGCTTAACAGGTTCCTGATGTCTCTGGAGTAGCATGCTGCTAAAAATAGAGAAACGGGTTTGTTGTAAGAAAACAAACTGCTTGTCTGATCTCCCTTAGGCATGGCTGATTAAAGGTATTTTCCCACTCTTCCAGGAGAGCGGGACAGATGAGCTGTGGACGCCAACGGAGTTTGCCGTAACAGAGAAAAAGGGGTAAATACGGAGAAATTCCATGCAAGGCACTATTAGGAAATTTCCTATTACCGTCAGAAAATCGACTGTGACTTGCTTAAAACTGCTAGCTTTCCAAACGTGTCTTCCCTGGTGTTGATTCTTTGGAGGGAAGCCACCAAGTAGAAAGTACCTGACATGTGGCCACGAAGTTTCTACTTGAGCTTCTAGAGATGCCAAAGCCACTTCTCCAAAGATGAGCCCACCAGTGGTGGCCGACCAGAGGAAACCCATCCGTCTAGGGAGCTGGAATCGCCCGTCCACAGCTTTACCCACCTCACCAGGGCACATGCTGCCCTCAGCCGGCTCCCGAGGACACTCACCGCACTGAACACTCTGCTGCCCAGAGCTTCTGCCCTCCCTGCCGCCCTTCAGACCATGTCAAGATCAAGCTTCCTGTCCCGTCAGGACCCCTCGGCCACGCTCCATCTACCAAAACTCCCGCTGAAGCATCAGACTCGTGGTACGAAATATCAGAGGGGGTTATTGCTACATGCAAGCACCGGCCACATTCTGTTTCCTTACTTTGTTGAAAAGAAAGAAGGTGCGGAATGTAAGAACGGGTGTGTGTGACTTCACATCATGGCGATTCAATATTCATCCTGTGAAAATGACTGAGTCCTCACGGTGTGCGGGAATGGCTGAATGCAAAGAGAAGGGTGCCGAAAGCCAACAAAATAAGCCTCCCAGCTCTCCAGGACTTGTGCATTTTAAAAATCAGAATAAATGTATAAAATGAACAGCAAGCTGAAGGAGCATGACCCTGGGTGACACGCACGGAGCACTATTAAACAGGACAGCAAAGAAGGCCTTGCCACGAAGGCGAAGGAGACTTAAAGAGAGTGAGGGAATAAGCAATGTAAACATCAGGCAGGCCATTCCACACCGAGGGACAGCAAGTGCAAAGGCCCTGAGACGAGGAACACCAAGATGGCCTGCGTGGACGGAGGGCAGACACAGTTGAGCTGAGCACAGGTCAGACGGCGCAGGACCACTGTGCAGGCCCAAGCCATGGTGGAAGGTGCCCTGGCCTGGCCCAGTGTCTCAGCAGGGCACTCTGTGCCCTGTGGAGTGCAGACTCAGAGAGGATTAGAGCAGAAGAAGGAAGACGGGCTGGAGAGCAGCGCCAGGGCCCAGGGCAGTGCAAGGGCGGGAGGAAGTCACATCCTGCACTCCCAAGTGAGCCAACGGGGCTCACACGTCCTGAAAAGAAACGGCTGGGACCCAGCTCAGCCCTGCCAGCACCGCCTCCCCACAGCAGACGAGAGAGGGGGTTTTACGCTTCCTTTCCCAGGGTATCTTATTCTCACAAACACAGAAACCAAAAGACCAGCCAACAGTCTCTATGAAAATGATTGAACAGGACACACCGCCCGGGCGGGCTGGAGCTGAGCTGAGGTTCGCTGGTGACCACAGCCCCTCGCCTGCCACCTCGCCCTCGCTCTGGCTTTTGGAAGCCTGCCTGGATTCCCAGTGGGACCCCCGTCCTCCACTGGCTCCTGCTTTCCAGACCCTTTATCAACTCCCAGTTCCATATACCACCCTGGATCCGCTCATGTGCTTCAACAGGACCCTGAGATCTCCCCTGTCGCTAACCAGGCCGGCCACCCTTCTGGGTCCTCTTCATCTGCCCCAAGACCAGAGAGAACCAAGAATTTCAGGAGGAAAACCATGCAGTTCCACCCACTGGGTCCACCACAAATCTTCCAATTTTTTAACTTGCTGGGAATGGACTTCTGCTCCCTAAAACTCCTCTTGGGGTTCATCTCTAACTTACTTCCATGCAGTCCCTGTCACCTGTGGGAAACCTTTCGCTCTCCTGCCTCTACCCCAACCTCCTCTTACTCCCCTTGGATTTTTTACTTTGTTGAGAAGGAAGCAGTTCTACAATGCAAGTGTTTTCCAGCGGGGCCTCTTTCCTCAAATGCTGGTAACAGCTTCACCCACCTTTCCCTTCTCTCCTGTCTCAGGGAAAAGCTCCCTTGCGCCCAGGTCCTTATCGATGATGCGTTGGAAACTGCTCCTCCCCAATTCCACCTCTCCCTCTGCACCCTCGCAAAGCCTCCACCAGGGTTCTCTGGCTCACCGTCCAGCCACAGTCTTCCCTCTCACATCGTCCACCCATGTTTCTACAATGGATATTTTCCCTGTGTGGAGAAATGTCTTCTCTTCTACAGTAAAAATAAAAATCAAAACATCTCTCAGCTCCACTGAGGCTAACATCCAACACCTTAGCTTCCCTGGGTTAACAAAAGCTAATTGAGCCAGGAAGTGGTACAACTCACATCCCACGACTAACAGGGCCTCGTCCTGGCCTTGGCCACCACTGTCCTCCAAAGAATCATCAACACACCTTGCCATTTTGCCTGTTTTCTCTTTGATTACTTCCAGGATGGCCTCTCCTGAGCTCCACTGAAAGACCTTCCATGATATGACCAATCTAATCCCCAGGGTGACATGGACTCTGCTAGTGGTCTTCAAATCCTCCAGTCCCAGACTGTCTCAAGAGCTCCACCCACTTCTTGCCCAACACCTCCACGCATTTCTTCCAACTCAAAGGTCAGAAACCAAATCTCCCATCTTGCCCATGTCCTTTTCCGTCCACCTCCATTCTTTTCTTTCTCATGAACCACCTTATTCTGGAAGGGGCACCTCCACCTCTGGGCCTCCCAGCTTCGGCCTTCGTCCATCCTTAACTCCTTCCTACTGGGAGGCCTAGAGCCAGCCAGCTCTGAACACATCACCTGTCTGATCGCCCCACCCCAGCTCACGGTCCACATCTTGCCTGTGGTCTGCAATGACTGTCTTTCACCCCAGAAAGCCCCCACTCAAGCCATTAGAAGTTTTGACTTTCCCTGGGACCATGGACCCTGTTCTCTTCCTCTGTCCAACACGGAGCTGTGCACAGCGTGGCCCGAGGTGGAGCCGTGCCCCTCCCAGGTCCCTGTGCTGCCAGGCGGGCGGTGCTGACTGCGCAGTGCGCTGGCCGCACCCACGGTGCTGCAATAGAGCTCACTTCTCGGCCTCGGCCAGGGCCCTACCCTAGGAGAGCCGCTTCCCCTTTCTAAATCGAGGTTCTCTGCTTCTCTGCCCTGGCTGCTGAGGCATTTCTCCTCCTGCTCGCTGCACCTCCATCTAAAGAAACACAACAGGGGGCTGAAGGGGCACCAAGAGCCACCCTGGGGCAGCCTCTGGTCCCACAGAAAATGCCCGCCAGGGGGCCCATGCCTGCTCCGTGCCCCAGACCCAGCCCGTCTTCTGGGCAACTCAGAGCGGGCCAGGCAGACGGCCAAGGCTGCCCGAGTGTGGCTGTCGGTCCCTGCATTGATCTCCCTCCATCCACTGAGCATTTCTTGAGCCTAAGAGTGATGTCCGACGGATCGAAGCATCTCTCGTGCCTGGCAGCCAACCGACCTGGCTCGGGTCTCGTTGGTGGGTGAGGATACACGGTGGTCTGCTGCCCAGCTGACAATCATTAGAAATAATGTTCCCCTCTCAGACCTCAAAGGAGATCTGCCTGTCTCTAGAATTATTTCTTATAATTTCCTTTGAGCTGGAGTTTGAGCCGAGACTGTGGGAGGGGAAGAACCTCAAGGGTGGTTCAAGGGGGTCTCTCAAGGCCATTGGCTCAGTGGGCCTGGACAACCGGAGCCAGTTCTTCCTGACGGGTTGAGTGGATGCCACAGATTTGTGCCATCTTCTTAACCTCAAATGTCCTCATTTGGCATTAAATCCAGCTTTCCCATCAACACAGCTATGGGGTCACGCCCAGAGCGTGGGACTGGGCCAGTGAGGGACAGGGTGCGTTCCGAAGCACACAAAGCTGCCTGGCTGCCGGTCAGTGTGGTTGACCAGGTATGGTGTTTACGAACCTGTTATGGTTTAGGTGCAGGTGCCCCCAGAGCTCCTAGGAGAGACCACGCAAGAGAGTTCAGAGGTCAAACGATGGGCTTACACATCAGTGCATCGATCCACGTGAACAGATTAACTAGGTGGTGACTGTCAGCAGGCAGGGTGGCTGGAGGAGGTGGCTCTCTGAGGGTGTGCTTTTGGGGTATGTTTGTCCCTGGTGAGCAGAGCTTAGTCTCTCTCTCTCTCTCTGCTTCCTATTGGCCATGCCCTGAGCTGCTTTCCTCTTCTACTTGATATTCTGCCTCCTTGGTCCCAGAGCAATGGAGCTGACCATCTATGGACTGAAACTTCTAGAACCATGAGCCCCAAATGAACTTTTTCTCCTCTAAAATCGTCCTGATAATCAGGTGCTCTGGTCACAGCAGCAAAAAAGCTGATAAAACAAAACCCCACTGTCAATCACCCAAATGGAGATGGGGGCACTTGCTCCCCCAGGACAAGAGAAGACACCCCCACCAGGGACACTACGCAGGCACCTGGGAGAGTTGCCCCTACCTGGAGGACAGCCAGAGCCCACAGTCTGTAACTGGTGCTCCGACGACACCTCAGCCTGGCTGGCTCGTGCCTGCTCTTGTTTTGGTTTGTTATTTACTGTGTAGAAACTCACTTTCCTTCTATAGGCAAAACAACTGGGCAGTGATAGCCACGTGTGTCCACAAAGGAAAGGGAAAACAACGTCCTTCAGGGAAGACAGACGCCTGGTCACTGTCACGTTCTCTGCACCCAACAGGCCAGCGGGATTCCAACCCAGGAACTCAGCTGCCACCCCCAGGACGTGTAAGACGGCGCCCCTGCCAGCTGGAGACGGTTTCTAAAATTTAAAACTAAATTACACGGTTCTTAAAATGGCAAAAAATGCACAAAACATTACATACTCCTTGTGCCTCTCACAGCATTAAACAGAACACAGAGACACGAAGCAGGAAAAGACGCAGGCGCTCTGGACCACACGACCGTTGCTCACATCAAGGCCACTTCGCACAGCAGGCTCGCACCGTGAGATTCTTCTCCAACGTGAGCTCTGCCCTTCTCTCTCTCGGCCCCTGTCAGCCCCTGAGGTCCAGCACAGAGGAGGAGCCGGACAGAGCAGGCTGCAGCTGTGGGAACTGACGGACAGCAGAAGCTCCACTGCTCTCTGTGTCCCCTGGACCACTCTGGTTCTGGGAGGCAAGGACCCCATCGCCCCAGGGAACTACTGCTACCAGGAGACCAGCAACCATTTTTTAAAAGTATGACACCGTATATAAAAGCATCTGTGTTTGGTTCAACTTTTGAAATTGTGTTCTACAAACGCTGCTCCTTAACCAACACAGGCAGCAGTCTAAGCTCCCACCGGGCTCCTGCGGACGGAGACCCTGCGCGCAGGACTTCCTAAGAGAAACTGAAGAATGGGTTTCAGAAGTTCCACACAGTGCGCTTCGAGAACAGTGCTTAGGAAAATGCTATTATTTAGAATGAGGGCATGAAGACCTCGGGCAGCATATCATGAGCCCAGGAGGCTTTTTAAACAGAGCCACGCCCAGCCCGCCCTGCCAGTCACAGGTCCCCCAGGGCTGCATACAGATGTAGGGAGTTTTTTGAACGCTTCCCGGGTGATTCCTGCACCGAGGGTTGCAAACGAGTGTGCGAAAACATTACCATGCTGAAGGCTCTTTATGGTATTAGAGATGTTCTGAATTAAAATCCCATTCTATTGTGCACAGTAACACCAGACAGGTGAGCTGGGCGCCCTGGCAGGGACAAACACCTCCAGGCAAAAATGCCTGCCCATCAGCATGACAGCTCAGGCCAGATGTTCAGTGTACTTTCTGTGATCTCTCTCCCTCTCTCTCTCTGTCTCTCTCTCTCTCTCTCTCACACACACACACACACACACATACACACACACACACAGAGTTTACACACAGACTGCTGGGGACTGTTTGCTCTGCACTGACCACTTCTGAAGATGTCATGGCAGATGAGCATTTTGGAACGAAGACTTGTTTGTGTGTATGTATTTGTTTTCCATGAAAAAAAAGGGTGGAGAAAAGAAAAACGGCAGCAGCAATGCCGGCCTGAGTGCTCCGTCCACACAGCGCGTCTAGCCTGGGCTTCTCAGGACTGAGAGGAAGCAGACCTGGTGCTGTGGAGCCTTTGGGAGGTGCACCCCCTGGGCAGTGGGGGCGGGAGGTGGAAGCCAGGCAGGAGGCGCAGGAGCCACACAAGGGGGTGCTGACGCCCCGGCTTCAGGACAGCCGCAGTGAAGCCTGCCCATTGCTGGGTGATGCCCTCTCGGCCACGTGGCTGTCTGACAGGCTGTCTCACCAGAGCCATGAGGGGGTGTGCGGGCTCCTGCATTACTCCTCACCCGCCCGCCATCAGCAGTCACCTGCAACGGGTTCTGGCAGCAGACTCTGAGGGGGGAATCCCAGTCGGGTTCCATACTTCATGGTGGCGGCTCATCCAAGTGCAGAGGTATCAACAGGGTCCTGGAAACTGGAGGCTTCTGGGGCAGGCAGGCAGGGGGGGCCCTAGGCACCAGGAAGAGCTAGTCGCTGAGCAGAGATGGGCTGAGGGTCCCAGGGCAGGAGTCAGCGGGCCCACAGGATGTGCTCAGCAGAGCTTGACCCATCTGCTGGCATGCAGGTGCCCCCAAATTCATATGTTGACACCCTCACAGCAACCATCCAAGAATTGGAGCCTTTAGGAAGGTCTAGCTCACAAGGGTGGAGCCCTGTAGAATGGGATCAGTGCCCTTATCAAAGGAGCCAGAGAGCCCCACCTCTTACCACCACGCTAGGACACACAGGCGACAGCCAGCCACACCCCAGTGAGGCCTCCCCAGAGCCCAACCCTGCGGGCACCCTGACCACAGGCTCCAGCCTCCGAACTGGAGAAACTAACTTCAGTAGATAAAAGCCCCCCAGTTGAGGGCACTCTGCAAGGCAGCCCAGATGGACCGAGATGAATACACCATGTTAGAGCAGGTGGTTTCTAGAACATTGAGGGGCAGAGATTAGAACCACAAGCAACCAGAGACAGGATCATGGCAGCGGGTCTCAGGGCATTCAAAGTGTGATGCAAGAAAAAAGAGGTGGCTTGGTCAGCAGGGGGCAAGGGGCAGCAGCCAAGGACAGCCAGTAAGGACTCCACAGATCACAATTCAGAGGAGGATCAAGGTTGCACTTCCTACCGGCTGGGTAAAAATGAGTTATCCAGCAAACAGCACTGGAATGACCATTTACTTTAAAATAAAGAAAAAAAGAAAACTAGACCTCTATCTCACATCATACATCTAAAAGCCTGGACCAGTTAGAGATTTAAACGTTACTATATTAAACCATAAAACTGCAGGAAGAAAACAGCGATGAATATTTATTAATGTAGGATGAAAACATTCTCCTGTCAGGATGAGCTAACAGCAGAATCCATAAAGAAAAGCGTTAACAGATTAAAGTGCCCATTAAAAACTTAAGCTCTTTATGTTGAAAAGACTATAAATAATTTTAGAAGCGAACTTTTATTTTTCTCAGCAACAAAAGAAATACTTATTCATTGCTTAAAAGTTAAGAACTTTTTCAACGTTCTGTGGGAAGTATATGGAACACATCTGGCAGAGTTTTAACATCCCTAACTATACAGGGTCTTCTCCGTTTCCCCTGCTCCTTCAACAAGTATCTGTGGAGGGTCTCTGTGCCACCTCGGACGCAGGCAGAACACTGGAGGCATGAAGAACGTCCAAGTCCACCCGGAAAATGGACTGCAGATCTGAAGAAGCACAGATGCCAACAAACACTTGAGGAAATCAGAATCAAAGAAACGCAAAGAGACTCACCTACCAATGTCTTCCCATTTTCATTGTCAAATTAAAAAACATTATAGCAAGTGTCAGTCGATGTTGGGGGGCAAGTGACCTCACATACCATCTACGCCTAAAATGGGACAAGTCTCCAGGAGGGAAATGGGAACACGGAATTCCCATGTTAAGAGAGCTCACAGGACCCAGCCACATGCCCACAGCACTTTTTGGGTGTGACCGAGGTTGGCCGAGCATTTGCTAATGCTCTCTTCCTCCTGGACAACAGACACTGTCCTCCCAGCCTCCTTTGCTGTCAGGGGTGGTCTGACCCCTGACTGAATGCTGAATGCTGGCCAAGGGAATGTAGGCAGAACCCACTACTTTGTGAAACCAGCCCCTTGCAATCCTCTCTCCTCCCCCACACAGGCTGAATGGAAAAGGCTTCTGGGGATATAGAAGGGCAGAGGCAGGGTGGGGCCAAGGCTGGATCCCTGCACTCTGCCCCCAGGAGAGGTAATCAGGAGACCCTCTGCTCTCAACCCCTACTCGGGATGTACGTGGGTGAGAAATACTTTCCTCTTGTGGGACCACTGGGATTAACACTGGGGTGGTCCCTCCTACCTGCTCACACCTACAGCAGAGACTGGCTGGTAATCTGAAGATGCCAAGCAGAGAGCTCAAGACTTCCATCAGAGCAGACGCCACTCAGATTTGCTGGGTCTTCCTGGCTGCAAGGGAGGAGTGGGCTCTTCACCAGCACTCATGAAGGACAGGCCTTCAGCTCCCCCAAAGCTACATGAACTCACAAGGAGAAAGCTCCACAATGTTTCTGTGACCTGGTACCATCGACATCCAGGAGTATGATCCTCAGAGGACCAGGAAGGGTCACATCTCCCCATAACTACAGAACAATGAGAAATTTGTGCCTTTCCCTGTGTTT
This sequence comes from Glaucomys volans, assembly GCA_020662805.1. Lineage (NCBI taxonomy): Eukaryota > Metazoa > Chordata > Mammalia > Rodentia > Sciuridae > Glaucomys > Glaucomys volans. The sequence goes on from JAJEJO010002460.1 coordinate 183,486, forward strand.
AGTTGCCAGTATGTGCATTTCTAAAACTGTATTTACTGCCAAAAAGAAACGCTTCCATGATGGATTTCAATAGTGCAACATGGTCTTTTAGAATAAAATGAAAAGGTCTGGTACATAACGGAGCTGAAAAGTTCCCCAGCCGCCACTTGGCTTCACCCGAGGGTCGCTCCTCTAGCTTGCACGTTATAAGCCAGCTGGCAAGACGCTGCATCACCTGCTATAAGTAGACATCCCCAGACCTGGGGCTGCACTGGAGTGTTTAGGGTTCTGTTGAGGATTGATAACCAACGCAGACTAACAAGAAAAAACAGACGTGTTTCTCAAGGTTGAATGTTTAGTCATTTAGAAGATTTTAGATTAGACTCCAAGGAAACAAATCAACCAGTGAGAACCACAGAGTGACAATTTAGATGTAAAACCTCTTAAAGGTGCAGACCAAGCCCTGAGCATATGGGAACCATGTTTGGTGGACAATTTCCCTGGATTCCTTAGAGGACACTTAGAATGTTCTAGATGCCTTAGAGGACACTTAGGATGTTCTCGAGATGCCTCTCAGGTATTTTCCCCATAAAAATGTCTACACATCTACCTTTTTTCTTTGTTCCTAAAAATATAGAATTAACTGAGATTGAAAGAGGTACAATTTTCTCCCTGGATATCAATAAGTGAAGAAAACTTTAAAAATTATGTTTGGTTTCGAATTATTCTATTATTTAATATATATTATGGGGACTGGCATTTTAATTTTATTATCTTTCATCTGTAGCAGGATATCAAGTTCCTGGTGGCCCCAGAGCCCCAGCTGACGCCCTCAGTCTAAAGAGAGGTGCCAGCAAATTGAGACATGGTGTGGGGGGTCTGATGAACTTCTGTCCACCACTGCTTTCAAGGGCACTGAAGGAGACAGAGATGTTGGAGATGTGGACAGTGAGCCTGGGGAGAGGGACCAACACACCTTCTTCCACATCAGGATGTCTCAGCCTCAACCAGGTCAGAACTGGGAGAAGCAGTGACTTTAAGAACTTAGGAAGCTGATGACTAAGAATTGACTGGACCTCCACATGCATGAAAATAAATCGTGCATTAATGATTTTAAGTGACCAGAAAAACAATGGTATTGACCAAAGACATCATTTAGCATAGAAGGAAATACCTCCTCTTAGCAGGTGGGAAGGTTTGCAGCAGTGATCAAATAAATAAGGGTCCGCCTGTACCTTTCTGAGCCTGAGCCATTCAATGACCTGCTTACTGCGTGCAGCCTGGCACACTAACAAGGAAGCAGATGAGGACTGCTGCTGGTACAAATCCTGCTGGTAGCAGTTTTAAGTTTCATCCTTCATGCAGGAGTCAATCACAGTGCCTCTGATCAAGGTCCCAGCAGGCATTCCAAGGGCATTCAAAAGCACCTCCCACCACACATAGTCCCACCACTCTCCAGACCCTCAGTCAACGTGAAGTGCAGAAATGCAAGACAGGGCCAGGGAGTCGCTCTTCCTTGGGAATTACTTCCTATCATCTGTCAATCAAGAATGCAGCTTTAAGTGACCCAAAAGCAAGAGAAGAAACCTCAGATACACTTCGCCCAGGTGGAAGTGGGGCTGACAACATTCATGGTGCAGAGTGAGGGACGTTAAGGACCAAGACGAAGAACACAGAGACAGCAAGGTCCCTTGAAAAGAAAGTCACGGCGATGACACAGGCAAGCAGACTGAACACCGACACAGAGAAGGCGAGGGACACCTAGGCCTCTCAGCAGGATGGAAGGAAACAAAACGCAACAGCAAAACCATGGACGAGAGAACAGAGAATACACAGAGGGCTGGAGGGAGGAGGTGGAGAGGCAGGCCTCTTTGGGTCCACTGAGACAAGGTCCACCCGGTGAGCGACGTCTGCACATGTCCCACAGTGGAGGCGCTGAAGACGCAGACCCTGCCCCTAAAAGCCGAGAAGGTGACCTGGTGTGGAAACAACCAGAACAGAAAAAGGAAACCATGTGGAGTAGTTTGCTTTCCAAAATTTCAAAATACATTTGAAGCAGGAGGGCGGCCGGGCAGGGAACGAGCAGCCTCCTGCACTCTAGCACCGCACACGGTGGCAGGGAGATCCAGTCGCTGGATCCCACCTCACATCCAGCACTAAATCTCACCGTGGCCCAGCACAGGCCCGAGGCAGCACCAGGGTGAAGACCAACCACTGGACTCAAATCTGTGCAGGGCAGAGTTGGTGTAATGATCGCCAAGACACGGGTGTTGAGACCAAAGACCCAACTAACCAGGACAGACCTAGCCAAGATAACTGAGCGATTAACCTTGAGTAACAGCAGAGACAGATAACCTGAGTCAAGAACTGCCTATCCAGGGATCCAAATCCAACATCCAAACAATAGCATTAGTTTTAAAGGATTTTTTAAAAGTAATCATCTATCTTTTTAAACATTCCAATTTTCAATCACAGTGGCACTTCACAGCAGAATGGTCCAACAGCAAGGGACCAGGATAAGCTCTGAGGACAGGTGTCCTGAAAAGCACAGCCTTCATGAACAAGGGCATTGATTTCGGAGCAGACGATGATCCTGCAAAAGGTGAATTTGCAAAAAAAGAAAAAGAGTAACATGTCAGGCACGTGCCAGAGACCCAGATGGCCTTCCTAGAAAGCAGGAGTGAGCACTCATGTGGACGGGCCCCAGGGGCCCTGCCACTGCCCACAGCAGCAGGCCCAGCTGACCACAGCCAGCGCACAGAGCCTTCCGGCCCAGGGCTGCACCTCCAGAGGCGTCTCTGCTCCCAGCTCCCCGCTAGGTTGGTCCAGCCGTCCAGTCTGCATCTGGGGGGGGGGACTCTCCTGCTCAGCTGGCCTCATCCCCCTGTGCTCCTTCCCAGGCATCTCCTCCCCTTCCAATGAACCCCCTGCACCCCTGTCTGTCTCAGCCTCTGCTTCCCAGGAACTCTCACATGCACAACGCTCCTTAAACCAAAGCTAGTGAAAAGGAAAAAAGTGGCCTTCCACACCCCTTTGTGAAAATGCGCTTTCTAAAGCATAAAATTTCATATCATTCCAACTACCCATGTTGCTCATTGGCCACTTCCAAGGAAACGAGCAAACTTCTCAAGTGTAGTCCTCAAGGGAGTGGACTGGTCACTGATTACATTGCTCTGGTCATGATGACACAACCAGGGCTGTCTCTAACCTACTCCTTCTAGATTTTCAGGGAAATCTAAGTACTTTAAATTGATGCAAAAATAATCATGGATACCTAAGTCCTTCAGTGGGTCTACCTCATGTATTGACATAAATCAAAAGGTTTTCTAAAAAACAGACTTTTAACACTGAAAAGTGTGTTAAGAGACAAACACCTCATCTTATTCATAGCCACATCTACTCGGAAGGTGTCCTTGTGTAGCATAACTTCCTGATTTCCCTTTTTTCTTTAATTCCACATTTGGGAATCAAGTCCTGTCATTGGAAATAGAGGACCTTTCCATTCCCACAGGAGACTAAGGAATCAGAAGCGCAGCATATTGTTTGAATTATTCATAGATGAAGTATCTCTTTGGTCTGCTTTGTTTCATGATGTCTTTGTTCATTGTTAATATAGGTTGAGCATCCCTGATCCAAAAACCTGAAATCCAAAATGCTCCAAAATCAGAAAATTTTTGAGTGCAAATGTGAAGCCACAAGTGGAAAATTCCTAATCTGACCTCACATGAGGGGTCACAGTCAAAATGCAGGTGCACCAAAAATACTGTGTAAGATTATTTTGAGGTGCTGTGGATAAGAGAATGGAATAAAAATGAATTCTGTGTTTGGACGTGGATCCCATTCCCAAAGTAACTCATTTTATATAAAAGATATTCTAAAAAATCTGAAACCTAAAACCCTTGTGGTCCCAAGCATTTTGGATAAAGGATGTTCAACCTGAATTGTCTACTTGATCACCGAGAAGGCAGGAGAAAGCCAGTCTCTCAACCTGTCTCACCTGCAGTCTCTAGAACAGCCTTGTAATGTGTGATGAGATCATTACCTTTCACACCACCCTTTTCTTCTTCACACAAGAGCAGAAAGTGAGTATTTGAATTAGGTGCTTTTTCAAACAATAGATCATGAAAACTTTGAGTTTTTTACTCTTCTCTTAGGCATACACTTTTGATTAGTGACAAAATATAAAGGCATTTTAAACTTGGGCTTTAAAACAAAACATGCAAGACTCACATGGGTAAAATTACATATTCTGTCAGTTTCAAACTCAATAATAGCATTCTCATAAAATTTTATGAGATTAATTTGTAGGTCCTATAAGCTGGTATTATTGTTTACTGTTAGATATTGATAACAGCAGTATGTTAGCAGCATATAATAGAGTTAATGTTTAATACAAATAAATAGTACTTTCCAGAAAATCCACAAAGAATCATTAAAAATTAATTGTCATGCTGCAGTTAAATTTGTTTACTTTTTAAAGTCAGTCCCAGAAATAACATGTACTCTCAATTACAGCAAAACACAACCAGAATTTTCATTTTAAATTGTGGAATTTGATCTTTATAATAACAAAAAAAAAAAAAAAGAAAAAAGAAAAGAAACTTTCTCTGCTATTTACAGTTCCTGCCTTAGGATCCATCTCAACATCTGGGTACCAGAATCGAAGCGGCAAGCTCCGTGAAGATGTGGGCGATTTATGCCTGCAAATCAGCAATTTTTTTAGGGTAAAAGCAACGTGGGGCTTCCACCCTTGCTTCTCACTCCACAGAAACCTCCAAGAGCGTCTTCTAAGTGCATCCTGAGTATGAAGCAGCGTGCACCCAGGCCGGGGTGCACACCCAAGGTGCAGCTCACACCAGCTGCTCAGCACGCTATGCTGCTATGCTTTCATTCTGTCCTGCTCTCTCCATTTCCTCCATTAATACCAACCTCAACTCACTCAGACCAATGGGTGATGATGCATAGTTTGTGACAGGGTACCAGAGATTTGGAGCCTTAGTACGAGACTGGACCTCAGGTTGGTGGTCCTCATCCAGATGCTGCAGAAGATCAGGCGCCCCCTGATCAGGCATCTGCATGCTAGCAAAATCCCCAGGCAACCGTGAGCACCTTAAGGTCTGAGAAGCTTTGCTCTAGAACACACAGCTGCAGAACAAGTGTCCATCACTTGAACTGAATCTAAATCAAGAAGATGTCTCTAAGCACTCTTTGTTCAGGAAGTTCCATCATCCACTGGGGTCAAGAAGCAGCACATGTCCTAGCAAGATGGTTAGGGGTCAACGGAAGCTCACGTTCAGTTTCATCCACTGTCCAGTGGGGTTCCACTGCCAGCAAAGGGCTCCTGACCTGGGGGTTCTGGGCCTCTGGGGGACACTGAAGTGGCTGCAATTGACCCCTAAGCATACACAAGGGTGCGTGTGTGCATACTCTGGGAGGAAATGCCGAGCATCCAACAAATTATTTAAAAGTTTCATGATTTAAAACCATGAAGCCATGAAAAGACACAGAGGAAACTTCAGTGTGAATTATTAAGTGAATTAATAAGCAAATACAAAAGGCACACACTGCTTGATTCCAACTGCAGTCAGGGGCCACACAAGGATGTCTGTGGCAGTGAGGGTCACATGGTGACAGTGCTCCCACGAGATGAGAAGGGACCTGAAATTGACTAGGGCGTCACAGTTCCATGCAATTCAATTAGACAGTGTCTCTTGACTGCACCTGGAGGCCAGGCTGGACATGGGCCTGTTCACCTGGTGAGCTCACTCCAGGCCGTTCACAGTGATGAGCTCACCCACCACATGCTGTACAGAAAGAGGCCCTGGTTACCAGCGTGTGGCTGTCCTAACACTCTGGAAAAGGCACACCAGGGAGACGATGAAGATAAGTGGCCATCAGGAGTCAAGAGGAAGGCAGTGAGCAGACAGCAGGGGGGATTCTGAGTTGTGGACCTGTTCCGTGCGACACCATGGTGGTGGACACGTGCCACTGGGAATCATCCCAGCCCACAGCATGTGTCTACCGACAGCAGCCTGATGGACACTGAGGACTGCGTGTGATCACGTGTCCCCACGTGAGTCCACAAACTGTACAAGGGGACCACGCTGTGTGGAATATTGATCTGATGGGGCCACACGTGTGCAGGTGGGGGTCCGGAAACACTGCACTGTCTGCTCAACAATGCCATGAACCTAGAACCACTCCAAATGGTAAGTGTGCATGTGTAAGTTAAGACACAAGGCCCTGGAGAGCACGCTGTCTCTAGACTGGCCCTGAGGTCACAATCAGACCTACAGAGGAGGAGAGAAAAGAGAGTGGCGACACCGAAATACGGAATCCTGTCCAGAAGGCAAGAGTCCCTGGGTTGCTGCTTCTTTGTTGTGACCAGTGCAAAATCAATCCAACCCACACGTGGCACTGGGATCCACCAGGCACGAGGCCCAGCGTGACACCTGCAGGGACCAGTTAGCAAGCAGACAGAACAAGCACACTGTCACCTCGCATGGTAAATGCCCTCCTGCCCACAGGGGTGAGCAGAGGGACAGCGCAGGCAGAGCAAGAAGGCCAGAGAAGACAAGCCAGGAGCCTGCTCAGTGCAGAGAGCACTCAGGAAGGAAGCAGGTGGGCAGCTTGGGGGCCTCAGTGGGTCTCACCATCATCTCTCCTGGCGGCTCTGGTCCCTGTTCTCTTTGGTGTGCCCACACTAACTGTCAAGAATCTGGTGATCCACCCTGCGGGAGGCCACGGCAGAGCCCTGCTGCAAGGTCACGCTGTTTCGTTGTGCACAGAAACAAGAACTCCAGAAGGAAGAAGTGGAATTTGGTGCTCCCAGCCTCTCTGCTGGGCTCCCGTGAAGACCGAATGGCTTTCCTGGTGGTTTTTGAGATAAAATTATTAGCTAAGTAGGGCCTACAGAATACCACATGCAGCTTCCTGCACCCCTCCCCAAACTTACTGGAGAAGCAGCAGTGGGGTAGAGAGCAGGAATCTGGTTCTTAAGAAGATTCTTGGGTGCATTTGAGGGCCCCTCGGGGAAAACAGCCCCGGGGGGGATCAGCCATGCTGAACTGCTAGCCTTTCTCCTGGGGAAATGGAACCTTCTCCAACCCTCGCCTCCACCTGCTGCTAGGCTGAGCCCTCAGTTAGGATGAGCTTCAACGACTCAGGGAGGAGTCACCAGCTAGGAGGCCACTGTGCAGCATGCCTAGGGGAGTTGCCATTGACCTTAGCCCACTGCACACACCCTGAACACAGGTCCACTCAACAGGGACAGGGAGAAGAGGCAGAGGTATGGCCTGGCTCCAGCAACCGTTTCAAGTTCACCGAAACCGACCTACAGGCAGGGCCATGGATGTTAGAGGTCTCCATCACTGCCAGGTACCATGACACACTTCCATAATCCCAACAGCTCAGGAGGCTGAGGCAGGAGGGGGGAGTTCAAAGCCAGCCTCAGCAACTTAGCGAGACCCTGTGTCAAAATAAAATATAAAAAGGGCTGGGGATGGGGCTCAGTGGTTCAGAACCCTGGGTTCAATACCCGGTATAAGAAAAAAAGGTTTCCATTCCTTGCCCTACGAAGTACCTTGACATTTTCAAGCAACATTGATTTTCTAAAGCAATGAGCGCTCACTGTAAAAGCTGGAGCAATCGGCTCTTCCACTGATGCCGCCAACCTGCAGAAAAATGCAAGCCGGAACAAGGGACGTGCAGCGCTGCAGGCGGCGAAGCCCTGCGCCAGGAGGGGACGGCCCTGCGAACTGCCCCAGCTGATGCACTAGGGAGGGAGGGCAGTGTGTGCAGGACTTCCGGCCCCTCCTGGTTCTCGGACTCCAGGGCCACCGCCTCCTCTTCTCAAGCAGACCAACCTCCCACCCTCCAGCAGCACAGGTACCACACAGCGCCTGCGCAGATGTGTGCGGAGCTCCTCCAGCTGTGTTGGGGGGGGTGCAATCCACAGGAGAGACCAGGCAGCCCAGAGGCGACCCCTACCCCTTCCTGGTGACGTGACTGGGCACACAGGGCCCTGGACCAGGGACCTGGGTCCGGGTGACAGACGCTGAGTCCTGACCCCTTCCCCTCCATCCCTCTCTGTGGGGACAGGGGAGGCTTTGGTGAATGCTGAATGAATGACGACCCCGAGGCACACGGGCTCCAAACTGGTCCCCACTGCAAGAGAGAGCAGCGGTCACCGCACAGCCCAGCCAGGTGGCCTCCCTCCATGTGGACACAGCTGGAGCAGCCAAGGGCCTCTCAGGCAGTCTGCTGCAGGACACCACTCATCAGGGCTGGCTCCCACCCTCCCCTGCAGCCTGACCAGCTTCAGACACGTGACAACTGACGCAGATGATTGGCAACAGTGCAAAGCGATTTGCAATCAGAAAGCACCTTCCTTCCAAATGTGACTTCACTCAGCCACCAGCTTAATTTTCCCTTTGTCTTCTTTCTCTATTTGAAGTTTTTAATTTAAATATCACACTTACAAATAGCCTATGGTTGGACCCCATGGCACACTTGGGTAATCCCAGCCACGCAGGAAGTTCAAGGCCAGCCTCAGCAACTTAGTGAGGACCTAAGGACTTAGTGAGACCCTGTCTCAAAATACAGCATAAAAAAGGGGGCTGGGGATGTGACTCAGTGGATAAGTGCCCCTGGGTTCCATCTCTGGAACCAAAAAAAAAAAAAAAAAGCATATATTGTCTATTATTGTCTATTAGGATCAGGAAGCAAGTCCCTGGCCTGCTTGCTTCCCCCAGTCCACAGCAGACAATGCCAGGACCTTCAGAGTCCACTGTGCTCTTTTCATGAGATCCCCCACAAGACAACTCCTACCTGGAATTATATATTTATTGTAAACGTTTTCCTTTGTACCACATATGTGTGTGTCTCTGAAAATACATTTTTGATTCTTTAAAGCTTTTTTAAAAATCTTTATACAGGAACAATACTGTCTATGTTCTTGTGTGACTTTTTTCTCTTAACATTTCAGAATTTTCTGAACTGATATATGAATATAGGTTATTTTTCCCTGCTGTATAGTATTCCATTGAAGGACTAGAGCAAACAGATTTATCCATTCTCCTGATGATGGACATTAGGGTTATTCCTCATTTTCGCTAATACACAACTCCTCATGCTTGCATGTGACAGCGTATGGACCTTGGGTACATTACAGCCACATCTTCAGTGTTACTAAGCAACATCATACTGATATCAAAATGCCAATCTACTCCTACCAGCACAGAGGGCCCACCGTACTACCTGCAGACTAAGCTAAAATAAACAGAACCTTCTGCTCATGCTGTTTTTAAATGAATTGCCACATTGCTGCATTATTTAAATCAAGAATGTTTTATATTCCACAGTTATTAGCTCCCTTCCTTCTTTTTATTATTTCCAGCTCCTTAAACATATAAAAGGGTAAAAGCCATTTGTTCTGGCACAAGAGAACTGTCGTAAATTATGCAAAATGAATTTATTTAAAATGAAAAGCATGTTCCTCTCCCAGGACGGCCTGTGGTCTTACATGTGAAGGACAGGCCAAGTCTCAGGCATCCCCTGCACACCTGCAATGCTGCGTCCCTTGGTGGAGAACTCAGCCCTTCACAGATGACAAAAGCATCCCCGCAGCCACGAGGCAGACTCCTCCACCTTTACCTTAACCCAGCATGTGGAATCATTCATAAGCCATTCCTAGGACCTTCCCCTCCCAGAAACCTCAGCTGCCCTCCTCCACCCAGACCCCAGACTCTTTATCACCTGCGATTTCTCTGGGTTCAACCCCCAAATCAGGCATGTGAAGGAAATGGAGGGAGAAATTTTGTTTTCCAACTTTGTTGTCAAGAACACTAATTTCATATAAAAAAAAAAAGTCAGGAGAATCATGCAAATTCCAATAGGTGGAGTTTGGATAGGTTTATAAAGGAAATGAAGAGCTTCAGTGCGGTGCTCTGGACCTCACAGCCAGCACCAGCGGTTGCGACCCACCACTTCCCATTGTCCGTCCATCAGAACACAGAAGAAATCTGAGCTCAAGTCATTTTTTAAAAGCTCTGTTACCATTCCTCAAAACTGTCCTTCCCCTTATTCTTGTGTCAACCAATGCGACGATAAGATTTTAAGACCTGAAAACCCCGCTGATTCCTGAGATCAAATAGAGAGCATTTTCCACTAACGCACATTTTCCATGACCACGTTCCTCGGGCCGCAGGAGCCTGAGCTTATGGGTCAACTTTTAAAAATCTGCTGCGATTTCCTGCCGACTTCATCTCTTCCTTCTGGCTGGGCAGGAAAACAGTGCCCATAAGGTGAACGTCGGGGGGTGGCCCTGGCACTCAAACACGCCGTGTCACCTCCCCGCCCTGCAGCTCCGTCAGCAGACACTAAACAGGTGGAGTCTCCTCCCCACGCATCCCCCCACGTGTGGACCTCAGGAGCACACGGCAAGTGGACACACCACCAGGCCTGTTCCAGATACTTCTGAAGAAACCTCGTCACACCTGCAGAGAGTGTCCGCCGAATCTGTTTAGAGGTAACTGCCATCCCAGTAAAATGTCACGCGAAAAGATATAAGGATCAGCTCCTTTGTGTCCCTGAGCAACATGCAGAACCCTTGCCACCTGAGAGTCACCTTGGTCTCCAAAACTTCAGAAGCAGCCACGAAGCTCAAAGGACACATTTAAACTGCTAGTATTTTTAATTCCATTTTCAAAGTTGCACAGGGTCTGTAAGGCCTTCCCAAACATACTGCTTTAAAGTGTGTGTGTGCATGTGTGTGCGTGTGTGATTGTGTGATTGTGTGGGATTTTGGAGAGCATTCTGTATTTTAGCAGGAAAAAGAAGTGCTTTTTTCAGACCATAAACATTCTTCTCCAATTATCAGCCTCTTTCCATTTTCAATACATGGCAAGAAATATAAATGAGTAAAGCCACTGAGGACAGGAGGTCACAGGAGGAGCGGGAGGAACTGGGCCCAGAGCTGTCAGACAGTCAGGTGTCGACATGGGACTCAACCGCCCAGTGGGGCTGGCAGTGGGGCTGGCGGGGGGTGGGCATTGGGCTGGGCGAGGTCGGGGTTCCACCCCAGCAGAGGAAGAAAAGCACACGTGCAGACCCCGCGCCTGGACAGTGCGGCCTGAGCCCGACGGTCCCTGCCCTCCATGTGTCAAGCCATGGCCACGCTGCTCCCTGGCTCTCGCTGGGGTGAACGGCAGAGTCCTCCTCTCTGGGGACTTGCTGGACGCCGTCTCCCCAGGGAGCAGTGTGGGCAGGTATGAGGTGACAAGCTCAGATACGACACATTCTAACCCTGGACATCCAGCCGCTCACCCCTGCGTCCTGTCCTCCCAGGACCCTAAAGGAGACGAGTGAAAACAGGTCGGGAGGAGGCGGATGTGAGTTAGTGTCAACCCAGAGGTCTGCACGTGGCTCCCGCAGAGGCCCAGCCAGCGAACACTGCTGACCTGTGGCCATGTGGCCTTTGTTGCGGCCTCTGCCATGACTGATGGAAGCAGCCACGGTAACACCCAAGGGAACGAGCGTGGACATGTTCCAGTAGAACTGTCTTCACCGACACTGAAGTGTGAGCGTCATGCAATGCACACGCGCCACGAAATCTTCTTCTTTGAAAGTTCTTCAAGCATTAGAACCGCGCAAGCCATTTCGTAGCCCCTGGGCTGCACCAAAGCAGGCGGCGGGCCGGACTGGGCCGGAGGCTTACACGGGCCCTGCTTTGGCAGGTGTCTAGGAAAGCAGCCCAGAAGGAAGCCAGGGCCAGCTTCCTGGCCAAGACGGGACTCACCTTGATATGAGCTGCTGGGTCCGGGACAGTCTGGATCATGTCCTCCAGTGAACCAGCTCACTCAGCAGCCGTGCAGGATCTGAGACAGCTAGAACACAGAAAGGCAGCCCGGTTACAGCAGCTGGTCCTGCCTTCTAGCTCCCAGCGGTGCTGAACACAGTGCTCAGAGGAAAAAGAATCACAGCTTCACATTCCACAGTCTAAAAGCAATGTCCAGAGGACTCACTTCTGCCCCCCACCCCGGGGCCACCCACCACTGCCCCAGCAGAGCCCAGTCTGATGGGCCGAGGAGACTGCCCAGTCCTTGAATAGAGATGACCCACAGGGTCGGACAGGAGTGGTGACTTCTTCTTTCTTTTTTTAAATTGTTCTAGTTAGTTAAGCATGACAGAGAGTGCATTTTGATTCCTCGTACACAAATGGAGCACAACTTTTCATGTCTCTGGCTGGACACAATGCAGAGTCACACCATCTATGTAATGTGCATAATGATGTTCATCTCATTCCACCATCTTTCCTTCTCCCTGCCCCCCCCCCCCATTTCCCTCTACACAATCCAAAGTCTCTCCATTCTTCTCTTACCCCCTCTTCCCCGCCCCCCCATTATATATCAGCATGCACTTATCAGAGAAAACATTCATTCGGCCTTTGGTTCAGAATGGCTTTCATCAAGAATACAAGCAACAACAGGTGTTGGCGAGGATGTAGGGAAAAGGGTACACTCATACATTGCTGGTGGGATTGCCAATTGGTGCAGCCACTCTAGAAAGCAGTGTGGAGATTCCTCAAAAATCTTGGGATGGACCCACCATTTGACCCAGCTATCCCACTCCTCCATTCATACCTAAAGAACTTAAAATCTGCACACGACAGTGATGCAGCCACATCAATGTTTATAGCAGCTCAATTCACAATAGCTAATCTATGGAACCAACTTAGATGCCCTTCAATAGGTGAATGGATAAGGAAACTATGGTACACATACACAATGGAATATTTCTCAGCCACAAAGAAGAATAAAATCGTGGATGGAGTTGGAGAATATCACGCTAAGTGAAATAAGCCCATCCCAAAAAACCATAGGAGCAATCACTTCTAACATCCTACAGTGCAGCAGGGTGACTAGGAGTGGTGACAGTGTACGCAATGGTTCAGGATAGCTAGGGAGAGGGTTTGAGTGCTCCTAATGCAAAGAAGCAATGCACGCGTGAGCCCTCGGATACGCCAGTTACCCGGACCTGATCACTGCACACCGTGCACACGTACTGCCATGCCTTACCACACCCCAAGAAACACGCACGACTACTATGAGTGACCTGCAAACACGTGTGCATGTCTTAACAGGTGATCCAGGTTGCACGCAGCTCATGTCATTGCACACGATCAGCGTCTCTGAGCGACTCTAAGTGAGAAAGTGAAACTGAGCTCTGAGACGTTCTCTAGCATGTGGAGGAAACCGGACTTCTGAAGACCCCACCGCAACCATGCCGCCACTCCTGTTTGAGCTTCCTGGTTAAGTTCTTAATAAAACACATGCTGCCATTTCCCTGAGAGGCCGTGGAGACAGGTGGGCTGTCCGTCCATGACCAGCCGGTCAACATGCTACAAAGCCAGGACTCCATCCAACTGGCCTTACCCCAGCACCCCAAAGAAACTGATGGTGGACCTAACAGGAGTCAGGCCATGTTTTGAACACACTGCTTTTTTTTCGATCCTGGGGACTGAACTCAGGGTGCTCTACTACTAAGGTAAATCTCCAGCCCTTTTTTATTTTGAGTGACTGATTGATTTTTGGTACCAGGGATTAGACCCAGGGGCGCTCAACCCCTCAGCGACATCCCCAGTCCTTATTTATTTGTTTATTTTTGAGACAGTCTAAGTTGCTGAGGCTGGCTTTGAACTTTCGATCCTCCTGCCTCAGTCTCCTGAGCCGCTGGGATCACAGGCATGTGCCACCTTGTGCTGCCCCTTTTATTTTTAATTCTGGGACAGGTTCTAAGTTGCCCAGGTTGACCTTGAACTTGGGATCCTCCTGCCTCAGCCTCCCCCATCACTGGAATTACAGGCAGGTGCCCATTGCACCTGGCCTTAAAGATACATTTTAAACATGTCTTAAATGAGTTAAGGTGACAGCATCACAAGCAGACCGGCCCCTTTCTGGAGTACAACCTGGTCACAGTCAACATGCCCTCCCACTGCGGGGGCCCCTCCACGCTCCGCCTGCCCACCACCAGCCCCTGACACTCCCGGCTCCTGGGTGGCTGGCCCACGGCTGTGGTCATAGCTGGTGACCTCTCCCAGCGTGGGGTCCCTGTCCCCAGGGTTCAGGCTCCAGGATCAGTCCATGCCAGGCTTGGGTGACCTGTAGACCCAGCCTCCAGCTGTTTTCTGTGCTAAAATACCTAATTTCTATTTTCAGGTGCCGTTGTTTATTTTTTTTTTAACAATTTTTATTCTTAATGAATGAAATTCATCAGTTTCATCAACTTTCATGTCTCTTGGGACATCTGGCTTCTGCCTCTTTGAATAATAAACCTCAAAATAATTATGAGCAGTGTGCTCACCAGACCAGCGAAAGACCGACCTGCCAGGGACTCACTACTCCAGGGAGGTGCCCACCAGTCACAGGAGTCCTGACCACATTCCAACTCCACCCCTCCAACCCCTCCTGGTAGGGACACACCCTCTTCCCACACAGAGGGCCTCTGGCGGGAGGCGCCGGCCTCTGGTCTGCGGCCCAGTCCCCCCAGGCTCCTGGAGTCCTCCCCATGGTGCAGGGGGCTGGCCCGCATGGAGTTGCAGGCAGTAGTTTACTACAGACAAGTATCTTGGTCTTGGAAAGTTCGCGATTTTTTCCCCAGACCTAAAGCGAGTGTTTTCCCTTGGGGCAGGGGTGGGGGGTAGGGGGATAATAGTTGTCACAAAGGCAATCAGATGAAGCACTGGTTGAGGTTGGATTGGGCAGCGGCTAAAGATGACCCAGGCTCAGTCAACTAAAGGAAGAGGGACAGGGGGAGGCCTGGCCCCTCCACACAGGAGTCCTGAACGCCCCAGGGGCTTTCCTCGGGGTGTGCCCAGGGAGACCCCACTCTGCCTGGGGTCTTTCACCAGAAGGGTGCATCCTCGAGCCTTCCTGGGGAAGGCAGGCTCCCCGCTGTACAGCCCTGGGCTCAGGAACGCCCCGCATTTCTGCGTGCTCCCACAGGGTCTGCGGGTAGCTCACCCCACACCGCTCCTCCCTCTGCAAACACATGCTCCTGGGCCACCAGGTTGTCCCTGGCCTGTCCACCCAGGCTGAGCTGTGACTGCTCTAAACAGCACAGAGCAGGAGGGACCTTCTAGGAGTCACAGGTCCAGTCCTGGATGGAACTGGGGGCTCCCCTTTTCTGCCTTTTGGACCTGGTCCCCTCACCCTGAGCAGCACAGCATCATGGCAGAGAGCTGGGTGCCCAGTGGCAGCCAGCACCAGGAGCCAGGCCTGCAAGGAGCCTTCCCGGATGCTCCAGAGGGTCGTCTCTCAGAGGACGCAGCCCCTGGCCACACCAGTCAAGCAGAGCCACCCACTGATTCCAGCCACAGAATCACTACGGAAAATGAACAGGCTGTTGTTTTAGGGAACTAGATTCCGGGTGGTTCTTCACATATGATAGTGGAAACACCTGAGTGTCTAGATCCCTGGAGAAGCTGAGCCTCGGGAGCCTCCCTTCCACTGTCGCACAGGCAGAGTTCCAGGGGGGCCACTCCTCCACCCCTCCCCTAACAGAGTCCACTTCACGCTTTGAATTAGCTCCTGCTGCTCCGCCACTGCCCCTTATTTTTAAAATGGACACGTTCCTCTCTCCCTGCTCCCCCCTAGTCTCTGCCCTCCCTAACCTCAGGGGACACAGGATCACCTTTCTTCCCACCCTGGGCAGAGCTCTCTGTCCCTGAGCACACACCCACCACAGGAAGAAGTCACCCAGACTCTGGGGATGGCACCAGATCTCAGAAATGACTGTCTCCCAAATTCACAAGTGAATGTCAACTCCAGCAGAGAACACGGGGAGTGTGGCCTTTGAGTCACCTCTGTAAAAGCCCCCTTCCTGCTGAGGGGCAGCGTCACAGCCTGGGGGACAGGAGTCCCCTGTGTTTCTCCTTTGCTTGCAAAGTAATAAACCCTTCTCCTTTTTCTCAAAACCGTGTCCTCATTATTGGATTGTCACCAGGGACAAGGACCAAGCTTTTGGCAACACTCCCAGGAGTCACACCTTTTCCCAGGCTTTCGGATCGTCCGCCTGAACTGCTCCGCCGTGTCAGCGCAGCAGCAGGTGATGTAGCAACCCAGGCAACGCCTCAGGAGGCAGGGAGCGCTCCCCTTGCCGCCCTGAGACCTCCCTCCACCATGTGAACACTGGAGGATGGGTGCACTCCAGTCACCCACCAAGACTCCCCTGTACTGTCTCTCAGACAACCAACGCCCCAGACGGGTTAGGGAGGCTTGGCCCAGGAATGCCCGGCTAGCGCCATTTGCATGGCCAGCCCACAGTCCCGGGGGGCCAAATCCATGCTTAGTGTGTGTTAGGGACTGCATATGAGGTGTCCTGGGGGAGCTCTGTGTGTGACAGCACAGGACCGCCCAGGGCTGCGGTGGTTCCAGCCACAACCTGATCCCTGGGCTAATCAACATGAATGGACCAACTGGGGGGACTGCAGGCAGGCAGGGTGCGGCCGGAGGAAGTAGGGCTCTGTGAGGTTGATATTTTGTCCCTGGTGAGCAGAGCATCACCGCCTCCTCCATGTCCTGATGGGCGCTGTCTTTCTCTGCCACAACCTTCTGCCGTGACGTTCTGCCTCACCTAAGGCCCAGAGCTAGGGAGTCAGCAGACCACGGACTGAACCTCTGCAACCATGAGCCCGATAACCTTTCTCTCCTCTAAGTTACTCTTGTCAGGCTTTTTTTATTTTTTTTAGTTGTAGGTGGACACCTTTATTTTTATTTGTTCACTTTGATGTGGTGCTGAGGATGGAACCCAGTGCCCACACACACTAGTTGAGCCCTCTACTGCTGAGCCACACCCGCAGCCCTCTGGTCAGTCTCTTGATCACAGCCAGGAAGAGCTGCTGCCACACTTGGCGTTTTCATGGCAACGGATTACTGATCAACACACTCTGCCCTGGATATCAAGTCACCAAGGTCTCCCTTCAAGCTCTTCCAGTCAGAGAGAGAAGAGCAAACTCCAACAGGTATTTCAAAGGAAACTAACTCATTCCAGCATCCCCACCGTCTCCACTCAGCTCAGAGACGTGACCTCGAATCCTGAGCCTACCCTCAAAATGAGCTTGGAGACTGAAGCATAACCAAGAAACCTCCACCTTGAGACTCCAGGGGTTCTCAGACCCCGCCCAGGACGGACCCGCAGCCAGCAGGTTCAAGGATCCTGAAAAGAGTGAAGTGGGGTCAACACTGTGGACATCAGGGCCACAGCAGCGTCACAGATCTGTGGCGTCACAGCACCTGTGAGTACCTGTGAGTACTGAATGGGGTGCTCCCTAGCAGCACTTGTTCTGGACGGCTGGGGGTTGGGCCTATGGGTCCTTCACCAGCTCAACCCCTCAATAAGACCCCCACAGGCCTGATTCCTGCCAAGCCCCAGCGCCATTTCTAGGGCAGTGATCTGCCAAGTGGAAAAGGAATAGGGGAGGCAGGGAAATCCTGGGGCCCATGGTTTAAGGAGACACTCCCGCCAGCCCCTGCAGGTCCAGGAGCAGCACCTGAGAGTGGGCACACCTACGCTCCCTGCCTCGCTCAGCTTGCCCTGGTCCCAGTACTGCAGAGGCAGAGGTGCTGGGCTCAGGGTCCTGAGTGTCCCCCAAAGGCCCATGTGTTGGAGGCGTGGTCCCCATCTGGTGGCTCTCTTATAAAGTGGTGTGACCTTTAGGAGGTGGAGCCTAAGGAGAGGAAGTTAGGTCACTGGGGGTGTGTCCTAGAAGGAGATATTGGGATCCCAGCCCCTTCAGATATTTCTTTTCATAGACACAGAAAAAGGTTTATTTAGGAAACCAGAGACATATTCAAGGGAGAATGGAGGCAAGTTGAAGAGTGAGAAGCTTTTGGAGCCTACTAACTAAGAAAAGCCCAGGACCAGACAGATTCTCAGCCGAGTTCCATAAGACCTTCAAAGAAGAATTAACACCAATACTTCTCAAATTATAACATGAAATAGAAAAGGAGGGAACCCTTCCAAACACATTCTATGAGGCTAATATCACCCTGATTCCAAAACCAGACAAAGACATCGAGGAAAGAAAACTTCACACCAATATCCCTGATGAACATAGATACAAAAATTCTCAATAAAATTCTGGCAAATTGCCTACAAAAACATATCATAAAGATAGTGCACCACAATTAAGTGGGGTTCACCCCAGGGATGCAAGCTTAGTTCAATATCAAAAAATCAATAAATGTAATTCATCACATCAATAGACTTATAAACAAGAATCATGATCATCTCAATAGATGTAGAAAAAGCATTTGACAAAATACAGCACCTCTTAATGTTCAAAACACTAGAAAAACTAGGGATAGTAGGAACATATCTGAACATTGTAAAAGCTATCTGTGCTAAGCCCATGGCCAACATCATTCTAAATGGAGAAAAATTGAAACTATTCCCTCTAAGAACTGGAACAAGACAGGGATGCCCTCTTTCACCACTTTTATTCAACATCATCCTTGAAACTATAGCCAGAGCAATTACACAGAAGAAATTAAAGAGAAAAAGGAAAAGAAGAACTCAAAATATCACTGTTTGCTGACAACATGATTCCATATTTAGAAAATCCAAACAACTCCACCAGAAAACTTCTAGAACTCATAAATAAATTCGGGAAAGTAGCAGGATATAAAATTAACACCCATAAACTAAATGCATTCCTATACATCAGTGATGGATCCTTTGAAAGAGAAATTAGGAAAACTACCACATTCATAACAGCCTCAAAAAAATGTTTATAGCAGCTCAATTCACAATAGCTAAACTATGGAATCAACCTAGATGCCCTTCAACAGATGAATGGATAAACAAAATGTGATGAATATATACACAACAGAATATTACTCAGTCTTAAAGAAGAATGAAATTATGGCATTTTCCACTAAATGGACAGAACTGAAGAATATTATGCCAAGTGAAATAAGCCAATCCCAAAGAACCAAAGGTCAAATGTTTTCTCTGATATGCGGATGCTAATTCACAATAAGTGGGGAGTGGAGGTACTTTGGATTAGAGAGAGGGGATTGAAGGAAGGGGAGGGGGACTGGGGCTGGGAACGGTAGCAGAATGAACGGGACATTATTACCCTATGTGCACACGTGATTGCACGACCTGTGAACTCCACACCAGGGGAATGGGGAGTGAGGCTCCACGTAGGTATGGTGGTCAGAATGCAGTCTCCTGTCATGTATAGCTCATCAGAACAAATAAAAATAATTTTTAAAAAAGAGTGAGAAGCTCTTGGGATCAAGCAAGGGACGATGCAGGCCATCTCCTGAAGGAGGGACAGCACCTCTTGGTGGGGGTGATAATTACGGAGCGACGGTGACTGGGCTGGACCAGAGAGGAGCCAGGGCGGAGCTACAGGGCTCACCCCTGTTCTTCCAGCACCTGTGCACTCCCCTCCTGGTACTTTCTGAAGACAAGGGCATGGGTCAAGGGCACAGGTCAAGTGCAGACTAAGGGGGTGCTGGGTTGCTTGGTTTGAATTTCAAAGGTTCAGGGACATTTCCTGCATTCCCATAGCTCAAGGGAGCTTCTCCTTTGAGACTCAGACTAGCTTTATTTTCTGTATCCCCAACTTTCTCTGCCATTTCCACCTCCCCCAAGATCAGCAACCCCTATTCTTAAGGGTTGATGAAAGGCAAAGATTTGTCTTCTCTGGTGCTTCAAGCTCCCAGCCCCTTCCCATCTTTTTCTTTGTTTTCTGACCTCCAGGAGGTGAGCAGCCTCCACTCTCACACGCTGCTGCCACGATGCTCTGCCTCACCAAGGCCCAAAGCAACAGGGTCACCTGACTCTGAACTGAAACCATGAGCCCACATAAGCCCTTCCTCCTGTTAGGTTTATCTCAGGTATTTTGTCACGGTAACAGAAAGCAATCCAACAGCAGGAAAGAGCAGTGGGAGCCAGGAGAAAGCATGGGAACCTGAAGGTACCTCACATGTACTGAAAATGAGACTGGAACTTCTAAGAACAGGGCCCATCTCTGCAGACTGCTAGGCCTTGTCATTTCCCCTCTCCCCCAGCTCATGTGTTAGAATCCTGACCACCAGTTCCCAGGGATGTGACTGTGTGTGGGGAAAGGGTCTTCACAGAGACATCAATTCAAGGTCCCAAATCCCTTATAAAAAGGGGAATTTGCAGGTAGACCAGGAAAGGTGATGTGAGGACACAGAGAGAAGAGGGACATCTATAAGCGAGGTCTGGAGCAGATTGTCCCTGAGAGCCATCAGAGGAAGCAGCCCTGCCAACACCCAGACCTTGGACTCCCAGCCTCCAGAACTGTAAGACAACACATTTTTCTTTTTAAAGCCACCTAGCCTCTGGTACTTGGTTACAGCAGGAAGGAGACTCCAACACTTCTGTTGAGGGACGTGCTGACCTACAAGAACTCACGAGCTGGAAGCACCTGATGGAGGTGTGTCCTCACGGCCTCACGACCCACATCCCTCATCACTGCACCACTTCCTCCTGCACCCCAACCCTGATCAAGGCACATCCCAGGCATTGGGTTCTGCTATCTATCAATCACTCCTGGCTTAATTTGTAGAGACTCGGCCTTGCCTTCCTGAGTGCTCGGGGGCCGTGCATCACTCTCCCACCTGGAAGGCTTTCCTGGGGAACCTGGCAAGGGCCAACACTCTCCACGTGATGATTTGGATTTGTTTTTTAATTCGAGGGCCTTGTTAGTGAATCGAGACTCGCTCCCCGTGTGCCCTCTGGAATGAAGCTTCACTTGAGTTGGGTGAAGTATTATGAATTGAATATAACCAAATTTAGCAGGAGCACAGAAACCCAGACATATCGCAAAAGCAGGGCCAATAGACATTGCCCTTGGCCCTCTGGTTCTCCTGGAAAGGCAGGAGAGTGGAGAAGACAGGAGCCGCGAAGAAGCAGGACCTGTGAACAGCAGTCCTGAGACCTCCCATGTGGGCGTCGGGAACGGTGCTGGGGAGAGGGGCCCCTTATTTGGGAGAAACAGTCCAGGGGTCACATGGAAACAACGTAATTCCTCAAGGTATAGCAAAGGACCCAAGAAAAGGTCTTTGGAGATTGGGGACCACAAACACCAAATACCAAAGACACAAAATGTTTACATATGCACAGTTTTTAAAGAAGTCCTAACTAGGAGCATACATTATTTGTCAGCTTTTTGTTACTATAATGAAATACCTGAGGCAGACTATTTTAAAAAAGAGGTTTATTTTGATTCACATTTGGAGATCCAAACAGCACTTTATAAGCTCAAGCAAGCCCACCCCACTGGCTGCACCACATCAGGGTGGGAAACTGTGTCTGTCTGTGTGTCTCTCTGCCTCTCTGAACAAAGCCACGAGCACTCAATCATGGGGCCCTACCCTAATGACCAGTTTACTCTGATCACTTCCCAGAAGCCCCACCTCTAGACCCCACAGTCAGATTGGGCTCCCACCCTCTGACCACATGTGACTTTGAGAAATCAACTGCATGAATTCAGAGGGTCAAACCATATCCAAACCACAACAGAGGGACAGGCCCTTAGGGTCTTTTGAGGTCTTACCCTGAATCGCCCTCGGCTCCACCATCCCCTCTCTCTGAGTCATGTGCCTTGCTTCCCATCAAAACAGCTTTTCTTGAACCACCATAGATGTTGAGATAACCTGAAAAAGAATTTAGAGATAGTGAATCTTATTTTTTTCCCCCAAAGATAAATACCAAGAATTAAGTGTATATTTAATGACAAGACATTTTTTTTAAAAAACATTATTTAAAATATCTGAAGAGGGGAAAAACTTAAAACCCTCCCTAAAAAGGAGGAGGAGGAGGAGGAAGAAGGGGGGAAGGAGGAAGAGGAGGAAGAGGAGGAGGAGGATGACGAAGATGAGGACAGGGAAGGCATTCCAGCCCTCAGAGGGGACCTGGGCTTTTGCTTTGCCCTGGATTGCTGGGGCACAGGACTCCTGCAGAGAAAGTGCTCTCCTTGCCTGGTCGTCCCCAGCTGGAGGAATAACGCCCTCCCCAGATCCTTCTTCTAGCACTTTTCTCTGCTAGGGACAGAGTGAGGTTTGTGAAACCTCGGGGCCCTGTCCTTAAGCAATTGCTTTAGTCCCAGGAAAGAGAGGACCCTTTCGGTCTGTGAATGCTAGGAGGATCTGCAAATTCAGCAGCAGGACGCTCCACACCAGAAAGACAGACGGGATGTGCCCGTGCCCACATCTGAGATCCAACCCCGTCCCTTCTTGTTTTGGAGATACGAGAATTTCTGTATGATGAAATTTTCCAAGTAAAATGTCCAGCCCCAAACATTCCATGCAGTGGAATCCTCGCAACATGACAAATTGAAGGTGGCACCAGTTTCGGCTGAAAATGTTTTCAAGTTAAAATGGCTCAGGTGTTGCATCAAAACCAATATTTGTAATGGAAAAATTATTTATAAATGGCTGGTTCCTTCCCCTCAGCTCAGCACGCCCCGGCCAACCCCACCTGAAGTCCTCCAGACCTGCGTGAGGGCCATGTGATCCCAACTGCCCGAATGTCACAGCCAAGCATTCGCTGTGAGTTGGAAACCGCAATGTTAGGCTTGGGGGAAACACAGGAAGCAAAACCCCATAGATGACATGATCCCAATACTGAAAACAAAACCAGAAGCCCACCAGGGAAGGAGGAGGGGGACAACCTGGAGAAAGTCCCTAAGAACCCAAATTCCAGTGTCAATTATGAGGGTTCTTGTTTTCTTCTTTTTAAAACCTTCTTAAAACTGCATTTAGCATTTAATTGACAAACAAAAGCATACATGTATTGTCATGGTCTGGATGTGAGGTGTCCCCCAAAAGCTCACACGTGACACAACGCAAGAAGGTTTGGAGGGGGAGTGACTGGGCTGTAGCCTTCACCTAGTCAGTGATATGGGCCCTGATGGGATTGACCGAGGGGCCACTGGGCCCAGGTGGGTGTGGCTGGAGGACATGCGTGTTGGGGACGTGGCCATGGGTCTGTATTTGAATCTGGCGAGTGGACTCTGCTTCCTGATCACGATGTGAGCTGCTTCCCTCCACCACACTCTTCTGCCGTGATGTTCAGCCTCACCCAGAGCCCAGACCACTGGAGTGACCTTCTGTGGACTGCAACCTCTGAAACCCAAAGCCCTCAAATAAACCTCTTCCCCTCTACAATCGTGGTGGTCAGGTCCTTTAGTCTCAGCAGCAAGAAAGCAGACTAAAACATGCATCGTGTGCCCCATTGTGCAATGACACACAGGACGTCAGCACACGCGTCACCCCACCACTTACTGTGCTGGGTGAGGATCCTCAACATGCACAGGTGGCGATTTTCAGCAATGCGACACACTGTTCCCACCTGCAGCTCCTGCAGCACAGACCCCTTAACTTAGTGCTCCTAAGCCAAGCTGCGTGTCGCCCAGCACGTCCCCAGACCCTCCCATGCTCAGCCTCACTCGTGACCAGCGAGATGCAAACTAGGACTGCAGTGGGAGGCCCCCACCTGCTATAAGGTCAAGGGACAAAGACAACAAGGGTCAGCAAGGAAGGAGAAGGGCGCCCTGTGCACTGCTGGAGGTCCAGCCACGGTCTCCTCAGGAGGTGAAGAGCGGAGGCCACCCGGGGCCCAGCGACCGCGGCTGGGTGTGCACATCTACCTGGCAGGTGGAACCAGGCGTCGGGAGACACGGCTCTCCCAGGTTCCCAGTGGGACTTTCCCAGCAGCCAGGGTAGGGAACCAGCCTGCCTGTCCGTCAGTGGCTGAACGGATGAAGACATGGCGCCCAGACTCACTGGACATCTGTGACGACCTGGACAAGGCTGGTGGGCACCATGCTAAGTGAAGTGGCCCCAGCCCCAGGAAGACCAAGGCCACCTGCTCTCATTACAGGTGGACTCATCAAAAGGTGAACTCGTGTTTTCTCATTCATAGTTTTGTGTATTTGCTGAATTTTCAAAACCAAAACTACTCGCCTTTATAATCAGGAAAACACTCAGGAATCATCGCTTTATAAACCTGGACGTA
Organism: Glaucomys volans; assembly: GCA_020662805.1. NCBI lineage: Eukaryota > Metazoa > Chordata > Mammalia > Rodentia > Sciuridae > Glaucomys > Glaucomys volans. The sequence goes on from JAJEJO010002460.1 coordinate 207,522, forward strand.
TTTTCAGAGTGTCTCCCTCGGTTACATGGTGGAACGCGGACCTTGGGGTCAGGGTGCGATGCTCCCCAGGAACGGGGGATGCGGACTGGACAGCTTTGGAAACCCTCAGTCTACGAAGGTGTTTCCAGATTCTTTCCCTCAACCCAACCGTCGGTGCTGACGATGCTTGGTTAACTGTGGCAAGCCATCATGGCAAGTGGTTAAAGGGCATCGAGTCCCCAACGGGGCAAAGGGAACCCAGCTTTGAAAGGAGGGGCTGAGACCTCCCACCCTGCACTACCCCGTGGAACGCATCCATGCCAAATCCTCTCACTGGGCCAAAAGAACAACTTGATTTATGGTTGAGACATTGCTGGACTTGATTTAAAGACCAGAATAAAGCCCAGAGAGAGTTCTATGAAGTAAGTGCAATGGGTATTTTTAAATCAACATTATAGCATCATTAACATTTCATTTATCCTGAGGGCATTTAACTGACAACAGAAATTAGCCCTGACACAGCTGAGAAGCCACAAAGAATCCAAAAAGATGTCACGGAATCGGGGAAAGGCCCTCTGCCAGAGAAAGGCACGCTACCAGCCGCGTGAGCTAACAGCTGGCTCACCAAAGCACTGGGGACAGAAAAATCACGCGAGCCAGACTGAGGGACAGGAGCTCCAGCCGTCGGGGAGCTCAGGGAGAGGCACCGCTCAGCCAGCTCCGTCTCCGTGGCCCAGCGGCTGCAGAGAGCAGCAGCCCAGGTGCCTCTCACCCAGGCAGGGACCCCGCTGGCGCCACTGGAGGGTGGGACACACCACGTCACCCTGGGAGGCACTGAGGCTCCACATTCAGTCTGTGAGAAGTCGAAGAACATATGTGATTGTCAGGAAGCCCCCCTGGAAAAGGTCAAGGCGAGGACCTCTGGGCAGCAGCAAGGAGGGCTTCACTGCACAGACAACCTAAGCTCGGACCCCAGGAGTGTGCCCGTCACCAGCAGCCACAAACCCTCCCAGGCTCCGTCTGTCCATCTGAAAGCTGGGCACAGAGGGCCGACTCACAGAGAGGAGGTGCCAGCCCAACGAGAGGGGCTGTGACGTTAGCACTGTTAAATTCAGAGATGGGGGACCTCCTTGTTCCCCAGGAGTGCCCGATGAAGGGAGCCGTTCTTGTGCAGACCCCCGTAAGTGGAGGCCAGCTACTGGGTGCCCGTCCCAGGACACACCCCAGGGCCAGGAGCCGCCTGGACCTGGGCAACCAGCTCCAGCTGCAGCAGCAACGGGGGGGCGGAGCAGACGGCCCCCCCACAGACGGCGACACAGGCACAGCCGGGCCAGGCCTCCACGGACGGCCCGGCCTCAGCGGCAAAGACCACAGATCCCAGCTGCCCTCTTCTCCCTTACAGAAAGAACCAGCTCTGCTGGAGGGCGCGGCCCACCCACGACACCCGGGAAGCGACCCTGAACCCCTCCAGGGTAAATGCCACCACTGGCACCCATTCCTCTGCCCTGGTGGGTCCAGGGACAGGCATGGGGTACAGAGCTGGCCAATTTGGCACGGAGAAGCCAGCAAGGGGGACCCTAGAAGGTCTTGCCTGGTGAAGAAAGGTTCCATGACATCAGTCTTGTGTGTGAGGCACTCAGAGCCGTGACGTCACCTCAGGACACGAGAGCAGCAGCCTGAGGACAGCCAACCTGCAGCAGAAGTGGAGAGGGAGGAGACACCTGGACCTCTGCGTAGGAAGCAGCGTCACCACAGGGAAGGTGCCTGGGCTCAGGACCTCTGGTCATCTCCGTGACATCACCCCACTGCCCACGCGGCTTGGAGTCAGGGTGCTGCCCCTGCAGGACCGACACCACGGCTGCTGCCAGCGCTGACTGTCTGCCAGCTGAGCGCCTCCTCCTCCCCCCAGAAGCTCAGGGCAGGGGGCCCAAACCCTGTGCTCCCCAGAGTCAGGCAGGCAGACGGGAGCAGAGGACAGCACCGCGACACTCGGCCGGCTGAGGGGAAGTGCCAGGAGCAGCCTGAGAACGACAAGCCTCAGGAAGAGGAAGGCCTGGAGCCCGGGAAGGACGCTGTGCAAAGGGACAGCCCGGGCCTCATCTGCAGAGGCTCCTGATCACAGAGAGTCGCTCAACCAACCACTCGTCCTGAGAACGGGAGCCGTAGTGGCAAGGCCAGAGCCCTGCTGGCCTTTCGAAGTGTCACATCAGCGTGACGCAGCTAGCCACTTCCAAATGGTTCCTCAGCACAGACGGGAGGACCTGCACGGGCAGTGTGGCTGCTCAGGAAAGCGGCAGTTCAAGGACAGAGCCCTGCGGCCTGAGGCCCCGACCCACCCAGCACCTGCCACTCCTAGTGCTTCAGAAATGGCCGCAGTTAGGGTCGCGGCGGCACAGGAGGCCCGGTCCTGCCCACAGGGTGGCAGTCCAACTAGAGGAGGGCTTCTCTTATTTGTTCAGTTGGCTCAGTTTGCCTGGAAGGAGAAGGGGCCGCAGCCATCTCCTAAACTACGGAGATGGCGACTCAGCATTTCCGAGCTCAAGCCCTGCACCCTGGTGGACACCGAGCTGCCGCCTGGGCTCGTCCCTCAGGCTGACGCTGTGGCCACGTCTGGTGCAGGTGTCCAAGGGTGAGCCAGGGCTGCAAACTCTGCTCCAACTTAGTGCTCAGTGAGGTGACACCCGAGAGAGCTCCTGGATCCCCTCTGATTCTGAGACATGGAGGAAGCCACTCAAACTGGAGCAGTTTGGGCAGAAGAGAACATCACAGAGTCCCGTGGGTCACTGCGAGCCGCCACGCTGCAGGACCGTGGGCTTCACTGCTGTGGTCTCGCTCTGTGTCCCAGGGCCCATCTCTGGGCCGCCCACCGCACTGAGTCCCCTTTATCTTCCTGGCCTAGTAGTGTCAAGAGGTCAGAAAGAACAGCACCGCCAGCCGAGTGCACGGCTCCCCTCCTCCTTGGCCACGTCACCTCGCACCTGAAAGTCTGAGAGCTGATCTGAGCAAGAGGTGGCAGCCAGCTCCCATAGTGACAGGTGACAGGACAGACAGCAGCCAACAGCACCGAGACCCTGCCTCCGTCTAGGGCCACGATCTGCCCCAAGGCCGCCATAAAACCAGACACTTGAAGGAAAGGCAATGACATCAAGAAAGGAGAGCAAAAGTCAATGCGAGCTCTCGGCTTCACATTGAGCCTCTGTGCAGAAACACGCTCACTAGGGACGTCTCCTTCCTCACAAGTTCAACTGGAAAAACAAACACTGAGTCATTTCTTAACAGCAGACAACTGAAAATCAAGCCACAGATTAAAGGGACATTATGCATTTCTAAGAAAATTCGCCGGGCAAAACACATCTTAGAGGACAGAATCCCGAACTCTGGTTTAGAAGCAAAGTTGGCCTTCAAAATGAATTTGGTCCCAATATAATCACAAGGTCAAATCTTAGGAACAGCAAATGCATCCATAATGATTTTTGCCAGAAGGTCGGTTTCTTATTTTCAAATTAAGAACACTGGACAGAAAAAAATGAAAACATTGTCAATAACTCTTCACTGCTTTGGAGGAATAACATTCATCTGCTGGATACAAAAGAGCTAATTGCTAGCAAATCAATATTAAATTAGTATCTCAATATTACAGATAAGAAAGGCAAGACCCCCCCAAGTGCAAGAAAATCTATAATGACACAAACATGACAACGTACATTCATTGATCACATGTCAGGGTCTGGTTAGTACAGATGACCGCTTCTTAGGCAAGATTCCACTTTGATGCTCGTAGGAAACACATGGCTGCATTTTGAGTGTGTTACGGAGAGACAGGTTAGCAACCTTCCTAGGAAGAATCAACCAGGATTTAAGTCAAAGAGAAAAAAGAAGGAAAAGATTGTTAGAATTCTTGAGTTTCTACATTATCTGTCATGACTGCCCTGGTGCTGAAAAAGAACCCCTGCCTAAACCAACAGGAACGATTTCCTCGTTAGGGTGGGGTTTTAACCTGGAGCCTTCAGGACAGAGGTTCCATGCTCCAGGCTCTGCTCAGACACCTCAACTCCGGCAGGTGAGGCACTGAGACCACCTTTTCCATTTCCATGAGCTTGGCAGGTTTAGGAGATTGTGTAGGGTCCTCTTAGTGGTACTAGACACATGTGGAAATAGAAGATTTAGAAGTCATCTTCCCCGACACGTAAGGTGGGAATCACCGCGATCACTCCTCACTGGTGCTCAGGATGTGACATCTCTACGACGCCTCTGGCTTCACAGGCGCTCATTGGTCTACGGGGAACTACCCATGCACTCCAAGAGTGAGTGGTTAGACAGTGCGAACTGAGCACTCACCCTGCAAAGAGCTGTGGCAGGGCTCCAGGGAACACAAAGTCCTAAACTGTGTGTCTCTTACTCCCAAACAGCCCACCCCTTGCAGGACAGTAAGAAATAAAGGAGCAATGTAGTTGCTCCCAGAAGCAGTAGGGTAGTTCAGGAGGGAGGGAAAGGGGGACTCAGCCTTGAATGGCACAGGTTAAATGAATCACGAAAATAGGAAGTATTCATACAGACACCAAAGAAAAGGGCAAACCAGACAGGAGGAAAAATGTACGCAAAACAGGCAGTGGAGTGTAACGTGGCTGTGTTAATCAGCGTTCGTAGCTATGACAAAATGCCTGAGAAAGAAAAGGAGGAAAAATTTATTTTGGCTAATGGTTTCAGAGATTTTAGCAAAAGGTCACTTGGCCCCATCACTTTGGGCCTTTGGGGAGGCAGAACCTCCCAGCAGGGAATGGATGGTGGAACAGAGGTGCTCACCTCACGGCACCCAGCAAGCAGACACAGAGGAAGGGTCCAGGGACAGATGCAGTCCTCAAGGCACCGCCCCCAGTGACCTCCTCTTCCAGCTACACCCCACCTCCTAAAGTGTCCACCACCTCCCAATGGGCCTTTGGGGACCATCCAAGGCCAGTCAATGACAGTAACTGCTCCAGGCTCATTCTTCAAGGGGGAGATCAATGCAGCCACTTCTTCATGTGGAGACCAGTTTGCCCCTACAGCTAAAGCCCCCCGTCAACAGCACCAAAACGTTTTCATCATCTCTGCCGTCTCCTGGGGCAGTGGACAGGGCTCTAAAGCAGGGGAGAACAGGGGGTGCTGGACAAGGCCGGGAGCAGAGGGTGTGGAGAGAAACTGGACAGGTCTTAACAGCAGGAATTCCAGGGAAGTAGAGAGGTGGGCAGTCCAGAGACAGAGGAAGATGGTGGTGCGGCAGCCGGGTCACGAAGGTTTGAGTGGATCACAGAGCGCCACCTGATTCTGAAACAGCAGCTGGGGTTTCTATGCATCCGCGGATCGAGTTTCCAAAGGAGGCAGATTCATGAAGCAGCTGTGTGCGGAGGGGAGGCCAGGAAGAAAACCAGCAGCAAGGCGGCCTCCATGGTCAAGCCCGAGGTCTTCAGGTGGGGGCAGCCTCAGCAAGCAGGAGACAGGACTGGGAGAGAGGAAATGTCAGAAGCTGAGGCCAGTCAGGCACGGGAGGTGAGGAGAAGAGGAAGGAAAGCAGACGGAATGGGAGGAAAGGAAGGGTCCATTGGAGGACGGGCAGGTCTGCTTCAGCCTGAGAAGGAGAAATGGCATCCCCCAGCCCCTGGGCCAGGAGATGGTCAGGGGAACAGGGGCTCCCAAGCTTTGTCTAGTCAGGATCTGAGACTCAGGCTCGAGCGGGGCCTGAGAGCCAGCCTCCCGCCAGGCCTCTGCGTTCAGAGAAGTGCGGGCAGTCCTCCAGAGCAGAGGGCGGTGGGCGGCTCGGGGCTGCTGCACCCCGAGAGCAGGAACAGAGCCCCTAGATGCAGCAGGTGTAGGATGGGGACCAGGAAGGGACACAGGTAGGAAAGAGCTGCTCAATACCACAGGGGAGTCTGTGGAACACGGCCTTCCCGGAGCAGGGACCTCACTGCTGCCTCCAGCCTCCACACCTGCCTGGGCACCCACACAGCGCAGGGGAGTCTTCCCTTGCTTGAAGTTTCTCTGGGTCTTCGATCTGCAGCATTCACAGGGCATGATCCTAAGATGGATTCGGCACTTTATCCCCCTTCTTGGGAAGAGCTATTAAATACCAGGACTTCCCTGTGCCGGCTCAGACCCTCTGGGATCTGACCAGATTTTGAAATCCCAACACTGAATCCTCTCGATTGGCTTTCTCACTACGAACAGGGATGGGGGGACACCTTCCTCTTATTAGCACGTCTTCATCTTTTATTGATAAAACACAGACACCCCCCCGACTCGTGGTGAGCCAGCTGACCCCACAGGCTGCCGCCACGTTCCTGGGAGGAAGCGGTGGCTCTTACGATCAGCGGGGAGCTCAGAGCTGGTTAGCAGCATCCCCAGGACTACTCCTTGAGCCCCGGAAACAGGGTGGGCAGTGCCTCATTTCCTGAGAACTGGGTTTTGTGAAGATTCCAGATCTGGTAGGTGGAGGCGTGGGGATTTGTTCTCCTGAGCACAGGGCATGTCGCATGCCGACTCTAGAGCAAAGAAGCAGAGGAGGCGCATGCGCCAGCTGCCCTTTCGGGCATCCCTTGCTCTGAGGCGTCCTCGCTCACGCTCCGTCAGAGCTCAGACCCAGGAAGTCAGGAGAGCCACCTCTGCGAGCCGGCGTCACGCCTGGCTTGATGACCCACCAGAACTGACTCAGCGACCCCAATGACACGATCCACGCACCGGGACACACACGCTGTCCTGCTTTAATACCTCGCAGCTTCTCCAGAGAATCCGCTGGCTGACCGGCCGGCTCCGAAGCGCTGAGCGTTGCCAGCGACTCCGTGGGTGAGCCCCAGAAAACCCCGGCAACACGTGCTTCCCGCGAAAGCCCCGGCCGGGTGGGCACGGTGGTGACTTCCCGCTGGGCTGGAAGCAGTTTCCCTCCCACACTCACAGCTCCCACACTGGAGCGTCAGTGGACACAGCCCGGGCACCTGGGCAGCACGCCCACCGTCCTGCCCCTGCCCACCCTCCATCAACGGTGAGGTGGGAAGACCTGAGCGCTCCCTGGCGCCAGAGGACCCACAGAAGCTCGCTGGATTTGAAGGAGAGGGTCAGCCCTGAAGGAAGAGGCTGGAGCTGTACTAGGCTTGAAGAAGCGAGGGGCAGGGTATCATGGGCAGACGCTCCCAGGGGGCAACACCGGGCCATGGAGGGCTGTGGAGCGAGGTCCCACAAGAGACCCTGGAGAGCCTTCAGCGCACAGCACAAGCTCATGAGCACGGCACCCGGTCCTGAGCTTTCAAGGGAGACACTCACAGCCAGAGTCGGGGACCTTTTACCAGCTCACAGCTGTCCCCTCACTTCCCGCTGCAGCCCTGGAGAACCAGAGGCCAAGGTCAGTAGGCAGGGGGACTGGAAGAGCAAGCCTCAGAGGCAGGGAGCTGGCCACGGCCCCAGGGAAGTTTCTGATTCAGAGTCAGGCTCAAGATGCAAAGAACGTCTAAACAGAATTTATAAAATGGGCATTCACAACTACACTGAGACTCCATCTCACTCCAGTCGGAAGGGCAATTATCAAGAAAACAAGCAACAATAAATGTGGGCAAGGATGTGGGGAAGGAGATTCACTCATACATGGCGGGTGGGACTGCAAATTGTCACAGTCACTCTGGAAAGCAGTTTGGAGATTCCTTAGAAAACTTGGAATGGAACTTTGATCCTGTTATCCCACTCGTCAGTTTATACCCAAAAGACTTAAAAATCAGCATACTCCAGTGACACCGCTCACTTCATGTTTATAGTAGCTCAATTCACAATAGCTAACTATTGAACCAATCTAGATGCACTATAACAGATGAATAGATAAAGAAAATGCGGTATATATACGTAATGGAATATTAGTCAGCCATAAAGAAGAATGAAATTATGGCATTTTGCTGCTAAATGGATGGAACTAGAGACTCAGGCTAGGTGAAATAAGCTAATCCCCAAAAAAACAAAGGCCAAATATTCTCTCTGATATATGGATGCTAACCCACAACAAGAGAGGGGAAGATTAGAAGTTCGCTGGACTAGACAAAGGGGAATGAAGGGAAGGGAGGGGGATGATAATAGGAAAGAGAGTAGATTGAATCTGACATGTCTTTCCTGTCGTCATATAAATACACGACCAATGTAACTCCACATCATGTCCAATCACAATAATGGGATCCTAACTGGAATGAGTCATACTTACTCTATGTATATACAATATTTAAAAATATACTCTTCTGTCAGGTAAATAAATAGAAATAGAAATTTAAAACTGGGCTTTAAAAAAATTAGACTCATTCGGATTTCTTAAACCTTGAAAATCAAACTATTCATTAGTATCTAGAAGTGATGGGGAAAGCCTGGTGCCTGGGAAGACAGGGAACAGGGATGGACAAGTGTCATGGGATTGGGCAGTGACCAGGAAGTAAATCACACCCTGTGCGGAGCCCTCGGGGCTTACTCATGCGACAAGAAACCCAGCCTCTCCACCCTCAGCAAAGCCAGGGAGAAGCCCTCAGACCAATCGGCCAAGAGCGAGCAGCAGGCACCTGGTCTGCGAGAGACAGGGCACAGGAGCCATGAGCGGAGGGTCCCACCTTGGTGACAGGGCAGAGAAGCCTGCACGAGGGAGAAGCTCCCCACAGACGCACCACAAGGCCACGTGATCTCCACCCCATCCCACCCCAGCTGCTAAGGCGCCTACTGGCAACACCTGGCTAGGAGAGCTGGCCTCCAGGAGCCTGAGTCCAGCACCTGCCCACGACCAGCGTCCCACTGCCCACCTGTCCCAAAGTTCCTGGCTGAGATTCCACTTTCCCTCGGGTGGGCTGGCGAGACCTGAACATCCCCGAAGGGCAAGCCTGGGGCAGCTGTCCTGGCCCCCTGGTCAGCCCCCAGTGGGATGCAGGGTCCTGAGGAGACAGTGAGTGACCACACCGCACGAGGCAGCCCTCAGGCTGGGACTCAGGACCCAAGGCTGCATCCACCTCCCTTATCGTGTGGCCCCTCGCTTCTCTCATGATGACCACAGGGTGGGGACGAGGAGCACCTCTTATGTGACCAAGAACTGAGGTAATGAGAAACCTTAATGAAGATGACATCACGCAAGCAGCTGAAAGAACTAAACCATTTCGGCATGTTCCTGGTCTCAGTGTGTGAGGGGTTTGGCTTATTTTGATTTACAGTTTTTGCACAACCTAGAGCCGGATTAATAGAGTCTTCTGGAAGCGAGCCCTGAGAGGGCAACTTGCGATTTCGGAAAACTGTTAAGCTCTGGTTGAGCTCCACGAAATGAAAGGCAGGCCTGGCTCCTGACCTCCCTGCATCTGGCCCGCCGGGGAATCCTCCGCTCAGGGTGAGGGTACTCTTCCTCTCTGGTTCTAGGTACAGGGTTCCCCAGCTTCTACTGCTGGAACTGATGGATCCCTAAGACTTAAGGAATGACAGGGTTCCCACTCAGAGGACAGTGTCCTCAACACAACAGCCACACTGGGCAGAACCCCAGCCACATGCCTCAGTAACACCAGTGATCAAGAACACTAACCGAAGGCTGAATAACAAGGGCACCATGTTCCCCAGACACCTACAAGGTTCTGCAGAATCAGGAAAAATCAAGGTAAATCTCTTTGGCAACCAGGATGACAGACTGAGTTCACTAGCGAAGTGATCTAACACCATGTTACCTCGGTAGGTGTGCTAAACAGGAAAAGAAAATCACATGGACATACACAAATATCTGAGTTTCAATTGCCAAACTAACCAGAGAAATCGGGACAGAGGGTGGAGACTGGAATCATGACTTGGCATTGTTCTTAGGTAAGAGGAACTGCCCCATTGAACGTTCCCATTGTTAGATTTCTTGAGTCAAGTTTCTCATCCCCTGAACATGTTCCCATTAGGATTTTCCTCCACAAACTCAGCCGATTTCTCTGTTTTTACTCTTATCCTTTAATTTTTTCTTTGACTTTTTGATTTTATCAGGCACAATATGGCGGAGGTCAGCATTTCCAGCCGCCATCCTGATTTCAGTGGAGAAGAGAAATCATAATTGATTGGCATGATTCCTACCTACCAATGATAGAAGCATTATCATGAATTCATTGCCATGAAATATTTAAAAGGAGGTGAAGTCAAAGCTTAACAGGCTCTTTTTAAAAAGAAAATCCTTTCCAAATTGTGTTGTGCGCATGAATGGATATGTAACAATGAAGCCCACTATTATGTGTAGTTTCAATGCACCAATAAAAAAGGTCTTAGGAAAATAAAAAGGAAACCATTTTTAGAAAGAACATTCTGAGCCCTTCTGTTTGTCTACTTTAACGCTCTTCGTCCCCCTTCTTTGCGTGTGACATTAATTCCAACTTCTTCAATTAGTTTTGATTTTTAACTTTTGACACGTTCATTGAAAATGTAGGATCTTTAAAAATAAACAAAAACAGCTGTACGAACCTCAGATGTTCAAACATCAAATGGTTTTTGATCAATGTTGACGTTAACGTGTTGGAGGTACAGAGGTGGTAAGACTGGAAAATTCACACTGGACGTATTTATAGCAGCTGAATCTGTCTTGAAGTCGCTTCTACGTTTTGTGAATAGCCCCACAGAGCAACTTTCTGAAACTCATGCTTAAAAACATTAATTTGTGGGCTTTGGAATTTTTTTCCTTTGCCCTCAAGCCCTCTTGGAGGGAAACGTTGAACACCTAACAGTGCGGGATGGTTAATGGTAAGCTCTTTAAGCAGCTGGAAGCTTCCTGAATGAAATGCCTGAGGCTTTCACCCCTAGAACTCTACAGATCTAGTGGGGGTCCTCAAAAACTAACAGCTCCAGTTGGCAGGAATTTCCTCCTGGGAAGCAAAGGGCAAACCACATTGAAAAAGTTCAGAGCTTTTAGCCCGGACTGGGGACTGTTCCACTGGCCAGTGCTGGGCCCAGCCACAGCCCTCCAGTGAGGCCGGGAGATGGGCTTCCGGCAGGAGCAGGGCAGGTGGCCTTCAGTTCCTGCCAGCCCGAGGCACATGGGCCGTCAGGACAGCAAGTCAAGATTGCTCAGTGTTGAACCTGAGCTTCCTGTCAAGTCACCCAAAGACCTTCTCCGAGGGGACGTCTCTGCGTTGACACGTGGAGACCAAATCCCCTTCCGCACAGATGTGAATGGCAAAGACGTCCAGGCCTCCAGCAATGGGCCATTTTAGAACATTTTTCGGGATTTTCAGACAACACCCTATTAAAGCAGTTGCTGATCTGACCCCTCTGTGGGGGTCCCTGCTCCGGGGCTGCCTGGAGGAGCTTCCCCGGGAGGAGCCGTAGAGGTGGGGCCCACCACCTGAGATGCCAGCCTCCCCACTGTCTGCAAGCAGAACCCCAAGGCAGCTCTGTGAGTTCCTCCAGACGCCCCAACACAGGGAGCCTGGATCCCGTCCTTGAGGAAAGGACCCTGAGGAGGTGCGGGGTCCTCTGTGGAGCTGTGGGGACAGTGGAGGAGCAGTGGGGTTAATAAGGCTAAGTTAACAACAAGGGCTGGGGCTTGGGATCATGGCCCTCAAGTTGTTTAAATGTCCTTTATTTGCTAAAATGCTGATAAAACTAGAGAATTACGCACTTCCCTTTCCATTTTTAATGCCTTTAATTGACGAAATAAATTGGCCTCCTATTTCCCTCCTTTTGTCTCCAGTTCTACTAGTTCGGTGTCTTCTCAGCGAGCGTGAGATGGAGGAGAACACGAACACCCTACGCCGTGGGATTCACAACCAGGGGAAATACACACAACACGTCATAAAAGGAAAAATGAAGGTGGCTGGAAAGGCTGTATAATAGAGCAAATCTATATTTCAAAACTTTTAATGTTTCTATAGCATTCTCTCTGAAATTGAGAAGTCTCAAAATAATGTTATTATAATCAATAGATCAAAAAAAGCAGAGGGAGTTTCCTGCCAGAGCGTGCCTACTTCTTTCTATAACCATCAGAGTGTGCCTTTCCAAAAATATTCAAATAAATGTTAGGTCTTTTATCACCATTACAATCGTGAGCAGCACTTATTGCATCTTACCTAAGTACGAGTCCCAGCGCACATCCATGAGGTCGTGGAGAATGGGGTCACTCACAGACCGCTCTCTGACAGGGGCAACGTGAATAGCAGGTGTCAGAAGGTCCTCGTGCCACTTCTATTGGTCTGGTGCCTCCATGAGACCTATGACCCACCTGCTCTCAGCGTGCTGAGTGTCTAAACCAGAGAGCACTCCACTGTGGACCGTCTCACCTCCCTTCTACCTGAAGACCTGCCCTGGTTCCCTCCAACACTCGGTGGTCCACCCTTCCTCCACCCATGCTCTCTTCCAGCTGCCACATGCTTGTGGTCTTACGCTCAGTGAATTTTCAACTTTTCCTACCAGATGAGTGGCCTGGTTTTATTTTCTTCCTCCCCATTCCCATTCACTTTTTAAACTATCAAAAAGTCACTGAAGCTACCCTGACGCTTTCGACACCATCACAGAAAGTCACATAAGGAAAATGATACTCAAGAGCTTGAGCCTCCACCGTTACCCAATGACTTTTTATAAAATGACTTCTCTCACTGAATGTCACTCTGTCCCTGGACTTGACAACAAATATTCTCATAAAAAGCAACCCTAGGGCTGGGGATGTAGCTCAGTTGGTAGAGTGCTTGCCTGGCAAGCACAAGGCCCTGGGATCAATCCCCAGCACTGCAGAAAAAAAAAAAGAAAAAGAAAAAGAAAAGCAGCCCTCGGTCCCACGTAGCAGATTCACATGAGAAAATCAGGCCCAATTCCAACTATAAGCACCTTGAAATGCTAGAGAAAATCTAGCCACCGTCACCCACCCTACCTTCTGGAAAGGGTTTATGCACACTCTACACAGCAAAGAGCAAAAGGAAGAAAAAGAAATCCTGAGGTCCAGACCAAAGAGAGAGACAAGCCAGGGTGGCTAGCACTGCCTCGCGCATAGCACCCAGGGGATCCCCACTACAGACAGATTCCGAGGGCCGTGGCTGTGGGCCCAAGACCCGAGCAGGACCACGGGCAAAGCCTGTGGCCCAGGGGGGCAGGAGCATTAGAACTGGACCCTCCTCACAAGAAAGCCAGGGGTGGGCCCTCCATGCCCAAGGGGAAAAAGGTCATGTGGCAAAATCCAAACTGCACTTCCATGACCTGAATGTCCACCAGGCCAGAGAAGAGGCAGAGAGGCAGAGCAGAGACGGACCACCAACTAACCCATAAATACCTGAACCAAGACATCAGAGCCCCCAGGGCTCAGGCAGGAGCAAAACCAAACACTCCACAGACCCACCTTCACGTCTTAGGTCAGAGCGAATTCACAAAGAAGCCAGTGTCACTGAAGATGCGCCCACGAGCAAGTATTCCAAGGACAGGAAGAAACACTCACTGATTCCATTACAGGAGCTGCAGAGGATGGGAAGGAGGAGGACCCGCACCCCAGACCTGGGATAAAAGGCCAAGCCAAAACCATCTGCAAAACACACGTGAAAGACTTTTCAAAAAAATAAGTTAAGATCATAATGAAAAAATACAAAAGCACAATGAACCACAGGCAGGCAGAGCTGGAGCCCCAAAGAGAGTGTTCCAGAAATGAAAGTCTCATCCCCGAGTTTCAAAACCAGTTCATCAAAAAGGATGAGGGGAAAACAGGCGAAGCCTCTGGAAAGCAAAGAGGTAGCAAGGAATCGGGGGCTGGTGTGCGGCGCCGGGCGGGCATGGTGGGAGGGAGGGCTGACAGGCTCCGGAGTGGACTGGGGGGTGGCGACTCAGAATGAACAAGGAAGGGAGCGCTGAGCAAGATGAGTGCGATAACTCCACCTCGAGGCCGTGACACAACATCAAAGGCAGAAGGGAAGCCTCCAAGGTGACGGGAAAGGAGATGATCTAACAGGAAACTAACTGGTGCAGGCAGGTTCCTCATCAGCCACAGCAGAGGCCAGAAGGCAAGAAGATAGATGATACTGTTGAAGCACGGAGGAAATCACGGTGGACCTCAAATCACATCATGCAAAGTCACCGTGAGGACCAGAGGGTCTGCTGCTCATGGACAGTTAACCAGCTAAAAGACTGCCCAAGTGCATCTTCAACAGAAGGAAATTAAACCCAGAAGGGAAAGCAGGTGAAAACTCAAGCTGCAAAGATTAATGAAGAAAATCAGTGAGCAAATTGATAAATCTAGATAAGCACGGATGCAACTTAAAACACAGTCATGATCGAAGGATTTAAAACAAAGTAAAACTACAGACGTAGGCAGCAGAAGCCACGAGGGACACAGGAGGAGGTCGGAGCCTGAGGGCCTGGTTCTGCTTGGATGTGGGCAGAGAGGATGTTCAGATCTGGGAATGAAGGACACTGGAAAACTGTGGGCAGACAGTATGGACAGACTAGCATCACAACACAGATTCCAAAAACAGGGGGGTGGGCATAGGTGTGATAAAGTCAGAAAAAGGTAAAAATGGAAGCACAGAATAAGTTGACAGTCATAAACACCAATTCATTCTATAATTATGAACAGACCATCTATAAATAAACATCACTGTCAAAATCAACATGTTCAGTCTGGATGATCTGAAAAATCCTTTTATACTCCATTTATGAGCAATATGTCTAAAGCATAAATTAACATAGATTTATTTAAAGAGATGCACCTGACATACCAAGACAGCAGGTTGGCTGATTAAAAAAAAAAAAAAAAGAAAAGTTCCAGTAGCGATTTTATTACAAGGAAAAATCAGGCTTTAATTATTACTTACTAAGGATAAAGGTGGGCAAGACTCAAGGATAAAAAGCAGTAATTCATCGTGCTGTCATCTATAACTTATTAGGGAAAAAAGCAATAATTCAACAAGATATAAAAACTCAGAAGCTATATGCACCAAGCAACAGAGCCTCAAAGTATAGAAGCAAAATTTAATGGAATTATCAACAGAAACAGAAAACTCTTTGAGAGAGATTGTCATTTTCTCCCAAACTGCCCAACCAAGTAGACACAGGGTAGAATGAACCTCAGAGAATTTTCCTGAGACCCAACCTGGGACAATTGGTGTCTAGACCTAAAGCTGAGGCCGTTGGCCTTCCTCCCAGGTAGAAGGGCAAAAAGAAGGGATGGATGCAGGGCACAGTGGTGCACACCTGTAATCCCTGCAAATCAGGAGGCTGAGGCAGGAGGGTTGCAAGTTCAAAGCCAGCCTCAGCAACTTAGTGAGGCCCGAGGTAACTTAGTGAGACCCTGTCTTAAAATAAACAATAAAAATGGCTGGGGATGTGGCTTAGTGGTTAAGCACCTCTGGGTTCAATCCCTGGCACAAAGAAGAAGAAAGAAGAAAAGAGGAGGAGAATGAGGAGAAGTAGAAGGAGGAGAAGAAGGAGGAGGAGGAGGAGGAGGAGGAGGAAGAGGAGGAGGAGATGATGAAGCGGCTCCCTAAAGTCCTCTCATGCACACACTAATCCCATCGGTGCCCGTGGAGCCCGATGGCCTCATGCACCTCCCACGGGCCCACCTCCTAATGCTGCCCCTCACCTGGGAGTTGAGCTCCCACATGTGAGTCCTGGAGGGACACCACGTTCACACTGCAGCAGGGGACATCAGGTTGTGTCTCCCATGGATGTCCCTAGAGGCCGGTCTTGCTGACCTGGAGATAAGCTCAGGAATCAGTGTGGTGGGGGGGCAGCTCCGGAGAAGCTGAGGGAGCCAGGAAATGATGGGGTCTCCATGCCACAGTGTCAACAGGGACAGCCACAGCCAAGCCCCCACCTCGGAAGCAGCCAATATCATTCACCCTCTGCCCACCCACACCCTGGGCTGCTGAAACAGTGGCTGGGGAGGGGGTCAAAGTCATGGAACAGACCTCCCCCTCCAAGCCCCAAGGCCCATTCCTCACGACATGGAGGACAGAGTGTAGGGAAGAAGGAGAATCACGAAGAGGCCGTGTGGATGTGCATTTGGTGTGCGCCATGCTTGGATATGCCCAGCGTGATAAACCTAACGGTGACTACTACAGCAAGCAAACACACCCAGCGTCTCACAGCTACCTCCTCTGCGTGTGTGTGCGTGGTCGGGCGTGAGAGCCTAAAGCCACGTGAGTGTTATCAGTCTCCACCAGAGAGGAGAGCGGGCAGCTCTTCATTCTGCTCCACACAGCAGGAGAGACGGAAGAGACTCGTGAGCACGGACATGGCAGAGGGGAGATCCCTGAATGCACCCGCTACATCAATGATCCCACGAGGCCCAACAGGCATGAAAGGACCCCAAACCCAACAGAAAATGCACACTCCTCCAACGCCCACAGGGAGCTTATCAAAGCCAGGAAGCAGGTCCCAAAGAAAGCACCCACAGGTGCCCGGGAGTGAAGGCCCACAGAACACACCCTCGGTACAAGGACACACAACTAGGAAAACCAAGGCAACATCAAACAACAACAGCAACAAAAGCCTTTCAAACTAAAAAATAAGAAATGATCATCTGCCAAAGGAAACTGTGAAGTGACTGGAGCCGAACCCCATAAAGACGGGCACAGGAACTCGACCAGCGCGCCGACCTGTGCAAACTGGACACAGGATGTCAAGGAGAGAAGGAGCGTGCAGACCGTCTGGCCTGAGCAGAGCTCTAACATGCTCACAGAACACGTGTGTGTGGTGTGTGTGCACAATCTGTGGCACACCTGGGCATGAAGAAGCAGAGACGGAGAAGAGGAGCTCCCACGGCCTCCTGAATGCTGCCTGGAGGAGGAGGAGGGCCGGGACAGGGTTGCCAAAGGGTCAGCACCTCTGTATGGAAGCGGCACTTCTTTCAAAGGAATCAGAAGAAAACGGCTGAGTGACAGCATGTGTTAAATTCGGTTGCTGATTCTCGGGGTTGATTGCTTTATTACCATGGGGTGTTGTGTGTTCCAAATAAACAGAGTAACAGGAAAGCCATTCAAAGCTCAAGTTCATTTCCATGCAGCTCCTGAGTCTGGCTCTGGCTGCAGCCAGCAGCACAGACACCCTGGAGGCCTTGGGGTGGGTGCTGCACTGGCGTGGAGTGAGGCAGCAGGCAGCAGGGTCCTGGGATCCAGGGCAAGAAGCCACATGGCCAGTGCTGGGGTTTCTCCTGCCACAGGGCCACGCTGCCCTGCAGGGAGTGAGAACGGAAATGTTTCCCTAAAGCAATGCTGGATTAAAAAGGGAGGCCCAAGCCCCCACTGTGGCCTAAGGCAGTGCGTGGAAGCATCTTCAAAGCCATGCCAGTGCACCGCCACGCCTGTCTGTGCCCATGACCCCTGGGCCAGAAAGCAGAGCCGGGCCTGGCTCCCTTCTCCACAGAGGGACCTGGCTCCACCCGCTTCCTGCCTGCAGCTTCTGCATCAGTGAACCTGGGTGTGCAGGGACGGGAGGGGCTCAGGTGCCTCCCGGGTACAGGAGAGTTCCGTGCACAGGGCAGAGGGGGACTGGACCACAGAGTGTGGCGCAGAGGGGCAAGGAGCTTGGCCCCAGCCATCACGGTGCTCTCTGGGGGCAGAAAGGAACCCTCAGGCCATCCCCCTCCCGGCCACCACACGGGCCAAACAGGTCTCTTCTCAGCAGTCTCTAGCACAAAGCAACCCAGATCTAGCACAATGCAAGGGGCTGCTTCATCCACTGGCCAGGACAGCAGCAGAACTGGCCTGGAAGACAGGAGAGAGTGTCTCGGGTGGCGGAGGAGAGCAGTCACAGATTGAGGTGGTCGAACAAGAGCTGTGCCCCCACCAAAAGACCCTAGAGAGATACCAGTCCTGGAACCCACCAAGCACCAAGCACCAGGGTGGGGGGCAGGCGGGACCCGAGGCAGAACTCGAGTGCTCACACCCAACGCTGTACCAGCTTCATCCATGACACATCTCTTCCTATCGGGCCATGTGTCTGAAGAGGACCAGGATGTGACGTAGTGCCACCCCACCCGCGCCTCAGCAACTTCCTAGGCCAAGCCACCACCCTCCTCCTGCAGATCATGAGCGATGGAGGCAGCTCCCCGGACCTGCACCTCCCACCTCCCAGTGACTGTCCGCACGGCACCAGGCGGCGGGTGGACACAGCCATCATCTGGCCATTCTGCTGCTCCAAACGCTCCAGTGCTGGGCTCTGCAGGGCACAGACTCCAAGCCAAAGGCCAAAGCCTCCTGGTGGCCTGTCAGCACCCCTTCAGCAGCTGCCCTCTTCCTTCCCTGACCTCATCTCCACTCCTCCGCCCGGCTTCGTCCAGCTGTCCTGGCCTCCTTACTGTTCCTCAAGCTCAGAAAGCACTGTCTGTTCCTGGGTCTGGAATGTTCTCCCCTGATAGCTCCCGCTCTCCCTTGGCCCCGGCCAGCCTTGGTCATGTCAGTCTTTCCATTATGGGTCATTCTGTCAAGTCCCGGCCCCTGACACCCTCCTCCACTGACTCTGCTCGACTTTTCCTCTCAGCAATCCCTCCTCTGAATTGGGCCTCTGACGGCCCATCCTATTTTCCAGCTGTGTCCCAGGAGGACGGGAGACCGAGGGCAGGGCCACTACTCTGCCATCAGCCATCTTCAGCACCCAGCACAGGCTCCACGCTGACTGGCAAGCGAGGAGAGGAGGGAAGACTTCTCTCTCCTGGTTTAGGGACTTTGCACCAGGTGTGGAGAAAGGGTCTCGTGGGAGCTTTCTTTCCTAAGTCAACATGCTAATGGGCTTTATTCAAATAAACTAAATTTAGATGGAGACCTTTAAAAATCATTTCTCTCAAGTAAGTTACGTGGACTCTAGCTCATAAATAGGAGGAAGAATGTGGGTGACATTTCCAAGACCGTAGCCAATGCCAGCCAAGTAAAAAACATACAAAACGTCCTGAGGACCCAGCCTTGTCTAAATGCGATGAATTCCGTTCCCAAGATGGTCATTGTGAAATACCTACAGGAGTCTGGGATACTATTTAAATGGAACCTTAAAAGTTTTCACAAAAATAGTTTCCTGAAAATGTTATTAAGTGTATTATTTTTCCTTTTTTCGAAACAAAATAAAAGTAATAGTTTTGTGCTTAAAGCGTATTAAAAAAGCTTTGAGATTTTATTTGATTTAAAAACGTGTTTTAGCCGAGTGTGGTGGTGCACACGGGTAGGCCCGGCAGGGAGGCCGAGGCAGAAGGATCCCAGGTTCCAGGCCAGCCTGGGCTGCGCAGCAAGACCCTCAGCAAATGAGCGAGGCCCTGTGTCAAAAAATAAAAAGAGAAAACGGCTGGCATGTGGTTCCTTGGTAGAGGATCCCTAGGACCAAGTGCCAGTACCAAAAACGTGTACAGGTAGGTAGGACAGGTAGGAGGGAGGTGGAGACAGAGCTAGGCCTGCGTCTCAGCGTCCACCTGCACTGGCTCCGGGCCTGCTTCTTCTTGGCAGCCTGACATGCACAGCGGCAGATTTCTCCCACATCAAGAGCACTTGCTCAATGAATCCTCGGGTCCCTTTTGGAGACACTCTGCTGGCCCATCCTCCATGTTGTCGGAAGACTCTGTAGGTTCTCCCGAGTCCACAGAGGCCAGCGGGACACACAGCCGCTGGGAGCCCTCCAGGCTCCTTCCCCGGCCACGTCTGGAGAGCACATGGCACTGAGACACCAACCAACTTTTCGAGAAGATGCTCAACTCTAACAGAGGCCCACTGAGATCCTTCTCCACCTCCATGCGCTGCCTGGTCCCTCTCGGCTTCAATAACTCACTCACTCCTAAGTAGATTTGAAGCACCTAATTGGGTGTTGTGGCAAGAGCACAGTAGGAATGCCTCCGTCGGCGGAATCGGCGATGATAAACTCATCCAAGACTATTCAGAAAAGTCACAAATGAGACCGGGCAGTTTAACTGGCATGAGATTAAAAATGAAATCACTGTCCTTTAGTCAGACTTGGTCCCCTAAACAAACAGGATCACGAGCTACAGTTGACATGCGTCTGCTCGGAAAGGACTAGAATGTGCGCCTGGTGATCTCATCAGAGCGGTGGTGAACTCATGGCTTCAGGCTTGTCACACACGGACTGTTCCCACCGGTGGAAACCGTGGAGCTCCTCCCCCGCCTCTCATGCCGAGTTCATCATTCTCATGAGAACGTCAGAGTCCCCTCCCAAGCAACACTGTCCCCAGCTGAGGCCACCAAACAGCAGCAGGCAGTGCACCTGCAGAGAGGGTCCTGCTCACTGTGAGGACGTGCCAGTCCTGGCCAGCTCCTTCCCACTCTCTCCCGCGATCCACCCCCACCACCACCAGCAGTGGGACAGCCTTCTGTCCTGTCTTGCAGTGAGGGTGCCAAGTGGCCCTGAAGAGGCTGCATGAGTCAGGGAGGGACTCCAGGTCCATGCGTAGCTCACTTCCAAAGACCAGGTGTTCCACCTGGGAAGGGACCCCGAGGGGACCCACCCCTCCCTACAAGAGACTCAGGTTCACCTCCAAGGCCAGCCCCTGGGCAGCGCTTGCTGCCCAAGCTCCTGTGGCACAGAGGTCAGTTCAAGGCAGCCATAGCTTCACCACCTGCAGCCCGAGCTCTGAACCCAGGCGTCTCAGAAACTCAGAGCTCCGGGGCCTTGGAGAACACCCCATCCTGCTCACAGGACAGCGGTAATCTGAGGCTCAGCTCGTGGATGGCGGGTCCCTCAGGCGTCATAAGCAACGGAAGAGTACTAGCTGGCAGCTCAGCATGCTGACTTGGAGCCCGAAGCCCTGGGCTTTTCCTCCCCATAATAATAATTCATTACTTATAGGTAAGAAGGAACAGCTCACCCATTCCACAGACCCACAGAAGAACTGAGGCATCCAGGAGGGGAGGACACTGGACACATGTCACCAGGCTCTCGCCTAGTTAATGTGGCTAGTTCTACAGGCCCGTGCTCAGTCAGCATCCGGCAGCAGTTCCCTAAATAACAAGAGCATGTGCAGCTCCTGTGAGTAGGTAAGGCCCTGCGACAGAGCCACGCCAGGAAGACGCCAATGACACCGACTCTGGATTCTGGGGGCTCACTCTCCTAACACATGCCCTGTCCTTCCTGTCTGAGGCTTCCTCTCTCTTCTCACACTGTGCCACTTCCTCCCTGCAGGTAGAGTGGCCGTCCAGGACCATGCAGATGAAACCAAGGGGCCCAGGTCTGGATGAACGGCTTCATGAGCACTGGACCAGTCTGGGACTGCTGGTGTCCAGGTCTCTCCTTAGGCCAGATATGCACACACAGGTGGAAAGGGCCACGGTCGACCAGCGAGGTGGGGAGAAGGCACAGAGCGCCACCAGCTGGGCCCCAGCAGGGTGTGTCTGCGTTGGGGGACCCACAGCTTCAACCTGGTCCTCACCATGTGCTCGATCAGGTCTGGGCTCGACAAGTGTGTGTGTCAGAGCAGCAGAGACGTGCTGAAGTCCTGTGAAGGTCAGGGTGACATCACCACCAAACTCTACCCCAAGCGGAGTCCCAAGCCTCCACACTACTAAAAGGCAAATGCACGCTGGGTGCAGAGATGCACTGAGCCAGCTCAGCAAGTCCCACCAAGCCACTCGGCTCACCCTCCCTCACTAAGCAATGAAACCACTGTAGAATCAGGTGGCAATGCCAGCACAGCCCACAAAGCCCACTGCTACTTCACCAAGGGACAAGACCTCAGATGACACAAAATAAATTGAGAGATGCCAAATGACCTGACTGAATAAACTGGTTGCCTGAACAAAATGTGATCCAAACTGACTTATCCTGGTGCCGAGAAGCCCCAAGCTCCCCCTCTCTTAGGTCAGGTTTGCACACCTGGAGGGTACCTGTCGAAATGTGAGTGTACTTTGGGAAGGTCTCAGATGGGAAGCAGTGGACCACAAAGGTGGGGTCACAGGCTTTGAGGCCAGAGTCGGTTCTGATCTGATGAACATCACTAGCTGGGTGGCCTGAGGTGCATTCCTTTTTCTATTCAATGGAGTCTCCTCAGAGGCAGCTGACGACATTGAGAGAGGGTTGTGAAGAAGATATGCAGACAGCGTTCCTTAAACCATGGCTGATCAGTACCAGGGTGCTCATCATGAGCACATCAGGCAGTGAGGCTTGATGAGAGGGTTCTGCCTGTTGGAGAGGAAAAGTCTGGGTCTGTAGCTTTGCCAATTTCCATGGTGTAAATACTCACCTCTTGGCCAACTCCACTACCACATGCGATGGCAGAACTGAGAGTCAGGGAAAGAGACCCCCAGGCAGCTCCTGCAGGCTGCCAAGAGCCAGCCTTGGCTCCCTCTGCTCTGGCCTTCAGTCCATGTGATGACCTGCTGTGGCTTCCCCTGCGTGGCAAAGCACCTGGCACCCAGTGTGCACTCAGAAACACCTCATGGGTGAATTAATCATGAACAAGAAGTCATTACAGATACTAAGTGATTTTCATCTACTAATAATTAGGCTTAACCTTGAACTGAGACTCGGGGCAACGTTTTGATAAATACTGGAAAGGGAGAGGGGACATCAGAGCACAGGCTGTTGTCTGTGGTTGACTGTGAGCACACAGACGTGCCAGACGATACCGAGGGCTGGGTCCAGGACACGGGCCAGGCTCAGCAGATTTCAGCCAAACCAAATGGAATGGAATAAGACAGAGTGGAGTGCAGTGCAATGGAGTGCAGTGGTGTGCAGTGAAGTGCAGTGGAGCACAGTGGAGTGGAGGGTGGTGCAGTGCAGGAGGTGCAGGGAAGCAGAGCACAGTGCAGTGGAGTGGAGCACAGTGGAGTGGAGGGTGGTGCAGTGCTGTAGGTGCAGGGAAGCAGAGCACAGTGCAGTGGAGTAGAGCAAAGTGCAGTGGAGCAAGAAGAGCGGAGGGTGGTGCAGTGCAGGAGGTGCAGAGAAGCAGAGCACAGTGCAGTGGAGTGGAGCACAGTGGAGTGAAATGCAGTGCAGTGGAGCAGAGCGGAGTGTGTTGCAGTGCGGTGGGTAAGTGCAGCAGTGCACAGTGGAGCAGAGTGCAGTGGAGCAGAGTGCAGTGTGGGGCAGTGAGATAGAGTACAACAGATTGCAGTGGAGCAGAATGCAGTGCAGTGTGATGCAGTGGAAAGGGATGAAGCAGAACTGAACAAGGATCCAGAAAGCAAGTGAGCACAAAAGTGTGCTCAGGAGACCCTCGGCCTCTAAGAGCAAGGAAGCCCACCTTCCCTCCTTCACGTTCACCACAGGCAGGACCTGGAGCGCATGCCCTCAGAGTTCCAGGGTGGAAGCAGTCTAAGATGCCCCTTCATGAACGAGGGTTTCTCTCTACTTTAAATGCAGTTCCATTGTTTTTTCTGAAATTACCTGGAGTCAAAGGATTCCAACAATGCCACAACTCAGAATATCAAGACGTTCCCTGGAGATCCCCAAGAAAATCATAAGCTATCCTTTTGCCAGAGGCTAATCTGTGCATCCAAGTCTCTGTTTTGTTTTGTTTTACTGCCGTGCTGGGGATCAAGCCCAGGGCCTCACACATGCCAGGTAAAGGCTTCGACCACTGAGCCACACCCCCACAGAGAGCATCACGTGCTGCTTCTCCCAGCAACCTCTGGGTGACCTCCACCCAGGGACAGCGGAGACCCAGTGAGTCATCCAGCTGCATCTTGGCAAATGTCATTTATTCCCCTGTGAATTTTGGCAGAGAAGATGTCAAGATCCTTCCAGTTCTAAGATCCAGCGGTACCATAAATATGACCTAAAGAGATTTAATGAAAAGCCTCTGGAAAGAGTTGCTCATGGAGAAACACCCCAGGCAGGGCGCACATTTTCTTTTCCAGCCCTTCCTCCAACCATAACAGGTCTGGAATGGACTCTGGGAGGACCCTGCCACCAGCCATGTGGTCAGCTTCTCCCTAACCAAACAGAAAGGGCAGGCAAGACCGGCCCAGGCTGGGCGCTCTCCACGCGCTGTGGTCCATGCCTGACATTTAGGACAACATTGTGCTCAATCAGTTCAGAGTTCTTCCTAAAGCGTCCATGCCTCCACTTGCAGTGGTCTTCGTGGATGTTTGGAAGTGTCAGGGCAGCAGGCACGCTGTTTTCTGAGTCCTCCTTCCTCGCCCCTCTCCGTTTAGGAGACAGTACAAGTCCAGAACTCACTTCCACTCCAAGTCCTGACGCAGGTCACTGGGGCTTCCCTCTTATTCACGGGGTGGAGAGAGGCCCTACGGTTTCCACGTCACCACCTCCCGCTTCCCATGCTGCTTTCAGATGTCATCTTTGTTTCCTGGATGGTTTGCTGAGCACCCACAGCTGACCAGGTACAGAGAGGACTCCCCCTCGAGAGCAGGGAACTGTGGAGGCCCTAACAATCCCACAGTGACAGCAGCATGGACAACAGGGAGCAGTGCTTGAAAGAACACATAGGAGACGGGTGACCATGAGGCCTCGTATGCCACAAGTCCCCTCTGCAGCTTCGCTCCACTTGTCCATGGGGCCAGGGGAAGCGGCAACTTCGACACCATGAGCAGGAGGATCAAAGAGCAGAAGGGTCCAGAAAAGCAAGGCAGAGGTGTAGGTAGGAACCTGGGAGAACAAATGTCAATCCCAGCCCCCATGAGAAGCTGGAAGCCAAGCAAGGAACACGACCTCGCCCTGAGAAGCCAGCCTCAAAACCTGCACAGAGGCGGGGCAGAAACCACCGGGGTACCCAGGCCCACTCTGGAGGTGGGACAGAGAACACGGGAAGGACCGTGCAGGTGTCTTTCAGTCACCAAGCAACTGGATCACGTCAACTCCGACACTCCCTGGACCCCAAGTCAAAGGCTTGGGTGGGACATGTTCATACACCATCACTCTAAGGTCCCTAAGTGGACAAGAGCAGGTCAATTCCTTCATTTGGGGAAAATAAAACCTCTTTAAAACAGAACTCAATGAGAAGGACACACTCAGCCCTGCAGCAGAGGATTCTTCTGGAGAAAAGCAGTGGCCTATGGGGACAAAGCCACTCTGTGACTGAGACTCAGCACAGGCCACATCCTCCAGGCACAGCAACACAGGGCTGGCAGCTAAGCACCCAGAGGTGGGTCCTGGTTCCTCTCTAGCCACAGAACATTGCTCAAATTACACTCTGCACTCCAGTGTCACCAACTACCTGAGAATAAAATTGAGCTCACCCCCAGGGTGGCGGGGAGAACTAAGAGAATCCCTCTGTGTTAAAGAGCAGAACCCAATTCTGAAAATTTAGCAAGTGCTTCAAAAGTCAATGTTAGTGTCTACAGAAGGAAGTGAGGGACACAAAATGGCCATACAGGGCTGGGTCGCACGGGCCAGACGTGACGGATCAAATCCAATGCAGCCTTTGTGACCCACCGCCATCCATTTTCCCAGCTCCTCCAAGATGGCGCCATGATCACCTACACAGTTCCCTCCCCATGCCCCAGCCTGTCTGAACACTAGGCTAGGCTACAAGTATTCCAAGGGCCTCAGATTCATACTCCAGTGGGGCCTGGGGCTGTAGCCCACATGACCCAGCAGAGCTCAGGCACTTGTAAGTGTCCCTCTTGGGCGTTTGTGTCTGCTCCCTCCCGGACTTGCTGATCCCTTCTTCCCTCCAACTCTCCCAGTTAATCACCCTGCCACCCCCAGCCTGCTCTGCCTGCCGGCCTTGGAGCTAATTAAGGCTGTGGCCCCGAGTGTATTTGTAAAGAAGTACAACGGTGCAGGAGATCTGCCAGCAAACACGAGAGGTCCTGCTTCTGAGATTGTACTGAGTGGGGACAGCTGCGGAGGCCCGACACAATGCACTAGGTGAATCTATCCTATTTCAATCCACCTTGCCTGACACAGTCTATAGGGCCAGAATTTATTACCAGCCTTGTGGCTTCATAAATTAGCACGTCACGCTCCCGCCATACCTCGGGGTGCGGTCACACCTGGGAATTCGTGGCATTCCGTCTTAGAGCAGCATCATCGCCATCACCTCCCTGCACAGGGGTATTAATTTTATCCTGAGAGATAATTTATCATGGTTATCATGAGAATACCAACATCAACAAAAGAGGGAAAAAACATGTAGGTTATGGTTTAATTGCCTCCATCAATCTTAAAGGGAAAGGAGAGAGTTGGTAGAGCCCTCCAGCTTTGGAGGATCTCCGGCAGGCTCGGGGTTATTCCAACTCCAAATGCTTTAGGCAACAGAATGCGCAACCACGCAGGGAAAAACCCGCTGCAAGCGTGCAGGACACCAGCCACGCAGAGCCACCGCACTCTGCTGGAGAGTCGGTGCCGTGTGCTTCCTCCAAGGGCTGGACGCAGGGAGTCCGTACGTCAGCACCGTACTCCCCCAACATAACCCAGCGTCCTCCTGCTAATGGTCTGTGTGTCTGGTCTGGTCTGGTTTTATGTGCCCGGCTGTGGGTTCAGTTTGGTTTGGTTTGGAAGATGGAGAGGTTACGCAGTGGAAAAGCTATGACTTATTCTTTTGTTCTTGTTCATGACTCTGGGGACTAAACACAATGCCAATTCCACTCCCCTGCCCATGTGTCACAGCCAAAGGGGACTTTTGGTTTCTAACTGCAAAATCCCCAGTGCATTCTGGAGTCCTGCGGCCAGCGTAGGAAGGAACGCTATCAAGATCAGAAAATGACTAATAAGAAAAAACACTGGTTTTATCTGTTTTAAAATGTAGATTTCATTGACTCACGGACTCACAGACAAGGGCCTGATTTTTTAATAAATTAGAAGTTAGAGAAGGCAAACCCAGGAAACGTTCCCATTCCCAAGATCTGAGGGATGCCAGGAGTGGCTGGCATCATAGTGTCACCTGTGTGGTGGGAAAGCAGGGACTTGACAGACGACACAGGCTTGAACGGGGGCTCCGCTGTGCACTGCCATCCTGGGTGACCCAGGCTTCCTGAGGGGCACACGGTGGGGGCCTGGGGTGTCCTGAAACAAGGTGGGCTGGCAGAGCGAGGAGAGTGGGTCTGTGTGGAAGCTGCTTCCGTGCCCTCCCCGAGCACAGACTCACTGCGTCAGGGGGTGGAAGGCACCCCCAGCCCCCCAGGAAACTGCTGCTCTCATCGGCTTTTTCGGTGCTGTGACTACATGACCAGACCCACACAACTGCAGAGGACGACAAGTTTATCTGGGCTCATGGTTTCAGAGGTCTCAGTCCACAGACAGCCAGCCCCATTCCTCAGGGCTTGAGTGAGGCAGAACATCAGGGCAGAAGAGCATGGCAGAGGGAAGCAGCTCACATGGTGACCAGGAAGCAGACAGACTCCACTCACCAGATACAAATATATACCCCAAAGCCAGTCCCCAATGCCCTGCTCCAGCCACACCCCTCCTGCCTTCAGTTGTCACTCAATCCCATCAGGGATTAATTCACTGGGTTAAGGCTCTCACAACCCAACCAAATCCCCTCTGAACCCCCTCACAGTCTCACATGTGAGCTTTTGGGGGACACCTCACATGCAAACCTGACATCGGCTGAGCACAGCCATGGTTCTCACTGCTCACTGAAAGGGTGAAAAGCACAGGAAGGTAACCATCTTAAAGATGACCCTGGTAAACAAGAGGAGGTCAAGCCTACAGCGGGTCACAGGACTTCAGGTGGAGGGAGGTCTGAGGTGTCTGGAGTTGTCATGACCAGTGTGGATGGAAAGCCAGGGGCAGGATGAGGTCTCCAGGAGTTCCAGGGGCCGCCCCATTCTGTGATAGAAGATCTGTGGAGGGACATGTGGCTCCCTTGCTCCCCCAACAGGATGGTGGCACTCCGCGTGTCCTCCTGGGCCCTGTCTGCCTCTCAGTAAGCACAGCATGTTTCTCTCCATCAGCTTTGGAAGTGGCCCATGCACCAGCCCATAAGTGTGGGCAGAAGTGAAAGTGAGCCGGGTCCCCGTGGCACCTGGAGAGGAACTGCGGGTCTCTAAGTGCCCCTTGCACCTGTGCCCGCCACCTGACCAGAGAACACCCCCCACAGCTGCTGCCCTTCCACCAGCACCCAGCACGGAAGACGCTGAGCCTGACAGAGCCACAGTGGGCCCAAGTGTCTGAGCTGGAAATGCGTGGTCACTCTCCTGGGCGAGCCACAGACGTTGGGGGCTTTCTGATTCCGCAGCAAACCTAGTGCAGAAAGGAAAACTACTGCCCAGTAAGGAGCTCCCCAGGACGGGGTGGGGTCCCTCACACGTGCCAGGCCACCAAGCTCGGAGAGGCCCAGGACTGTCAGGGTGGGCTTGAGAGGATCCGAGGACGGTTGGGCTCACCTGGGAATGGCTCTGCCCAGGGGCCATCCACCCAGGCCCCCGATCCTTTCCCAGGACAGGGCCCGCTCTTGGTAGGGCCCTGCAGGAGCTGCATTCGATGACCCTCTACCAGCTGACGAGCCAGCAGGTTACTCAGAGGAACCTGGTCTTCGTGGGCTGACAGACAGACTGCTCCCCGGGGCACGGATGGGCAGAGTGCAGCGGAGAAGGTCTTGAACTGCTTGGAACGGCAGGCTGCCCGGGAGTCTGAGAAGTGGGCACAGGTGTGTGCCCAGGTGCAGCACCAGGGAGCATGGAGGCCACCTGTCCACAGATGCTGCCATCCTGGACCCAGCACATGCCCGTCACAGGCTTTCAGTGCCCTCATTTTGGTCAAAATCTGGATTTTTTACCTCCGCTGCTCAGTGAAACCCACCAAAAGGCCTTCCTCCTGCCTCTGGGGCGATCGACAAGGAGACTGTGAGCTGGTTCACATGTAGGTAAATGAGCCTCTGCCACCGCCCAGAGAAGGGTTCCATGGTGTCTTGCACTATGACACAGGTCACACCTATGCGCACGTACACACACACACGCAGGCAAACCAGCCATGAGCTACAGACATACGCACACATGACATACAACACACACGCACATACACACACAGAATTTGCATGAAGTGAATAGAAAGGAAGTCAAAACCCAGATTCATTTCCCTTGCATTGTGTACCAGGTTAAAAACTAGAGAGGACTAACAAGATTTCAGAGTTCTGTACCTCATCTCTGAAGTGTTCATCACATCCAAAATGTGACCACATACCCTCCCCTCACCTGCACACTCGGGCATGCCTGCCGCTGGGCGCGGTGGCGCCTACCTGTATTGTAGCAGCTCGGGAGGCTGAGGCAGGAGATGGCAAGTTCAAAGCCAGCCTCAGCAACTTAGAGACTTCCTAAGCAACTTGGCGAGACTCTGTCTCAAAATAAAAGACAAAGAGGGCTGGGTCTGTGGCTCCGTGGTAGAGTGTCCCTGGGATAACCCCCAGTGCCAAAAAATGAGGGAGCGAGCGCACCTGGGGACCACGCACGTCTGTCAGTGTCGTGGAACCTGCTGCAGAGGAAGAGCTGCTCTCAGGACGGCCTCCCTCCTGCAGAAACGAAGCTCCGAGGTGCTTCGCACAACAGCGACCTCATGACCAAGGCAGAGGTCTTCCCTGCTGGAGGGGTGCAGACAAGGGGACCCTGTGCGTTTGGGCCGAGCCTTCACCACCTGCAAGGATCGTCCACAACATGACGCCACGCGTCATTTTCACACTCAGCCGCTGGATTTCCTACAGGACACCTGTGTGACTGACAACTGAACCGAGTCACTCCCCCGGGGGAATTTCTTACAGTATTTGTGCAGTCCTCTGGCTGCAGGTCCTCACCTATCCAATGTTCTCAAGAAGTTCTCATGTTGAATATGGAACCCCTGGTGAAAGCCTCTCAGCCTTCGTCAGCCTGCAGGATGCATTTAAAGCCTGGGAAGCTCTGAGAAGCCACCACGTGACTCAGCAGCCAGGCTGTCTTCTGGATCTTTCCTGGCCAGCCCTGCTGCCACCCTAGGGTGCCGAGGCAGCCAAGGGCTGGCTGCCCCAGGAGAAGGCTGCAGGCCTGGCCAGCCTGCTGGAGCACCCCGCACCCCGCTCACGCCTGCTTGTCCATTCTCATGCTGGAAGCCACCCTGAACCCCAGGCAGTCTTCTGCGGTCCTCAATGAGTGCCTGTCCACCTCTGCCTGGGACCCCCAGGCTTGGATCTCAGTCACTCTCCCCAGCTGTGTGACCGTGGACAACGCCAATAAATTTCCTGAGCCTGAGTTTCCTCCTCTGTGAACTGGAATGAATGAGCTCCCACCCTGTGGAACTTGGAAGCGATGAGATACTTAATAAACGCAGAACACCTAGAGGAAAACTGGGCAGCACCCAGCAGGCTTCGCCTGGGCCCTGGCCACAAGCACCAGCCTTGCGTTTCTGTGACTGCCTCCCCAGGAGCACTGAGTCCTTTAAAAACACACCTCATCGTTTCACTGTCACCAGCACCTGGAAAATGGCCTGGCGTATGGAAAACATGTTTTCAGAATGCTGAATGGATGAAATTAAAATGGGTACAGCAGCATAGCTCTTAATAGCCAGGTTATGGAAATTGCCGAGGCGCCCACCAACAGAGGGAAGGATAAAGAAAATACACACACACACACACACACACACACACACATACACAATGGAGTACTATTCACTCATAAAGAAGAACAAAACTGTGCAGAAAAATGGATGGACCCAAAGAACATAATTCTGAATGAAGTAAGTCAGACACACAAAGAAAAGTAGAAAGTTAGAGGGAAAAACCATGAAAGTGGAGCGGAAACATTAGGGTAGAGGAAGGGCATCCGGAAAGGGAGGAGAGGGGGACAGGGAGGCACTGGAAGCGAAACTGATCAAATTAAGTTTTTCTGTACGAACAAATAAGTCACAAGGAGGCCTGCCATTCTGTATAATTAATATGCACCAATAAAAAAATTGGAAAGAGTCAGGCATTATAGTGCCCGTGATCCTATGACTCAGGAAGCTGAGGCAGGAGACCACAAGTTGGAGGCCAGCCTCAGCAACTTAGTGAGGTCCAAAGGACTGGGGGTGTAGCTCAGTGGTAAAACTCCCCTGGTTCAATCCCTAGTACTAAAAATACAATAAAAATAATAAATACATTATTAAATTCCAGGTACCCTGTCCCAAAAGACAGTGTGACATCCTAACTGCCTGAGGAGTAAGCACCTGATTCCACACATCGACCACCCTGTGTCATGAGGATTTTCTGAGAGCAGAGATGGACTCTATCTGAACCACGTGGCCTGACGCTGTCATTCCTAAAATGAATGCATTCTCCAAAAACGCTGACTGACTGAACCCTTGCAGACAGAACACAAACCACAGCTGCTGCTGTTGGAGGTGAAGGCTGAGGGCAAGGGACTCGCCGGCTGAACCACACGCTCCCTCCCTGTCTTCGTGACCTGTTCCCTCAGGAGAGAGGCTGAAACAACTCAGGAGGCGCATGTTCCCCCAAGGTCACACAGGGAGCAGAGGACACACAGGGAGCACCGCTTCCAAGCAGCCAGCGGCCAGGCCCACACAGCTGGCCTCCGACGAAGACCTTGCCCGCCTTTCATGTCAACCCTTCACTCCACAACAGGTCCTGGGACAAGGGCACTGCTTTACTGACTGCAGAGAAGCCTCCATCTCTCTCGGACCTACTAACTAGGATGGTGGGCATCACGGGGATTCTCTAGAATGATCTTATATGAACGGAAGACCAAAGAAGACACTAAATAAAAGGAATGTTTGAAGCCCTCTGGAATAAGAAATTCCAGGGTGGCAAGACCTGGCCCTGCTGGATGACCAGAGCCACCTGCCAACCTCAACGCCATCCGCAGCACGAGTATGCAGAGTGGCCCTGGACCACTCCAGCCCGCCAAGCGTCACTCCTGTGTGGGGAGAGAAGGTTTTGTACAACTGCAAACCAGGCCTACATCACTGTGAGGTCAGGCCTGGGCTCGGTGGACCGTTCCCTCCTTCAAGGGCGCACCCTCAATGACCTCGTTCCTCCCACCAGGCGCTGCCTCTTAAAGGCCAAGTACCTCCCAGGAGCACCGTCCTGGAAGCCAGCCTATAACACAGGGTCTTTCAGGGACATTCAGCATCCAATGCCAGAACCCTAATTTATTGACAACCTCTTTTTGATCAAGAAAAGACAAATCCTTTGAACGTGACAATCACAGAATATCAAATGAAGACTAAAGAGAGAAATTTGAATTATCATTTTCATTTTCATTTGAAGAAAAGCCAAGAAATTTTGTGAGTTAGTTTTCCTTGGCAGTGCGATCCCTCGTGCTACATCAGGTCTGCAGCCGTAACTGATGAGGAAGCGCCCCCAACACCGGAGCCACCTGCAGACCCGTACTCACCCACAGAGCTATTGCACTTGAAGCACAAAGCATTTTTCCAAAGTTCCAAACAGAAAATAAAATTGTTTGCGAGAAAGAGTATGGACTGAAACCATGACACGGTCAAGTGTTTACTATTTCATACATAAAAACTTGCATTTTGGAGGCTCTTGAGAAGGAGCACAAACATGGAAACCAACAAAAACCAGAAAACTGCCAGGCCGTGAATGTAAGACTGCGTTATGGAAATTGACCTGGAAATTAGGTGACTCTGTGACCAAGAAAAGAGATAGGCCAAGTACCTCTTTGCAAGGAGACCACGGCCGCGTTCCCAGGAAGGGGCCGGCGTGAGTGCAGCAGTGACGGGGGTGCTGCGGCATGGACACCGGGCCTCGGGCTGGCACCCCAGCGAAGCTCAGCGGGCGCTTCCTTCCTTGAGAAAGTCTTGCTACAGGAGAACACGCTACCCATCGTGAAGGCCATGCTGCGTCCTCACGATCTCCGTCCTCACGATCTCGCAGGAGACCAGCACGAGTAGCCGCAGACGTGGCCACGATGGCTACGTGGGCAGAGACTCTACAGGAATGCTTGAAATGACAGCCGGCCCTGCGTGTCCCCATGAAACCCGTCTCCACCCACCTGCTAGATGTGACCCGACAGCCAGGCCTGCTGATCTGTCTGCAGTCGGGACGTCTGTGCAGATCGTCACTCCTGGCTCTGCAGGGGCGCACTGGCCCTCCTCCTGTGTCTTCATACGTCTATGCTCAGCGGAGCCTGGAAATATGCAATGGGAACGGTGGCCAACGCAGGAAGGGTGACAGTGGCTGACTCAACAGGGAGCTTAGAGCAAGGCCCTTCCTTTCGCTTCTCTGTGTGTGTAAGTTTTCACCCTGGATTCTGCTCATGTCAAAGGACACAGGAACACGGAACCACAGAAGGGTCACAGGAGGTCAGTCATTTAAAAACATTCCCAAGACCCCTGCACAACTAAAGGGCCGTGTGAGTGGCCATGGCCAAGGGGCCCCCACAGCTGCCCAGAAGGCCAAAGAGATCAACTATGAAGGCTGAGGAAGGGGTCAGTGTAGGACACATGCCCCTCCCTGCCCAGCAGCCACCTGCACACCCACAGCCAAGGGTCAGGCCAAGAGATCGCCAGGCACGTGCTCATTCTGGAACATTCCTACAACAGGGAGGCTGGAGCAGAGCGAGGTCTGCGGCCTGCTGCCCACGGTCCCTGTGCAGAGCAGCACCAGTACCCCAGCTGCCCCACGTCTCCTCTCACAAGCTACCCGCCTCTTCCCTCCCAGGCACCAGGTTCTCAAAAGAGCATCTGCCATGGCCTAGAGCTGGCCAGCTAGGGCCCGCAGGTTCACCCGATCTCTGTGCACAACCTTCACTCTCCTGCTAAGAAATAAAGCAAGCACCTGGTCACAGCCTTGTTTATAAACGACAAGGGTCATTCAAAGTGGCCCCTTCCCTTGGACGCTTCTAATCTCATGTTGCATGGGCACCCCTGCTGTGAAGTCGGAGAGGCCAGCCTCAGCAGAACCATCCCTGTGCTGACTACTCAATCCTCAGGGTCTTGCAGGCGCTGGACAGGGTTGCAAGGTGCCCAAGCACCTGCTGTGGAGACGTCCTCCCACAGGTGGGGGTGGGACATGCACATGCAGGCAGGCGAGGCACAGTCAGACCCCTGTCCTCTCTCTGTGCCCGGCCAGCGCGCCCAGCACTGACCAGCAGTAACCTTTGCAAGAAGCACAGGCCCCTCCCCACTTAAGGGATCTCATCACAGCCAAAGCGCCCAGGGCAGGGCAGTGAGATCCACTGTAGGCTGGGCTGGGGTTCAAGGTGAACGCTCACCTCGCCCAGTGAGCACTGCGTTCGCTCCTCAGCACCACATAAAAATAAATACACAAAATAAAGATATCGTGTCCCTCTACAACTAAACGTATGAAGATTCATTTCACTGCACATAACGGATGACAGAAGTGGCTTTAAGGAGTAATGACAGTAGCTTAAAAACAAACAATCCAATTCCAAAGTGGACGGGGGACATGAGACACTTCTCCAAAGGAGACTTGCAAATGGCCAAGAGCAAGACCAAGGAGAGGCTCAGCATCGGCAAGACACCACTTCACATCCTGCGTGATGCGAGTTGGAGAGGTAGGAGGACCGGACTGTCCCAGTGCCACTGGTGGGAACATGAGGTAGGGCACTGCCGTGCGGACAAGACCACCCTTCAGATACGCAGACCTGCGATGGCCAGGTGACCTGCCACTCCACTCTGGGTGGAGCTCTCGCAGATCCTGCACACCCGGGTCCATGGCAGCCTTGCTCACAGGGCCCAAAGGTGGGAACAACTGGAAAGCCCATCAGCAGGTGGACAAAGGGTGCTGCCGGCTGTCAGTGACGTCCGCCAGCCTAACACAGGTGTGGGGTTCTACACCTGTCCCAGCGTGGACGCACCTGAGGACATCACGCTAAGTGAAATGCGTGGTCTCAAATGGTGCACAATTCCACTGACCCTAGCCAGATAGACAGGCCAACTCAGGGCAGAGCAGCACAGGGCCACCAGGGCCCGGGAAAGGGCAATGGGGTTATTCCTTCATGGAGACGGTTTCTGGGTGGGACGATGATGGAAAAGTTCCAGAAATGCACAGTGGTGACAGGCCCATGATACTATAAATGTGTTTAATGCCCCTGGATTATATTCTTAAAAATAGGTAAGATGGTAAAGCGTATGTTATCTATATTTTACAGAAAGGGGGCACTTCCAGCAAGGGTGCGCTCCCCAGAGGGGTGTGCTGTACAGCCAGTGATCCACCCTGACCCTAGGAAGAGTCCAGGTCAAGGCCAAGGCCTTTCTGATTCCTCGACACGTCCATTTTGCAGAACTTGAAATAGGCCTGAAGCCCGGCTGTGCTGAGCCTGGCAGAGGCCAGGCAGTGCCCGTGGGCACATTTCCGGCCATTCTGGAATGCACCGAATGTGAGCTCCGCCACAGAGGTGACCACACCCTGGAACACCACCCTACCCCAAGCATCCCCCCTCCTGCGGAAAGAGCACCTGTGAGCACCGCTCCCCACACCTCCTGTGAAGTGGGACTTGGCTTAAAATGTTCCCGGGCCCAGCACTTGGCTGCACAAATCCACGGAGAACGGAGTTCTCATGAGTCACAGAAAATGCGGTTCAAAGAAAAGAAACAGGAAGAATCAGTGACACGGAACGCCCACACATCTCGCCTCTGAAGCTCACTGGGGAAAGCGGGTTTTCGGAGGTGACTGAACATTCGATTGCTGTTCTATGTCACCCTCAGCAGAGGAGAAGTGACCACGGCCCTCGTCCTTTACAGGACTGCATGGTCCCCATTCTGACCTCCCTTTTACTACCTTTGGACAAAATCCCCATCATCCTCAGTGATACCGGAACCACCCGGGCTTCTGTTCGTGCACCTGACCCTCCTGCCACTCCCGCCCCAGTCTAGACGGTGATCTGCAGGTGGAGGTGAAATGGGGCCGGTTCCGCACCCCACCTCGGTCCCTCACCTCGTGGACCATGACCGTGGCACCCTCTCATCCCCACCACCTCCCGTCTCCTGCCAGGTCCACAGGGACCTGCCTTTGGAAAGTCAGCTGAAGCAGCTTCCTGAGTCACCACTGCCTCCGCGTCTCCATCACAGAGAGCCCTGCAAGGCTCCGAACCCTGTTCTAACATTTACCATCCATCTCGAAGGACAGCACACCCCCCATAGTGTGACATCCGCCCCCCGGGAGTGTGACACTGTGGTCACCAAGCAGGGATCTGTAGCCACTGCCCAGATCAAACTCAGATTCCATTACTCACCATCCACATGACCTGTACAAGCTGACCCAGCGCCCAGTGCCTCACCCACAAACCAGGTGGCAGGGGCACCTTCCGGGGCCAGAGGGCACTGAGCACACTGGACATCAGCATTGCCAGAGAAATGCAAAGGGAAACCACGCAGGGAGGCCACCCCATCCTTCCGGATGGACGCTATCTTAAAAGCAAGAAAAATCAGGGTGGGGCTGTGGAGAACCGGGAGCTCTCGAGCGCTGTGGGCAGGACTGTGAGACTGCTCGACTACCTGAAGAGCAGGGCAGAGGGGCCTCGAAATCCCAACCAGTCACCACGGGATCCGGAAGCCCTACTTCTGAGCGTGTATATCCGAAAGAGATGCGAGCACACGGGGTCCCCAGCAGCACTGTGCAGACCACTGAGAAGCAGCAGCAGCCCACCGGCCACGGACGGAGGAAGGGACAGAGAAGTTAAGTGCATCCACGCCATGGGATATTCAGCCTTAGAGAGGAAGGAAGTCTGGGGGCACACTGCAGCCTGCATGGCCCGAGGACTCGTGCTCCCTGAAACCTGCCAGTCACGAGACCCCAAACACCATGCAATTCACTGATGCCAGGTTCCCCAAGGGGTGGGGTTTGTAGAAACAGGAAGGAGAATGGTGGCTGGGTAGGTGCAGAGTTGCAGATCTGCAAGGAGAACGGGTTCTGCAGAGGTGCTCAGGACAATGGGAGCATACTTAACTCCAGGGGTGCGTCCACTTGCAGAGGACTGAGATGGCCAGGCACAGTGGTCCCAGCTACCAGGGAGGCTGAGGCAGGAGGATCCCAAGTTCAAGACCAGCCTGGGAAACTTGGTGAGACCCTGTCTCAAAATCTAAAAAGGTAGAAAGGACTGAGGGTGTGGCTCGGTGGTAGAGCAGCCCTGAGTTCAATCCCCAGCACCACGTACACACAATGGCCAACACGACAGGTTTGTGTTATATGCTTTTTATCACAATTTTTAAAAATCATAAAATGTGCCTCCCCATTGAGCTTTTATATGGACCCAATCAGGTCATGTGTGACAAGCATGCAGCACTGGCTCGCAATGAGAATCCTCCAGACACGTCACCATCACCTCCATCAGCAGTCGGCGAGTTTCCTCAGGACAGCCATACGCGAGTTACTCCATGTCTGTCTGGTCTGGTCTTCTGTTTGTTTGGGACTCTGTTTACTAATTTTTTATTTTGAGTCTTCTCCATTGTCTATGTTGTTCTCTAAGGCCAAACTGTCCTAGAAGTTTTCACATAAGCTTTAACATTATTCATTATTAGGACGATAATAACAAGTGTAAGATGGATTTTTAAGGAGCCTTCTGCAGCTCCTTTGATTTTGCAACACCACCTTGAGTTGTGGGTTACTTTGCTTGCTTGGGGTTTTCGGGCCCTTCTTTTTCCTGAACAAGACAGACTCAGCAGCCACTGAGGGGAAGAAAACATGTGACCATCCTCATCAACAAAGGGGCAGGCTGCCCTGAAGCTGCTGCCTAGAACCATGTCCCCAAAACCTGACACTTCCAAATGTCCTGGGCCCCTTCTCCACAGGGTTTTCTAAGAAAGCAATGATAAAATAAGACGTCCAGAAAAATAAAACCAACTATGATAGCTCCAAGAACCGCGCCGTGTGAAACAGGGCTGCTCTCCCAATACATGAACACTGGTCAACTGTCTGTTCAGTCGTTTACCCAGTTTTGAAATTATTCAGTAAATATTTACTATATTTCTATGATCCAGCACAACTCCAGGTGTTAATGGTCCCAGTTAATGTGACTCAAACCAGACTGTTATTCTAGAGGTAAAAGCAGACACAGTGAAAGAGACTTACCTGGGGTGGGGACATGGAAGCGCTCACTAATGGGCACCCAGTGGACTGTGTTAGGAAAGAGTGGTCTCCCTGTCCCTGGGAAAACACAGGAAGAGGACACATGAGTCCTGAGAAGGCAGAGAAGAAGCGTCCGCAGGAGGTTCTAACCATGGTGTTCAGACCTCTCCCCTACCAACGCCCCATGAGGCAGGCTTTCAAAGCAGGTGGAATGTGCTCTCAGAGTGACCTCAGGGTAGAATGCCCAGAGAAGCCTCACTGCTGACCTTCCCGGCCTGAACAAAGGCCTAACGCTGCACTGTGGGGAACAGAGACACACTGAATCTGTATTGAAATACCAGCTCCCAGCAGGGCACTGTGGTACACACCTGTCATCCCAGTGACTCAGGAGGCTGAGGAAGGAGACCACAAGTTCAAGGCCAGCCTCGGCAACTTAGCAAGACCCTGGCTCAAAATAAGAAGAGCTGGGGGTTAGCTCTGTGGTAAAACATGCCTGGGTTCAATCCCAGTACCAAAAACAACAACAACAAACCACCAGATCCCTTTGCATGGACACAGACTGATGGCACAGTAGGAGAATCTCCGTCTTGCTTGCAGTAGCACAGCACCTCACCTGGACAGTGACCTGACTTCCCTTTCCACACGCCTCATTCCAGCTTTAGAAGAATCACAAAGATAACTGCTAGAACTCAGAAGCAACCAAGGTGCTTCAACAGGTGGATGGATAAACCAACTGGGGTGCGCCTAGATGATGAAATATTAGTCAGCAATAAAAATGAGCTCCAGACCTGGAAAAGACAGGGGCACATTAAGTCATATTGCTAAATGAACGGAGCAGATCTGAAAAGACTCCCTGCTGCAGAATGCCAACGGTACATTCTGGGAAAGGCAGAACTGTGGAGACCACCAGGAGATCAAAGGCTGCTCAAGGTCCGGGTGGAGAGGGCAGGGAGGATCGGGCGGAGCTCAGGGGAGTTCTGGAGCTGGGAGGCTACTCTGCGTGACACCAGCCATTCACACATGACAGCACAGGTTTCTCCAAACCCACAGATGTGCCACCCTCAGATGAACGCCACACCAACTACAGACTTTATTAATGATCACCTATGGATACTGGCTCACAGATCGTCACCAACGTGTCACACTAAAAATAAAAACAGAAACAGCACCTGACACCAAAACCAATTTACCAGTTATGTGCCAAAATGAGCAATAAGCAATTACAAAATAAAAAGAGTCATGAAGAAATTCACAGGTGTGATGTCTGCAAGGAAATAATAATAAAGTTCTAAAGTTCTCATTTCTAAAGACCAAAAACTGCTACAAAAGGAGTCACTGTGATATTCTTAAAGCTCTCTTTCTCAGTGCTGGGGACGGAACCGGGGCCTCACCCATGCTAGGCTAGTGCTCTACCACCGAGTTACCCCCAGCACTTTTTGTATTTTATTTTGAGGTGGGATCTTATCAAGTTGCCAAGGCTGGCCTTGAACTTTTGATCCTCCCGCCTCAGCCTCCATCTGAGTAGCTGGGGTCACAGGTGTATACCACCCCGTTCGGCTGAAGTCACACCTTTCTAGTGCAAAAGATAATGCAGTCACCCACGACCCACGACTCTGCGGCCACCTCTTCTTTGCTCAGGAAAGGCTGACTGGGACTGACCGTGGGGTCACAGTGGCAGCCACCCCTCTGGCGGTCACTGTGTCTGT
The DNA here is from genome assembly GCA_020662805.1 of Glaucomys volans. Taxonomy (NCBI): domain Eukaryota; kingdom Metazoa; phylum Chordata; class Mammalia; order Rodentia; family Sciuridae; genus Glaucomys; species Glaucomys volans. The sequence goes on from JAJEJO010002460.1 coordinate 247,017, forward strand.
CAAACGTGGTCGGCCCCTGGCACAGCCACGGTTAGAATGAGATACAGGAAACAAGGGGCTGGGCTAGGGTCCCACTTTCCCAACCCCCAGCTCTGCAACGTGGCACTTTCCCTACTTCCTCAGACCAGAGGTGGGCAGGACAGAGCAGCCAGCGTCTCCCAGGGAAGAGGAGGTCCAGGTGTGGCTGGGGTCGGGCCAGGAAAGGAAGGGCAAGGGAGGCTGGCCTCTCCCAAAGAGTGCTGCTTTTTTTTTTTTTTTTTTTTTGATGGAGAGGCTATTTCACTTCTTGGACTTTGATGCACAATTTTGTTCTCTTGAACAAAGAGTTCCTCCGCTTAAGAAAAAAATGACATCTGGTTTCCTTCCCTGAAGTCATTTGCTCAGCCGGCCAAGGGATGAAGCACCTGTGGGTGGACAGCACATAGGAACTGCAGGAGCCTCTTCTCATTCTGCGGGGATTATCGGGAAGAATGCACTTTGGCTCCAACATCCCCACTCCCACCTTGGCCTGCGGCTGCGATCCTGCAGAATGTCATCCAGGGAGCTCTTTCCCATCCCAGGGGCCTGCGGAGCAACAGGAAAAGGAATCCTGCCAGCCTGAACTCCCAGGGCCCCGGCCCCGGGGCGGCTGCTCGCTGACAGAGCGGTCTCCCTGCTTAGAAGAACGCAAATATTTATTCAACATCATTATTTACATGCAAAACTAATGGGCTCTTAAGTTACACGAGACTTTAAGTGAAATAGTGCCCCACAGAGGGGAAAGATGCTGTGGATCGTCACAAAACAGAAGGCAGACGCAGGACCCCAGGCCAGTCCCGTGGCGACAACCTGTTCTCGACAAAGACCTGGGTGAAGGCCCACTGCCCCAGGCACGGACTCTGCTCTCTAGTCAGTGGAAAGGCATCTCGAAGCCACTGCCTTCAGGAGCCGGCCAGCCCTGCAGCGCGTGTGTGCAGGGGTCGGGGCAAGGTGTCCACGTGCGTCAGCGGGCACCTGCGTGCCTCCGCTGAAACCCACCAGGGAAAAGGAGCCACCTGCAGACTGTGAGGGAAGCCTGACGCACAGCTTCAGGAGCAACCCTGATTTCCCTCCGAGAGGAGCACCTGGATGCTTAGAGTGGTCTTTCCACGTCCGGGCTTCACGTCTTTACAAAGCTACAGCAGTGTGGGAGCGAGCGCACCCACGCCGGAGTGGGACAGGCACCACGAGCACCGCGTCCTCAGAAAGTCCCTCGACACCTCTGAACTCCCTCCCTGAGGATGGCAATGTCCCTCTGGCAAGGTTGTGACAACTGGGTCACTGTGTATGGGATTCCAAGAAATTGCAACTGCTATTATATATTATCAATTGTTTTAATCAGTAACAGTATTAATGATGGAAAAGATTTTTAATGATTTATTGCTTTCACTGACTGTCAATCTGGCAGCGACTTGACTAGGTCCATGCTGTCTGTAGTCTGCCTTTTCCTATCTGTCGGCTTTAACTGTGTCTCTCTCGGGTTGTTTGTGAGCACACGTGCTCCTGACAGGGTTTCCCACGGTCTGCTCTCAGTCTTCTTCTGGGGTCCTCATAACAAAGCAGGATATTCAGGACTGCAAACGTGTAACGAGCTGGGTTCAAGAGCAGGGAGTGCCCGTCTATCCACACCCAGGAGCACAGCTGCAGGCCTGGCAGGGAGAACCAAGGACGGAGCTGAGGGTGGAAGATGGCACAAGGAGCCTTGGAGGTACAGCATAGACCTGGAGAAGGGGACAGTGGGACATTGAGAAGAAGACTCATATGGAATCTGAAACCTCCTCCAATAGCAGGAGCGGGGTCTGGGGAGGTGTGCAGAGGACACTCCCTGGCCCCCTCAAGACAGTGTGGTGGTCTGGGGCTCAGTCTAGGCAAGCTGGTTCAGGTGCCGGGTCAAGCTCACCCACTGCTCCCTGCGGGAACAGACCAAGTCACTCAGTGACTCGAGCCTCAGGTTCTTCCTCTGTGAGCTGGGGATGAAGGGTCCTCCCATCCAGTTGGTGACAAGATCAGATGAGCTGATTCAGTCGCCCGTCACAACCAGCGTCCTATGGCATTGGCCTGCTGGCGATCACCGTGTGGGTCTCCACGGATCCAGCCCCCAGCTGGAGGGTCTGCACACAGTGCGGTGCTGGTGCGTGAAGACCTGCGACTCCTGTCACCTCTAAGACATGACGTGTCTGGTTGAAAAACGGCAGAGCCATTGCTCATCCCCAAACTGGAAACTCACATGGGCAAAAAGAACAAAGAGCAGACCACTGCCCACAGGGATGGGGATGGACACAGGCTTGAAGATAAGAAGCAAGTGGGTGGGTGGCAGCTGACCCTGGGGACCTGAGCAGCAGGAAGGAGCAGCAGAGGGAAAAGTAATTTGCACCAGGGGACCCAGAAGGTGGGGAACCTGAGGCCCAATCCTCGGGTGAGGGGTGAGGAAGGACAAGCATGATGGATGATGGGGGGTGCAGGGACCAAGTCCAGGGCCCCTCCCCTCCTGTGTCCCCTTCCTGACCCCCTGCAGCCAGGCCACTCTCAATCCTGGGCCTCAGCAGGTAATTCAAGGTTCCTCTCCAGAGAATTCAGGGACTCCCCAGGGTGTGAGGATGAGGCACTGTACTGCAGAAGGAAATTAAATGAAGGAAGAGACCCTGCCCCAGAGAGGGCTCCACCAGACCCTCCCAACATGGCAGCCAGACTCTGTAGCCTCAGCCCCACTTGACCCTCCCAACATGGCAACCAGACTCTGTAACCTCAGCCTGGTTCCATTGCCTCTCCACAGCAGCAGGTGAGGGACTCTCCAGAGACACTGATCAGCCCAAATGACAGAGCTACAGGGACCACTGCTTGCTGGCCCCTGGGACACCCCCAGGAGTCTGCTCTCATCACTACACACACCATCAGCCATGAGACCCCGTCCTGGTCTGCGTGTCCCCAAAAGTCATGTGCTGGCAACTTGGTCCCAGTGTGATGTTATGGAGGTGGTGGGACCTTTTAAAGGGGGGCCTCAGGGCAAGGTAGCTCACGGAGGCCCCACCCTAGAGCAGGTGATTAGGCCAGGCAGCATCACCCTCACAGGTGCCGCCAGCGCGTTCTCGAGGAAACAGATGATATGAAGCAAGGCCAGCCATACGCTTGGCCCCTTCTGCACAGACCGGTTCCCTTTCCATTTCTCCACATGTGATGACACAGCCAGCAGTCCTCGGGGACACCAGCACCACGCTAGTTGGGCCCTTCAGTCACCAGAAATGTGAGCCAACCAAACCTCTTTTCTTAAAAAAGTGCCCAGTCTCAGGTGTTTTGTTCTTTTCTTTTTTTGGTGCCGGAGATTGAACCCAGGGCCTGTGCATGCAAGGCAAGCACTCTACCAACTGAGCTGTATATTCCCAGCCCCTGAGGTGCATTCTCATTATGGTCAATAGCCAAGGACCACCAGACTGTGACCAAATTTCAATAGGAGAGGAAACGATCAAAAAATAACCAAGGAAAACAGACAAAACCTAAAACAGGAAGAGATGTCAGGAAGCAGGAAAGATGTTCTAACTTGTTAAACACACGCACACGCACACACACACACACACACACACACACCCACCATTAAGATCCTAGAGATAAAACAAATAAGGCATCCATTTAACTTCTTAATGACACTTTGAAAAGAGAAAGAGAGAGCCAACGTCTCATTATTCAGAGTTCCAGAAAAAGATGATATTAAAAAATGGAAGGGAAAATGATCAAGGAAATCATACAGAAAACCTTCCACAGCTGGCGGTGCGTGAGGGACTGAGACCCAAGACAAGAAAGGGAGGAGGTTAGGCCCAGCCTGTCGCCAAGACCCTCAGGACACCAAGACGACAGGGGAAGACCTGAAAAGTTCAGAAGGAAACAGGAAGTAGGACACACCATCCTGGGCCTCCCAGGGACATCAGAGCTGGAAGTCAACACAGTCTCGCTTTCCAGCCCTGGGGGGAGACCAGAGCTGGACACCCAGCCGAAGCACCCACACCAGGGGCGGCACCCACACCCAGGTGGGCAGTGTGACCTCCAGATGGGAGTCCAACACCAGAGCCAAAAGGACCCCAGGACACCAGGGGTGGAGCCTCCAGGACGAGAGCCACCAGAAGCAGCCTGCTCAGTCTGGGAGCACAGAAAAAAAGAAGCCTGACAGAGGACCTCGTCATCCTGCCAGGCTGAGAGATGCCCAGGAGGCTGGGGAGGCTCACGACAATACATGGATAACCACGCAACCCCAAGATCTCACAAAGCTGCTCAGTCTGGGAAAGCCACAATGTGACCACAGCACTCCAGGTGGCTCAGCTCTAAATAACGTGACGAGTGCGTGTTCATTCAGCCAGCATCGTCGTTCGCCTGCCGTGGAACGAACAGGAGCTGGGGCGAGGACAGGAGCCAAGTTCTCCGCTTCCTGAGTAGGAAATCGAGAGCCAGCAAGCCCCTGAAGGCCCGGATGAGCTGGGACTCAGGAACACGGGCACTGCAGGGGGGTCCAGAGGACAGGAGCCAGCTCTGGGGAAGCACAGCTGCACCCCCAGAGGTGCCGGCAGAGCACTGCCGCTTTCACACGCCCAGGAATTCTGTCTGACGTTGACAACCACATGCAGGTATCATCCCGAGAGAAGTAACCATCCCATCAGCAAAGTGATAAAGCTGGGGGAGGGACTTCCCAATGAGCACACGACGGATGGCTGGAGAGGGGGACGGGGGTTGTAGCAGCTTCTGAGGATGTGATGCAACTGGAGAAAGCCGGAGCCCCATCCTGCAGGACCTGCTCACTGCGGCAGGCTGAACGTTCGCGTACCCCACAAATCCAGACCCAGAGACCCTAACCCCAAGGTGATGGCTTCAGGAGGCGCAGCCTCTGGGAGGTGAACAGCTCACAAGGGAGGATTGCTCATGTGGGACCAGTGCCCTTATAACAGACCCCCGAGAGCTGTCTCCACTATGTGAGGGCACAGTGAGCAGGTGTCATCTAGGAGCCCTCAACCCTGGACTTCCAGCCTCCAGAACTGGGAGCAGCAAGTTTCTGTTGCCTATAAGCCTCTCGGCTTTTGGTGTTTTGTGGCAGCAGCCAGAAGAGACTAAGACACCCCTCGTGGGTGCCACACACCACCGCCTGATTTCGTCTTTCCAAAACACGCATGGGGAGAAAGAGGGAGCGAACCCACTCCATGTCATCGCAGCAGCACGGGACTGTCACAAACAACAGGTGAAGCCAACAGATCCCTGCAATTATCCAACATAATACAAACCCCTCCCCAAGAGAACATGCTGATTTTCTCATCCTTCGCTTTTTAAAAGCTTTTAAGGCTTAAAGTTCAAGTTCATTTTTTAAAAAAACAGAACTTCCGAATGGCGATTTACAGACTATATGAAAAGATTAAAGAGTAGATACCACTGACCACAATTCCACTTCCATTTGTATCAAGTAAACTACAGCAGGTGTGTCGCGGTGGTCTGCAAACATGGAGACAGGAGAACGCGGTCCTGGACCCCACCCCACTCAGCCGAGTGTAACTGGCCTGGGCGTGGCAGGAGCACCGTGGTCTGCTCCCCAGACTGAGAACCCAGAAAACTGGGAACAGCCTAAATACTCAACAGGAGGAGATGGGATAGATAAATCTATGGAGGCGGACGGGGCCCTGCCGTGGAAAACCAGATCATTTCAAAGTCACGTGGCATAAAAACATTTTCATTAAGCATACTTGACGACAAGGACGGACATTTGTGATACGCAGTTAAAAAGACATAATAGGTGAGAAGAATGCATTAGAGTATAATCGCCTGTGTGGGGAGCAAGGATGTAAAGAGGAGCCACTGTTCCGAAATCAATGCATTACTTACCAGAAGAAATTACGTCAGATGCTGAAAGACCTAAACACCTTCAGTCGCCTGAATGCGCTCTGTTCCCACAAGGAGCAGAAGCACCACTACTGACACCCCTGCTGAAGCTCAGGATGCACAGGTCGGCCACTGATTTCTAAGTTTTGAGCAGTGCAACTGTCAGTGCGGATTTCACCTCACTCCCCACGCTGCCCCAATCCTACACGCGTGGCCCTGACACCCCCTCACAGTCAGCCTCGGTGAGGAAGAGCCTTCCCACAGGACCCCCCTTTCCCTGGCTGCCTCACACCCAGAATACCCCTGCACCCTGGTCACACCCACCCTCCTCATGCAGTCACCCTGACAAGTGTCAGAGGGAGCTGCTGTTGGACACTATCTGGGTCCAGCAACTGGTTCTGCCACAGTAAGAAGGAGGCCCCCAGCTCACCTGCATGTCCTGTGCTCCCCAGGGTTCCAGCCTGGCTGAACCACTGGGCACCAGCGGCGAGGGTCGCTGCACACAGTGGGGTGGGGACAAGACTGATGGGACAGACGTGCCACCTAGGAAGGAGCTTTGCAGCAGGAGGGAGGGGCTGAGCCCTGGCACAGCAGGACGCCCCGACGAAGTCGCTGGACATCAGTTGCTCTCCTCTGCTTCCTCATGTTTAGTTTATTATAAGGCACGTGACAAAGGATACAGCTGAGGAGGTGACAGGGGAGGCAGGAAGGAGCATGTGCCGCAGTCCAGGGAGCGCCCCGTGTTCAGCGGCCGGCAGCCCCCGAGCCCCGTCTGCTGGGTCTTCATGAGGGACAGAGGCGCAGCGGATCAGGCACTAGCCAGTGGTGACCAACCCTCCCTCACATCCCTCCTTCCCCACAGGCTGGGGTTGAGGCTCAAAGTCCGGACCCTCAGGTCTTGCCGTGGTCCTTCTGGTGACCAGCCCTCAACCTGAAGCTCCCAGCACAGAAAAGGATATCACTTCCCTATGTTCATATATGGATACACGACCAGTGTAACTCCACATCAGGGACAGCCACAAGAATGGGAAGTCACACTCCATGTGTGTATGATACGTCAACCCACACCTACTGTCACCTATACCTAAAGAGACCAAGTAGAAAAATTTAAAAACAAAACTCAAGCTGAAATGTAATCCCCACCGTGAGGGATTAAGAGAGAAGAAACTGAACCCAGTTGCAGTATCTCAGAAGTCATTAGAACTCAAGGAGGGCTGAGGGTGGGGTCCCGGATCTCTTTAGTGGCTTATGACAGGAGGAAGAGATACCTGCTGTCACCACGCGATGCTCTCCGCCCTGTCACGACGCAGCAGGAAGGCCTCACAGGCGCCACACTAGCCTCCAGAACCGTAGCCAAAAAAAACCCTCTGTTCTCAAGAAAACACCCTCGGGCATTTTGTAAGAGCAATAGAGAAAGGACTAAGGTAGGACTCGGGTTAAAAGGAGGTGCCATTTATCCAGGTGACGTTGTGTCCGCAAGCAACATGACAATATTGGGACGGAGGACACGTACCCCTTCCAAAAGGAGCTTCTGTTTATTATAACTGTCTCCTTCCTTTTAAAAATCTTGCTTTCTTTAAGGGGACTTCACTTTCTAACGTTAACAACCTTCTCCCGGGCCCTGCTTGTGAGGTCCAGGCTTCTTTTCAGGTTTCCGCTGCTCCTTCCCGGGAGCTTCCCTCTGCCCTGTCTGCGGGTGCCTTGAACTGCGGAAACCCTCATCAGAGGCTGGCGTGTGACACGGCCCTCTTCTACCTGAAGAATTAGCAGCAGGGTGACATTCAGAACAACTGGGTCCTCCTCAAACTCCTTTGAGAACGGTCCCAGGAAGCCAAGTTCTCCTGAACTCCAGGCTCCGGAGTCAAAGTCACCCAATATTCGCGCAATTACTCATCGTGACTGCAGCTACTCAAAGGTCTGGGGGGAAACACCGTGTTGAAAACCAATCCCATTAAGCAATATGGAGCCACGCCACCGAATGGTTCTGAAGCTGCCGGGGCATTAGCTCCACTGGATAGTTATTTTTTTCTCACGAGAAATGTGGTCTTCATGTTGTTATCGACCCTGGTCGATTAGGATCACCGATGTTTTCTAGGTTCCTAGACTGTTTTATAGGAAACAGTCCCAGTGATGAAGTCCAAAAGGGAATCCCCAGAAAATGCAGAACAGAAGAGGGAACCCGTGACTGCAGAAGATCAAACACGCAGCGTGTAAATAAGAGGAATGGAAGCAGGTGTTGGGCACACGTGGAGGATCTCATCAAGTCTGACCCATTACCAAATAATAATAATAATAATAATAATAATAATAATGGTGTGATTTTGCTACTCTGGCCCCCACATGACAGCGTCCCATCTTGAGGTACTTTCAGTGATTCATCAGGGCAAGTGTGTGTGAACTTCCAGATCTGTGCTCCATGTGACCATGACACGGCGCTTGGTCAGTTCTGCTGTTAGATCTTCAACATTCCAAGTGTGGATCACAAATGATTCAAACTGACGCTAAGAAATTAGAAACAGACAATGTGGAAAGAAGAAGAAAGGAGGGAAGACTGAGGAAGAGCAAGCTTTAGCAAGGACACGTCACTACTCAGGCTGAAGCGCCTCTTACATGCAGGCAAAACAGAGAAAGGAATCCAGGAAAGGAACCTTGACATTCCCCACACAAGGCACAGACGCAGCCAGGTTCTGCACAAGAGACCACTGCCACCAACAGAAGCAAACCCTGTGACGTTCCAGTAAGGAGGATACAAATTCCGTATCCATTATCCGAAATGTTGAGGATCCCCAGTATTTTGGATTTCAGATATTTTTGGATTTTCAAATATCTGCATATATATAGCAAGGAACCCTGGGGCTGGGACCCAATCTAAACACGAACAAGGTTTATGTTTCACAAACCTTATACACAGGGCCTGGAGGTAACTTTGTACCATGCTTTGAGTGCACCTGCCCTTGGACTTCAACCTGTCACACGCGGTCAGGGGTGGAACTGTCCACCCCATAGTATCACGGAACCCAAACACTTCAGGATTTGGGAGTATTTCAGAGTTTGGATTTTCAGATTGCTTACTTACTAGAGAAGATCGATGCTGCCCCCACCCCGAGCTGGAGGCAAAATTTTATTTAAACCTGGTTGTGTCTTCTACAATCTCAAGAATACTACTCAGCATGCAATTCTCTTCTAGAAGATCGGACGCTCTGCTGTCACACCCCTGGCGTCCAGAGAAGAGAATCTGGTGGGACTCTGGGCAGCAAGGAGAACCCCAAATACAAGGGCCCATCTTGCCCCTCTGCTGTGGTCCCTCAGGACCCTTCTATCCCTCGGTGACAGTCTGCTTGTCCCCTGGGGCACTGCCTATTTTGGGCCTCCCTGGGTTACTTGCAGTTATTCTCTCAAGCGCAGCATGGGCTCTGGGCATGAGCGGGTTATCCCACTCCCTGTGCGCAGCGCTCCCTGCCTCTGACTCAGCTGCCTCCTAATGGAAATACTATTTGCTGATCATTTTCATAAAAATGTGCGCTGGCACAGTTCTGTTTCCCTTGACCGTGGCCCAAGTGTTTTTCTCTTCTGATTGATTTCGGTTTAAACTCAGCAGATCCTTTTTTTGCTGTTTGTTTTTTAATATATTTCCATTTTCACTGGAGGGGGAATATCAATGCGCTCCAGCTGCAGCGAGCCAGCTGCACCGCAAGACCCGCATTTGTATGTCCAGGGCGATCCGGGAAGTGCAGGAGCCCGGGTCCCCCTGTGGCTCCTGGGGGGGCGGAAGTCAGGCAGCCCCTGCAGTCAGCACCCCCACCAGGGGACACTGACCTCGCCAGGTCTCAAGTGCCTCTCTGGGCTGCTGCTTTTGCAACTGGAGTGTTTCCGCAGACCATGTGATCTCGCACCCGTGACTGTGCTGTGCTGGGTCACCGTTCCTGCAGTGTGTGGTCCGCGGTTCTGAATGTAAAATGATGCCCATTCAGAAGCACAAAGAGGAACTGTCCATTGTGACTTGCACTGTGAATGACGTGGCTTTCTCAGCAGTCAGAGAATACCCACTGCATAATGTCTTCCCTACTTGGAATTTCCTCACCTCCTTGGGTTCCGAGGATTACCCATGGGCACCCACCAACTTTTCTCCTAAACAGTCAAAATCTCTTTCAAAGTCACGCACCAGCATGGTGCATTTAAATCATGCATTCCCAAGGAGGCTCAAACTCGCTCCAGTAGATGAAAAGTCGCATTCTTTTTAACGTGTAAAGCACAGATACACCCCAGCGTAGACACACAGAGGTGTGTGCAGAGTGAAACAGATCCACCGTGGATCTGTGCTGCCACCTCCTCACACTGGGGTGGAACAATCAGGAAAATGTCAGAAAAAGCCCCTTAAGGAATCCTGAACAGAGGTTGAAGAGGCTGACCTAAGTCTAAGAATAACCACACTACAGAACATCACTTCTTGATGTTTTTGGCACCAACGTCTCATTTGACACACAAATACAAAGTCTGCGTCTATTCTGGTCTGTTTAGGATGTCCCCAAAATCATCTCTAAAAGTTGGGTATTGAAGGAGGTACACTGCAGCCAGGTACCTGTTCACTCACAACCCACACACACAGTGCCTCCTGCTTCAGGAGCCAAAGGGCATCGAGCGCAGGAGAGCACAGCCACACACAGAAAATAAACAGCTGACACCCTGACACGAGAAAGCGAACATTACACTGACTCAAAAACAGCAACCTACCTTTGAACACCTAGGAACAAAGGGCTTCTCTGGATGCCTCTTCCTGCCACTCTAAGTGTCTAGTACAGCAGACAATCCTAGCCCTGCTTCCGTCTGTTAATACACTCGCTTATTCCAAAAGGAAGGCATGCCCTTAACTTTCTCAAACAGGATTCACGATTCTTATTTTTACTCGCTTCCAGCAAAAACTGAAAGCACGGGTTTGATCTTGCTTCCTTTGCCAGTGCAAATGTAACTAGTTCTGATTCCTGTTTCCATTTTTCCTTAAACTTGTTTAATCTGAATCGGGTCAGAATTTATTCTCAACTTTCTGGGAATATACTTTTTTCCTCTCTGGAAGACTGCATTTCCAACAGGGCCAGGCTGCTATCCCTCATGGTCCTGAGCCACGCCGGCTGTGTCCTTAGGGAGAAAGAAAGAGAGTAGTCATCCTGCTCTCAATCTCAGAGTTACACATACCAGCATTACAGAAGAGAGAAATAACTTTTCGACAACCTCAAAGTGTACGTTACAAGTGAGGAGAGTGAGTGGAATATGTTTTCTGTCCTAAGAATCCCAGACTGGGGCAGATTTGTGAATAATTTTTAAAATCGGAAAGTCGGAGGAAATCCTCACTGTCTTAAAAGATTGCACGGTGCTCATCACGCCTCCTGTGCCTCGGCAGGGGCTCCCTGGTCCCGACTCCTGATGGCCAGAACCAAAGAACACGGCACCTGCCTGCAGCAAATCCACTCCGATTCCTCCTCATTCCCAGACACAAATTTCCATGAAAACCAGACACAGGACAGAAAGTGGGGGCAGGATATTCCAAAAGCACTTCAGATCCGCAGCCTGATTTCATTAGACTCGCTGGCTTGTTTCTCTCTGTCCCCGTGCGTGTTGGCTGCAGGTGGAACTTTCGCTAACTCTGACGCTTCAAGACTGCAGGTCCAAACGCTTCAGGAGGTGAGACCAGCTGGAGGCACCGCCACCCTGCTGCGGGGGAAACCAGTCAATCAGCGCCAGCCAGGAACAGGGAAAGGCTGAGCAGGCTCAGATGGCTTTGTGAGGTGACTCCACCGGCTGTCACCTGTGTCATCGAATCCACCTACACGTCCCTATAGCATATAAAAGTTGTTCGCCTGAAGGAAAAACTCAGTTCTACAGCTGTCATTATTAATCCACACTCAGCTACACACACGTCTCCAGGAGCACGCAGGGCCGCTTCACACCCACAAGGCCAACCTGAGAAGAGCGTGGGGAGCTGTGGGGCTGGGCAGGCAGGCCCTCCAGCCCTGTCTCCTTCCTGTTCCACATCTGAAAAGAGCACCCATGAGCTGACCCCCATATGTGGCCATGTCCCCAGGGCCTTCCCTGATGATGTGGCAGGCCCTAAGCCCCATGCCCAGAAGCCACGGGACATTGACCCTCCCGAAGTCCCTGGCTGTGGGTGACACGCTTTTTCTGCCAGGATCTGAGCGCAGTGGCTTACATCAGCGTGGGCTCGTTCACAGGGTCCTGTTGAGACCACTGGCCTTGCACGTTCTGCATACACGCTCGCCAAACGTAACCCCACATGAATCACTTAAGACGTCTTAATGGGCTTCAGGCTTCTCAAGTATAATTTAGACTTTAAATTAAATTTGTACTCCCGTGAGAAAAGGGCCTGAACACACCACGCGGGTCCAGCATATACGCAGCAGGTCTTGGAATAGGATTACAGCCACGTCCTGGAGGCTCAGACCTGGTGGCCCAGGTTGCAAGAAGCAAGATTCGACTACAAACCCAGCTCGCTGCTGCGTTTAAAAGCAGAGGAGCCTGCTGCACGGAAGACAGAGCCCTGCTTTTTTTTGTCCCTAGGTGCCTTGACAATGCAGCATGCCACCAAACCAGGAGGGACACAGGGAGCCCTAGAACACACAGCAGTGTTCCTCGGTCTAAGGGGGTTTTCTTTTTTAATAAACCTTGATATTCCTCCTCCATTAATGTCTGGCCACCAGTACTGGACTGAATTTGGCATAGAATTCGATATAGCAATTAGAGTTGAGGGTCTAACACGCTTTATCTAACAGTTCTAATTTTGTTTTTTATAGTAGGTGCCTGAACAGGGAGAGCAAGACCCCCTCATCATGCACAAGTGATAATGGACAGGAGCTCATCTACAAGAGACCACAGGCAGGAGCTGCCGCAGACCAGGCCCGGGAACAAAAGCAAAGTCTTACTCAGGAAAGGCGAATGCGTAACAATGCCAGCAAAGATTTTCCTTTGCATAAAAGTTAAATGAAACCTTAACTTTCAAACAAGCAGAGTTGAAAGGGCATGTTATCCAATGACACATGACACTAGGCCAGTGTTAGTAACTAGCGGCATATGAGCAATGTGGATCAACTCCACAGCTGCCATGAGCTTCAGTTTTCTACAATAAGGGAAAAGCCCAATGTTAGAGGCAAATGATCATTACCAAATTGCGTGACTCTGTCCTCTTAAAAGTTAATTCTTTTAAAAAAAAAAAAATTGGTACCAAGGATTGAACCCAGGGGTGCTCAACTCAACCCCTGAGCCACATCCCCAGCCCCTATTTATTTATTTATTCATTCATTCATTTATGTATTTATTTGGAGACAGGATCTCTCCAAATTGCTTAGGATCTCACTAAGTTTCTAAGACTGGCTTTGAACTTGCAAGCCTCTCCTTCTCAGCCACCCAGGCTACTGGGATCATAGTGTGCACCACTGTACCCAACTGGAAAGGTGACTCTGCAGCGGGACATTTCACTGACACTCTTTTTTCTCTGGGATACCAGCACTTTCAGAAAGCTGGTCTTTAAAATGATAAATTGCATTATTCTCAACAAACATGCAAAGTAAGAAATTTGTCACCATGCCGGAATTACATTTAAATAGAGGATACTGAATAATGTTTTTATGTATGAAGCTGTCAGAGCATGATTCCAACAAAAGCAGCACCATTTGTTACCAAGCATACAAAGTTTCAGTCTGAAAGTAGATACTTCATTTTGACCTTTAAAAAGTGACTCAGCAGGAAATTATGCATACATTTTTCCCTCCAATTTGAGAGCCACAGATTTAATACTGAACATGTCACTGTAACATTCTGTATTGCTATCTCATCTGGTTCAAGAGCAGTATTTTGAGACACAAGGTCACAAAAACTCTACCCTGGTGATACAGTTACACAGCAGGTTTCATGGGTACTCATGTCAAGTGTGAGTCCTGACTTGAATGCTCTAGGCATGCAAAGCCTGATAAGGAGGCTATGGAGCCCCAGGAATGTGATCAGGCGGAGATGGACTGCATTTGTAAATAAACTGCATACTGGATTTTGAAGATTTGATAAAAACAGGAAAAACAGAAGTGTATCTCATCAATATCGTTACATGGATTACATGTGAAATGATAACATCTTGGACACATTGTGCTATACATTGTTAAAATTAATTTCACCCGTTTCTTTTTTATTAATGTGGCTCCTAGAACATTTTAAGAAGCTCATCCTATTCCTCTGCCCTGCATTGCTGAAGACCTTCGGCCATACGACACAGGATTGGGTCCCAGAGCCAGCCTGCCCGGCTCACTGTGTAACTCCAGGTGAGCTGCTCACCTCTCCGGAGCCTCGCTTTGCTATTCTGAAACATGGGGTAACAGAGCACCTGCCTCAAGAGCCATGGCAAGTGTGACCCAAGCACCCGTCCCAACTGCACCCTCTGCTGAGCAAATGCCACCCACCTCCTCCACACGTCACACCTCTCCCTTACTCTGCAAGACTGCTTTCTTTCCTACCTTTGAACTTCACACTTATGATATGGAATAGGTGTGTTGGCTGATCCCTCTAAAACCCAGAGGGCTCGGGCAGTTCCTGCTCTGCGTGACTGGACCAGGGCTCCCAGGACCCACACTCCATGCACCCCCAGGGCTGTGGGCCTCCCGCCCTGCCCGCAGCTGCACCCCACATCCCCACCCAGAATGTCCAGAGCCAAGGCCCGCCATGGCACAGCCAGATGCCTGAGCCTCCAGGAGGCACCTTCTGACTTTCACGGGCGTGATCCAGATTGCTCAGTTCTAATGAGACAGACTCTCTTGTCCCACAAGTTCACAGAGCCCAATGAGGTCTGTGTTTGGGTGCACATCAAGAGCACATTTGTATATTCAGCTCACTGTGAATTTTATTATAAATTGGTTTTTGCAGTTTGACTATGAGTACTTAGAAGACAGTTCTCATGTGGGACATTCTTGCTTAATCACCTATAAGTCTTTGAAAACTGCAAAAATAAATTCAATTTCATCATGAGATACCTTAACTTCAGAACCAGTGCTACTTCAGTTGTACAATATTTTCACACTGATAGAAAACTCAAGCAGCAATCAATCATATCTCTTTTAATGGCATGGGCTTTGGTGGGGTTTCAGAACTCAGGCAAGTACTGGGAATAGGCTGATCTAACAGACCTTCTCCACAGAAGACTCGCAACACTCCCTAGATTTGATCTTCATTGTCATTATTTCTATTTAAAAACCCTGTAGTGGAGTAAATTTTCCTGCCAGGTTCAAATGGACTAGAAAGTACTTTTCAATACTGAGGAAGCAAATTTTTCCTCCACTTTTGCTTATTCTGTCATCCTGCTGCTGGATCTTACAATGCAAAAGAGCAAGCCTTGCACAAGACCAGTTTAAACTTGGTGCAATTATAGCCCCGATTTGTAAATCTGGCAGCAAGCTCACAGCAGCTTTGTGAGGTCGGATATGATTTTAATGAGAATTCGTTCAAACTAGGAAATCTCAGAATGTTCTCTACTGGCAGCTGCTTTCTTTTCAAAATGTTTTTTAATCTCATTTCCTAATAAATAAATCTCAGCTTTCTGATATGTCTAATTAAAAAGTTTTCTGTTGAGACTGTAAGTGTGAATGGATTGTGTTTCTAAACATCTCACTTTCCTAGCACATACTTTATTATTTATACTCATCTTAAGCCACAAAGGTCCCCTGCAAACATTCTGAACTGCACTTGGTCTGATTCTGGGATCGAGGGTGTCCCTCCCTAAGTGGCACCATTATCATCACCCCTTCCACTGCATCCTCTCTAGAGTTCCTTTCAGTCCCTTCTCTGAACCCTAGGCTCTTCATATTCAAGCAGAATTCCAAATATCAGCCGCACTGAGCTGGATGTGCGCCCGAAACCCTGAAACCCCTGCTTCAACTGTGCCTAAGCTGCCTTGAGATGGGTGTCTGGCCTGTTCCTCCTCCACCCCATCCTGAGACAGCGTTTCCTCCCCACACTACGTGAACTGCCAATCTGATCGACTGGTCGATCAGAAAATCACCTTGCTGTCCTCCCCACACAGCCTGCAGCAACATGCATGGGGCACCAGGGGTTCCCTACCAATCAACTGTGTGCAAAGAGCCACATCTGACTCCCAGCAACTCCCAGAACCCATGGAATCCAGCGAACTTCTCATGGGAATTATTTAAGCTCGAGGGCGCGTTTCTGAAATGCTGAGCGGCCCTGTCACCATGATGATAGATAAGAGTTCATCATTTTAAGAGTGCAATTCTCTGAGGGTCAACATTACTGACAAATATCCACCTCCTAAATGAATTAATAAGAAAGTGGACCCCACTTTGCAAGAGAAGCAGGGCTCTCAGTGAAGGCTGGCACCAACTCGGCCTGCCCAAATTATTCAGTGAAGAGGGCAAACAGAGGGGACCTCGGTAGTGCCAGGAATCTGCCCACCTTGGAGAAGGGCTTTCATTCAGCGGTCTTCAGGCCCCAAGGTGCCAGGGCACCAGGGCTCTCTCCTTCCCCTGCTGCTGTCCTCCAAGCCTGCCACCCCCGTGAGGAGCCACTGGCCCTGCAGAGAACCCTGCAGCAGGTAAAGGCCAGGTCTGTAATGAAAGAGGGAAGGTCCCAAAGGGTCTCCGTTTCTGGCCACAGAGAGCAGAGATGGGCTGCCAGGCCTCTAATGCCAAAGATGGCAGCAGCTGCTCCACAAAGATTTAGTGGCAGGACCCTGAGGGACACGGCAGAGCCATCCTGTGTCACTGGACCGTCAAGCCACCAAGGGCTGCCTGGACTTCTGGGACCCACACCACCGAGAAAGGGAACGGAACATCCCCACTGCAGTTCTCCTTGTCATGTTAAGGCAACAAGCAGGGAGCAGACTTACGAAGGTCCTGGGTCTCTCACTGTGTGGAAGAGCACAGAGCCCAGTGTGCGCCTTGTTCAGATGGACAGATGGTCAGCACCAGCTAACCCCAGGCCACCACGCAGCTATGACCAGCCCTGTGCATGAGAATGCCCCTCAAGGAGGTCCAGGACCCTCCCCGTCCGTCATGCAGAACAGCATCACGCTCTCCAGGGTCTCTGCCTTTCACTGCACGACCGTAAGTACTTCCGTGAGCCCGAGAATCCACAGCCCGTTTCCACTCAGGCTCAGAGAACAGCAGCCTCTCCACCAACAGGCAGGAACTGCTCACCTGCTGAAAGCAGGAGAGCGTGGCAGCTCCCTGAATCAGGCCTGCTTCCTCTGCTCCCAGCATGCAACCCTCCCTGCAAATGCATTCTCTTCACTGCTACATGAAAATTTGGAATCTCTGCTGAACTACTAATCGAGTGAAAATGAGGATTTCCTATTAAAAAAAAAGTATTGTAGATGTTCCTATTTTCTTGCCTATTCATAGGAGGATGCTTTGCAGGGAGTAGTTTTGCAGGGAGAAATATTATTAGCATATTATTATTTCTCAAAAAGAATCCAATTTGAGATAAGAACACGTATACAATTCTCATTTTCTGAAAAATTCAAAATGACAGGTTATATCTGAAAAGGAGGCAGCCTCAGATCTCCAGTTTTTTGTTTTGTTTTGTTTTGTTTTAATTTTTGTTTTGCTTTGTTTTGTTTCTGGTACTGGGAGTTTGACCCAGGGGTGCTTTACCACTGAGCCATATCCCAGGCCCCTTTTTGTTTGGTTTGGTTTTGGTTTTGTTTCTGAGACAGTCTCACTAAGTTGCTCAGGGCCTCACTAAGTTGGGCTGGCTTGAACTTGGGATCCTCCTGCCTTGGCCTCCAGAGTCCATGCATTACAGGCAGGCACCAGCCAGCCAGTCAGATCTAGGTTTAAAAAACTTTTAGACAGGCTAAGAGTTTGTCCTAGATCCAATGTGGTCTGTTTCTCTAGGATCACAAATAAAAAGTGGCAAGTTAATTCAAATGGCCTATTTTACACACTTTAATGAAAACTGCTTTCACATACAGCCCTTTGGAACTGGATACAATCACAGGATTGAACCTCCGAGACACACACTTCAGGACACACACTGAGTCAAGGTGACCGAACCCTACTTTCATTGTCAAATTACGGTCTCTCACACGCAATCAGGGTCCTCCAGATTATGACCTGCCATTCTAAAATTAGAAGAACTTAAAAGTTAGTTTAAATCTAAAACTCAGACCCACAGCTCCGTTTTTAGACACACCCTTTAATTTCTTGGTGTTGTCTACATTTTACTTCCACTTAAATTTAGCAAAGTAATTTTAGCTCTGTCTTCGCCACCTTTGGTAGATTTGCAATGTTTCAAACACCAAGTATTGAATCCTCTCTCTTTGTAATGTTAAAATGTTTGAAGTAAAAGGTAAGCCTAAAAGAACGACCCCTGCTTCTGGTTTGAAAACCTGGTTCCCAGGATGGTCCAGTCATCAGAGACTCCCATTTTTATTTCCAGAATAACTGCCTTGATCAATCAATGTGAGATGTCAATCCACACTGACGAGGCATCATTCACAACCAGTGAACTGGCCGCTGATAAGGGTGCTGGAACGACCCCAGAGCCGGGAACCTCACAAGGCTGATATGTTACTGGGTGAGCTCTGGGTGAGCGTCACCAATTACCGCAGTGACTTTCACAGTCCCAAAAAACAGCTCACACTGCCACCACCATGTACCATAATTAACTGAAATCATGCTCAAAATATTCAGCTTACTTTTCTTACAAATGCTGCTCCTAAGTTTTGAATTGTTTCAAATTGAAGGTACAGATCATAAACAAAAACTGTGTTTTGAAGGCCTGTCCTGTCTGGGAACGCCCACCTATCCTCACACACAGAAGTCTCCGCCTCGCTGGAAAACCATGCCTCCTCCAAAGCAAGAGTTGATGAGGCCAGAGGTGGCAAAACACCCGCACTGAGAGAAACCAGCTGCCACCCTGAGCCGAGACGAGGCCCAGCAACACAAGTCTAGATTTCGCTCATGACTTGACTTCTGAGTCAAGTTACCTTGGCCCAATCCTGCTTCCCGGCCTCCATACGTCTCATGCACACGGAGGTCTCTGACAGCAACCCCTCCTGAAAAGCAGGAAAAAGCAGGCAGCTCTGACATGGATCCAAGGTGACAGTCACCCACCAGACCAGGCCCTACGACTGGTGCTTACCTACTACCGCTTTTCACTGGGGAGCAGGAAAGGATTTTAGAAACATTAGCTCCTCTGTCTTACGAAGAAACCAATTCCCCCTTTTATTTTATTTTTAAAGATAACAAGAAAATTCAGAGCTAATATTAATTTTAGAAAAAAAAGAAATGTTTTCTATTACCTACTTGTGAAATATATCTAATACACACACAATATATAAGACTTCAGAACAGCACACAAGTGAAGTGACTTGGACAACTGGCAGAGATGCCTTACTTCTTATTTATATATCTGGTCTTCCATAGAGATCCTTACTACAAATAAAATGCCTGATTTTGTAAGATTAAAATTCAACATGGTTTTCCTTTAGTCCAAAACAAAACATGAAAAGTGGAGGGAAGGTGTTAATATACAGGTGAACATGTAGTGAAATCACAGATAAAAGTGAAATAAGGTATCAGGATTCTACCCAGAATTTTTAAAAACAAGTGAATAATTACAAAGTGTTATAGAATTGACATTTTCAGGGCCACTGGAATTTTTATATTTGTTAACGTATCTCAGAATATAGATTACCCATCTGCTAGTTAGGTATGATTTCCAAAAGGCATTGACACAAATCAAATCCAAAACTAGGATAACCAAGCTGCAAACGGCGTTTGTGAAGTATGCTGCACCTTTGGAGCCTTTCTTGAGAATTGCAAAACTTCATGTGTCAGCCACAAGTGTGTGCACCTCGCCCCATTCTCCCGAGAAACTGTAATTTCAAAGTTGCGGTCAGCTCATTAATAATTTAACACTCAGTGGGTTACAATACCTGGTTGGGCTTTAGTGTAACTCCTGTCCCCTGAAGGTCCTAAGGATGAAGCTTCTGGCCTGGCTCCAGAGCCAAAGGAGTCAGGAGCAGATGCCAGCAAAGCAAGGGTTAACCCCAGGAATGTGACAGTTCTCCACTCTGGGGCTCCTTGGAAAGAATGGAAGATACTCAAAAACAATCCCAGTGGCAAATACACTCTCTGCCCTGTGAATGGCATACAGGTTAGAATAAAATGTATTTTTACTTAAAAGTTTTCTGAACTTGGGAAGTTACAGAAACAGTGCGATGGGAAATCTGTGCTACATATGAATATGTTCCCTCCAAAGGATAAACGAAATTATCTTTAGATCAACGAAGAACTGCACGAAATCCACATCTGCATCAAAATTGCTTCTCCATTTCATTGAACAGCTTTGTCTGCTATTGATGACAGCGTTTAAGTCTTAAAAATAATTAATGCCTCTATGCAGTGCCTTTTGTAAAATATCTGTACAGTATATTATAGCGATAAATGGACGATGGAATTCAGACAGAAACCAAGAAGGCTGGCTCATTAAAAAAAAAAAAAAATACAGGCTACATTTTTAAACGCGCCACATTTTCCAGTTAAGGTGGTAAAGTGGAAGCAAGGAAACGTAAGAACCCCAGGCTGCGAGTCTGAAGGTGAAAAGACCCAGCAGGAGAGGAAGGAGACCTCTGGGTCCTTGGAGCCGGGTTAAAGAGCACTCGGAGGGCGACGTCGGTGGGCGACTCGGAGCACCAAACACGCACCAGGCAGTGACAGTCAAGCCCCACACCTGGTCTCCACTTTTAGCGGAGCGTGGACTTTAATTCAACCCTGGTTTCCATCCCAACCAAGAACAAGCAACCTCCTGCTCGGTGCCCCACACGAGGGCCCACAGTTTGCTCCCGACCGAGAGCCGCTCCTCTCCTTCCACGCCGCTCGCGCGCTCCGGGAAACCCAGGCACAGGCTAGCGGTCGCCTCCCCGCGTCGCACGCCCGGTACCCGCGCCGTCGGAAGAGCCCCACCGGAGCGCGCCGCGCAAGCAGGCCACCCAGCCACCACCGTCCCCGCCGCCACTGCGCGCGGGAACCCGGGAGAGCGCGCGGGACGCGGGACTTACCGAGAGACGCCGCCGCCGTCGGGGGAGGGCGTGTCCGCACGTGTATGTCCGCGCGTGTCCGCGCCCGCGCGCGTGCCTGGAGTTGCGCGCCGAGCCGGGTCACACTGACTCGGTCGGCGCCGATGGGCTCAGCCCATGGTGTGGGCGCCGGCCTCGGGGAGGCTCCGGCTCCCGCCAATCGCCGAGCAGGGCAGCCGCCCAGACGCGCGACTCGCGACCCGGGAGTGCGCGACGGGGGCGGAGCGGGAGCGCGCAGGAGGGATGCACGCGCGTGTCCAGGTGCGCCCCGATGTGGGTGCGCGCGTGGATTTTAGTGTGCGTGCGTTTCCGCGGGCACGTGGGTATTGGTGTGCGCGCTCGCGTCCGTGAGCGCGGAGGTATTCGTGTGCGCGTGTCCGCGCGCGCGCCCTTGGGCCCAGGAGCGCGGGAGGCGCGGGCAGGTTTGGACGCCGGGCGCCCTTCTCGGGTTTAGGACGCAGCTGGCTGGCGACTCTAAGGAGGAAGAGGAGGAGGAGAGAAGGGAGGAGGAGGAGCAGAGACTGGACGAGAGGACTGCGTCCCGGCCCCAGCAGGACAGGAACCCAAGACGCAGCCCCGGAGGGGAGCGCGGCGCGGAGAGGAGGGCGGGCAGGGGAGGGCCCGGCGCTGGGGGAGCCGCTCCTCCTAGGGCCGGTCACTGTTAGACTATTTTTTTCCAGCTTCAGTGAAAACCACTGGAAACATTAAACATAAAAGTTGAAACTGATTTGGACAGAAGTTTAAAATGGTCAAGGGCTGCCTTTGATGCCAATCAGAAGTAAGGAGACGTCGCAAGCGGTAATGAAGAAGAGACGCGAGTGCTGAGCTGCAGCCTCCGGTAGTGGGACATTGAGTAACTACCTGCGCCCGCGGTCCGAGCGCTGGGTGGAGGCAGATGCCTCGGGAGGAAGCCGGGACGCGGGGGGCACACCCAGCCCTACCGACGCGCCGGTGTCAGCGGCCCTCGGAGAAACAGTGTCTTGCCGCAACAAACAGCCTCCAAACGGTGCAGCCCAGAAGCTCGGCTCCTCCGCCTCCTGGGCACGGTGCTAAGCCCCTCCAGATGTTTTGGTTTCTGAGCGAATTCTGACATCAAAATCGCGCTTACCTGATGCTGCTTCTCTTCCCTCCGGTCCCGCAGGGCGGTCACCACCGTCCCTGCGCGATCTCTAGGAACCCATCCCGGAGCGCTGTGCACACTCGCCCCATTCCGACCAAGTGAAAACTACCCATCTCCCTCCCTCTCCAAACTTTAACAGCCAAGAATTTCAGCAAACAGCCAGAAAGAAAGCTGCCCCCCCACCCCAAGGGAAGGGAAGGAATAAGCGCTCCTTTAATTTGAAAAATAATAATTAAAACTCCCTCAACTTTTAAGGCCGAGCAACATAATCTATTAATTGGTCGCTATTAACATGCAGTTTTATTGACCGTAGCACACAGAAGTCTGATTGTGAAGGAGGAGTGTTTTCAATGAAAGTGGAGTTATTTTAGCTGCAGACGTGTTTACATTTCTGTGGTTTAGTCTATAACTTTCTCTTTTTCTTGCTTCAGAATTCTGCTCCATGAAGCAAAGCCCTTAGCTCCCAGACATTCCAAAAAGTCTGCCAAAATAATAGAAAAAAAGAGAGGGAAGAAAAAACACACAGAGACCCCCAAGTCTGGGTCAGACTCAGGGTTGCCTTGAGCAACTGAGTCTGCCCCTCCCCACACTTTCCAGTTAAAAAAAAATTAAAAATCAAAAATTAAAGCCTTCAGGGCTCCATTTCCTGTTTGCCAAGGGGAAAAAATATAAAATGGGTCTAAGCCACTGAGCCTAGAAACCCTTGGGCAGGACCTATAGGCTCTGAGGGGATCTTTAACCCTAGCAATGCCAAAGTGAGCTCATTAATTGGAGAATCTAGGCAAGGAAGTGTTTCCCTTTAAGAGGGCTGCTTTACTCATGCATTCCTTGGAAATTTCTCCGACAAACAGACACACCACCATGGTTCAAATACAAGCCCACATCTCCATAGGTGGCCAAGAGGAGATACCAGTAACAATAAATAAAGAGCAGAATGCATATTAAAAGGTGAGTAATTAATAATAGGGTCATGTCCGTTTATACAATGTGTTCCAGTGTTCCTTTGCCAAGTTGATGGATTCTATTTCTCTTTTGATTGTGCTCACTAGCAACACAGAAATTACAATACTGCAATTTACAGTGTGTTAAAACTAGCTCCCCTGAATCATCAAATGTGTATTTTGATTCCTTTTCTGTCCTCCAAATACTTCAGATCCAGAATATTTCACTGTATTTCAGTTTCTTCCTCCTGGCCGCTAATTTGCAAAACTCACCTTGAAAGGGAACAGGTTCTGAACCTGCCCAGTGAGATTCAGCTACAGGGCAAGCCTGCTGTACTTTTTAGTACTGTGGGACCCCAGCAAAGTTTCTCACTCATCCTCGCCAGCAGCGCGAAGATTGCAACAGTGTAGAACAGTGCTGAAGGTTATATCGTGGGCTCATTGACAAATAAATGTGTTTTACAAATAAATGTGTTTTAAGATAATGGTAGAAAGAACATGATTTCAACAACTCAAGTTGCCATTGTTGAGAGGAGAAAAAATGAGCTCAGAAGAACCACAACTGTGAAAAGATACCATTTATGACTCCCTCTTGATACTCCTCTCCCACCACCCAAAAGACACCCTCCCCATTCCCTACCCCACCCCCACACACACCACTCACAGAATCTCATGAAAGGCAAAAAGCATATACTGAGCCTATTCACAAAACTTGAATCATTTACTTCGAAGAATCTCAGAATGCAGACTCCCAGAATTTTGCGTAGATCTTATGTTATCTCTTCCAACTGATAGCATCTCATACATGTAGCTAGAAAGTTCTTTCTGATGTCTAATCTAATTCCACCCACTGCCACAGTATCTCCTTCAGTCTGGTCCAGGACTGAGGTCAAACGGGAGGAAATGAAAAAGTTAATTTAGAGGCCAATGGGAAACAAGCAATGGAGCCACATTCCCTGTGTCTATATTGTGGAAATACATTCTTCTAATTAAGTTAAAATACTATTTAAAAGGAATGTATTGTAAAAACACCACTTGACACATTCCATTAGAATTAGTATTTTCAAGTATCTCCTTACGAGATGGTCTTCTTTCTATATAAAGCTTTGTGGTCAAGCTAATTCTTTTTAAAATCCCTTTTATCCAAAAGATGTTTTGGATTAATTTAAGTATTTGTCACTGGATAATGTCAAGTTCCTTTTCAATGAAATGTCCTGTGTTGGTTTATCACACCTGTTAAATATAAGCCTCCTTTTCTTTTGATATTCGGAGAAGGGCCTTAAAAGGTTTACATCCTTCAATATGGAGATTTAATTGCTTTACCTATAATAAAATATAATCCCTATAAAATTCAGGCTGTAGATATTTCAAAGCTGAAAGAACTATTGGAATTGGATGTAAAGGTTGCAGTTCAAAAAGTCTTCCACTTTTAATATAACATGCATGGTGTTATGAGTTATAAAATCCTGGTTATCATTTGGAAGGTCTGGTCTTTGTTGTCCTCCTCGCACAGAGTGTCTTTGAGCTTGCTTTATGGCCTGGCAGTTCTGTGTGCGCATGTGTTGAATGTGGGAAGGGCCGCAGCAGTAAATGCTCATGAGGGAGGAAGTCTCAGATTCGTTTTAAACCAGGTACTAGAGTGAAGTTCCTCGCACTGGCACATCTGCATCTTTGCTGAGCCCAAATTTAGCAGGAGATGGTTCTAAGGACTGCCCTGGTTTGAGATGACAAATAGTCATCAGACTTCAGCTGCTTCCAGCAGCCTAAGCCCCAGCCCCTAGCCCCCAGCCCCCAGCCCCCTACGTGATCAACTGGGACCTTCATTTCATCATGGAAATGAGTTGAGCAAAGTTGAAGTTTAGCAAGGAGACCCCTGTCCCATCCACTCCAAGTTTCACCTTCCCTGCTGGTGATTGTTAGAACACACAGTCAGCCGCAGACATGGAAGCAAAGGGAGGAATGTCTAAGCCCTGGAGTTAGGGTCCCTATAGCTGGCATCCCTGGTCTCTCTCCCCATGGCCACCCTTGCCCCATTCCTGACTTCTGTCATTGACTTTCACTGAATGGTACTGTTGGCCAAGTACATTCTGAGGGGACTCCTCAGCCCACCACCAAGCATTCCTGTTATGCTACCAGCTGCTAAGCCGGCAGCATTAAGTGTTCTGGACCCTTCCAGACAAGCCAATTCCACGCACCACCGTCTGCAGCACTGCTTGGTCTGCATCAGATACGTTTGTCTCCAGGGAGCACAGCAGTTCTCAATAACTCGAGGTGACCACAGACTGCTCCGTCAAATTGCTCAAATTGCATAATTCCTATCAACCTGCATCATGCACAAAATAAGTTGATATGAAACACACTTAACATCTGTCTGTGAGCTTTGGTGACAGAGGTTATACAAAATGGATTGGGAGGCTGTTCATCTTAAAGTGGAATTGCCTGAGCACATGGAGGCTTGCTCCTGCTTGTCTGAGGGTTAAGTTGGGCAATTTACTTTGAGTTTCACACACTGTGATGCTAACTCTATCAGTGAACTATTTTGTCATGTATATTTTCATAACATGACTCCTTGGAACTGAAAGTAATTGCATCTCTAGAAAGTCGAGGCGATTTCTTCTCTGAGTTTTTTGTATTGAGAAAGGGCATTCACCGAACAGTACATTAATGCATGATGAGTTGAGTGATCAGTTGGGCAATCAATTAGCAATTGCACTTCTCAGTCAGGTGTGGTGGAGCGTGCCTGTCATCCCAACTACTGAAGAGGCTGAGGCAGGAAGATTGTTTGAGCCTGGGGGTTCAAGGCCAGCCTGACCTGTCTCAAAAAAAAAAAAAAGAAAGAAAGAAAGAAAGGAATTACAAGTCTGATTGATAAACACTTGTGCACACACTTCTTTCTTCTCTCATGCTTCAGAGCAGTGACCCTGTAGCCAGGGTTCCTTGCCTTCCTCTCCTCCACCTGTCTGGTAAGTGAAGAACTGCAGTCCTACTTGCAGTAATCTGACACCCCTCCCAACATCAAAATCACCCTGGGAGCTTTAATAATAATGCTGTCTTCTGGGCCCCCGCAGACCCAGTGGATCTGAATCTCAGGGGGATGGGAAGGCCTTTGAAACTCCCCAGGTGGTTGAATAGGATGTCCAGGGTTGAGGGCCACAGCTATTGAAATGACAGTCATTACAGATGATGGAAGAGTCCAGAATCTTCATCTAATCAGATATTTGCAGGAAAGTGCATTTTAAAGTAAACTCCCCACCCCCATCTGCCCCCATTCAGCCACTTGCCCAGAGTCTTCTCATTCCCGTGTCACTATTTGCTCATCACCAAGTCCTGTGACCCTGGAACCACTTCCCCACTGCATCCTTGGAATGGCCTTCCCATCTTCATCATGCCAGGCACCGTTCCTTTGGATCTGCTTTTGAAGAAGCACTCACGTGCATGCTCACCGTGTGGTCACCTTGTGTAGTGACACAGGACACTCCGAGTACACACAGCTAGCAAGCTAATCAGGTCTCAAGCCTGGATGTTGGGAGCACCCACTCACACAGCTCACCACCCTTCCTTATTCAAAATTTCCTCTGGCTATCTCCTTGGCAGCCCTGAGCCTCATTTAATTCCTGCCCTTAATTCCACTCCTTCCCACCTCTGGGGCAGCACTTGCCTCTCCTGACGTTAATCATCAGTGCATGAGAACTGTGTGCATCTCCAGCATCGCTCTAGACAGAAGCCCCTGAAGGCATCTGTTTCCCCCTTGACGATGTTCCGTGCAGTAACTCAAGAAGCACTGGATCTTTGAAACTTGCTCCCACACTCCAAAGCCTGGGGTGCTCCTCTGTGGCATGAATTTGGAGTGAGCCCCCAGGACTTGTTGCAATGAGGTAAGGTCACCATCAACCTGGTAAGTCAACCTTTGGGCCTCTAGGCTGGGTAGAGGGTGTGGCTGGGCCTTGGCACTTAACAGCCAGCAGACAGTGAGGAGGAGGTGCCAAGAGAGACCAAGACAGCTCCAGACAAGCTCCACCAACCACAGGCTTCAGCCACAAACACCTCAGGGTGGGTGGCAACCCAGAAGATGAGGGACCTTCCCCAGACACCCAGGCACACTGTGCCTGAGGTCCCCTCCCCTGCAGGAGGCAGGAGCAGCTCCAAGTGTGGTCCCTGGATTAGTACTAGTCTGTGAAATGTGTTACCAGTCATGACAAGATAAGTCCAGAAATTGAGAGGAAGGGTGGAAAAACTTCTATAGCAGTCTGACAGAGGGGTTATATGTCTGTTCAACCCAATACTGTGTCTTTTCTCATTTCATTTTCACTAGTAACTTATTTGTCTTATTCACAAAATATCCATTAGGAACATATTAGAAATTTGAAAATAAACAACAAACTGGGTTTTCACCATGGAGTTTGAGAAACATTACAATACACCACATCGGTCCCACATGCCTGGCACCATCTTGGGAAGAGGAGCAGGGGAGGGCTCCTGAGCATTTCATCCAAGGGAGACCCAGCCCTGTCTAAAGGGACTATTTACTAAGCTCTAAACCAGATCTGACCATAAAGCTATTATTTTTCCTGCTAGCCAGCAGGTGGGGCATAGGAGGAAGCTGAGTCGCTGAATTAAATACCTTCCTCTGCACATATAAGCTGTAGTGGGGATTAAGATTTGAGTCCTCTATGCTGGCAGTTGGGCCTCCATGATCTGGGTCCAGATTTTCTCTCCAATTTATCACTCATCCCTTTCTTACATGAATGTCCCATCTACCCAGGATGGTTGTCACCAATCTTCTCTGACTGTTCACAGCCTACCATCTTCAGTTTTGGAGCATCCTGAACAGCAACAGAAGGATAATCTATCTTAACAAATGCCCATTGATTCATTGGCTATTGGTATCACATCCCAAACCTCAGGTTGGACTACAAGCAACCCAACCCGCTCCTGCTACCTAAGCATGGCCAAGAGTGGGCTCCGTGCCCTGGATCTCGCTGGCCTGTCTCTCTCAGTTCTCCCAATTTGTGTAGAACATTCCTCCACACACTGAGGCGTCCCAGTTTTGAGTGCCCACGTCCCTACCCTCTCTGAAGAAGGCTTTCTCTGCGGTCACTGGAGCTAGATCAGCCTTCATGCTGGGCAGCCCAGCAGTACCAGGGATTGGTTTCCTAAAAGTACACCTCTCAGCCAATGAGGGGAGCAGTTTTTGGATCAATGCCCTAGATCCCCTGAGGTATCACTTGGAAGTGCAATGGACACAGTTCCCTAGAGAGCTTCCCTGGAATTGAGCCCCACTCTCCACTAGAGCAGCAGCCAGCTCCTGAATGCTCTCCTTACTGGCTGGGTCTCTTTACCCCCTCACCCTTTGCCTCCTGAGATCACTTTCCAGATAAACTACTTGAACCCAAATTCTTGTCTGAAGTCTTTTCTTGGTGGAAACCAAAAGAGGAGCCACCAAAATGGGCTCTCTGTTGTCCATGAACATCCAGAAGCTTATTCTACCAGCACTGGTACAGAGCCACCTGCCTTCCAAACGAAAGAGCCTGTGGACCTGATTCAGGGTGCACAAGGGCTAGGTGACACGACCATCACTGTGCTTTAGGACCTCAGGAGAGCAAGAGATGCAGGGGTCCAAGGGAGTGCTGGGAGTCCACCTTCCGCAGAGATTGAGCTTAGAGGTTTGAGGCCTTACCCCATTGCACCCTAGCTGGGACAGATGGTGTCAAAGAAGGTGGCAATTCTATCGCATATTGTCTTAGAATACTCAGAGCTTCCTGCTATGCAAGAAGCTCCTCAGCCAACACCACCAAGGCAGGGGACACTGCTGACCCCTCAAACAGCATCTGATATTTTCCCCTCCTTTCAGCTCCTTAATACGAATTTTAACCAAGGAGGACAGAGAAAATGGTAGAGAGAAGGGCAGGAGGTCAGATAGTGCAGTCAGGCAGCCCGTGGGTGATCATGACTGCTGGACGGAGTGTGTTGGAGAAAGCAAGCTCCGCCCAGCACTGAGCACAACCTCCAGGGCAGCCTGGACCCCGAGGAACTAGGATGCAGTGCACATCTGTCTGTGAAGGTGGGAGAGACGGAGCGGAGGCCCTGGAAACAGCAGCCTGGAGAGTGCTCCTGCAGTCCCCCGCACGGGCCAGAGGGCGCTCCTGCCTTCGCTCCTCACTCTTCCATGTGGGACTCTGCATGTGATGCTGATTGTGTTTGTCTGTCTCCGCCAGCCTGAGTGTTCCTGACAGTCGGCCTTGTCTTATTTATCTTGGTACTCCTAGAACCTGGCACAGGGGAGATATTGAATAAATGTTTTTTAAATTGGGTTGAAATGAATTAAATTGGATCTACTTTAAAATACACTGGAGATGAAAACAAAGCCTAATACAGTTTGAGTTGTTTCCTCTCTCTTTTCTCTCTCTCTCTCTCTCCATATATATATAAAAATTGGTCTGGCTTGAGGCTTACCAGTTTGTGTAAGTTCCATTGATCGATCAGGCCCAGCACTCTGCTCATCTATAACCGTGTTCAGTAAATGATTCCCAGGCATCATCGGGGAGGACGACCCAGAATGCAGGATCCTGTAGCACTGTGCCATTCGCTAATGAGAGCCTTCGCTCTCCTTCACCCTCGGCAACTGAGATGACAGTGACATGCTTTTCGTGATACCCTGTCCCAGAATAAGACAAGGCACTACCCCTGTCCCCCTAAATGCCCCCTATTTTCCAGCCCCCGGCTCTTCCTGTCCTTGAGTTCTCACAGATCCTGCCCCACTGCCAGTCCCACTGTGGCCTCACCCCTGCAGAGGAGCCCGTTCTGTGGGGCCAGCTGCTAGTGTCTCTGGGGTCTATCACCAAAGTAGTTACATTCTCTCACTACCAAAGTCACCAGGCTTATTTTTTTTTTTCTTTAACAATCTTTGGAACCGATCCCAGCTTAAGAATGAACGAAACTCCAGTCAGCCAAATACAACTTTTGAATAATTTAAATGAGAGCGACTCAGTCTTCTGAAAACAACCCCAGCCCCGCGCTCCCTGATGTGAACACAAAGTGCCCGTGTGCGGAGCTTGGGCCCAGGCAGATGGCGCGTTCCGCACCATGGCTGCTGCTGTTCTGTGTGGGCAGGAGCGCTCCTGAGACCAGCCCCACGGAGCATTTCCACGGCCACACTTTTGGCAGATTTGGCACCAAATTTTGCTTGTGGATGGATCCCTGGTGACATTGTAGTTGAATCCATCAGCAGGTTTTCTTGGGGTTTCACTTTTCCACATTCTAAATAGATACATCAGAAACTGAGCACAGAGCAGGTTCCTAGGCCCCTGTTTGGCCAACAAGTCCCCTCATTTTTAGAAGACTCTGTAAATGTCACTTAAGAGGTAAAGGAAGAGCATGTAGCTATTTTATGAGGACAAGAAAGCTTCATGAAGCCACTGAAGAGAAACCTCCTTCCTCCTGGGGCCAAGGGCACAGCCCTGCATGGAGAGGCACCTGCTGCATGATGGACTGTCCCATCCATCGGCGACACTGACGGACAGGAAAGCACTCAGAGGTGGGCACTAGGTTCTCATGACTGCAATGTGCTGCTGGGCTTGGTGTAACCGGGGTACAACGACACAGAACTGAATTACATGTTGGAAAGGGACTGACTTCCTTACAAGAAAGTTAGGGCACCTCCACGAGAATCTACAAAAGGGCTCGATGAGAGAAGGGTGGTGGAAATAGAAGGAAGTGTGCCACGGAGTTCAGTTGCAGGTGGATTCCATTCAGACCTCAGAAACCAAGGTGGGCTTCCTGTAGGAGGGTGAAACTGGGGCTGATTGGCATGACGTTCTTTTCATTCTACTGCGGGTGGATCAGGCACCAACTAGAGAAGCCACGTTAATTCAGGCATTCAGCACCCAGGTGCCAAGCACCAATGCATGTACCACGCCAAGCACTGAGGACTCCTGCCCTTCAGGAATTCATGGTCATCTAGGCGAGATGGTGTCCTTCAGAGCCCTGCGACAAGAGTAATGGAGAGATTATGATAATTCACGAGACTCGCTCCTTCTAATCCAGATGTAGTACAGATGTAGATAAGGTCTGGTATGCTCTGCAGAACCATTTAATTTTAAGTATGCTAAAACCACACGACACCTCTCTGGGAAGCTAATGTAGATGACCAAGCAAAATTCAGACTACTCTTGTTCATGCAAACATTATGCACCTATGAACACTAGGTCATGGTGTGAATGAGTGGAATTAAATTTGGACAAGTATTAAAATACAAATATCATAGATTAAAGTTGAATCTCATGTTATAGAAATATTCATTACTATCCATACCATAAAATTCAAACTTTTCGAATTTAAATTGAGCTAAAAGAATAAGAGGTACCTGATGTAATTTATTAGCACATATTTGGATTTTTCTTGTGTTTTTCCATCCAAGGACTGAGATTCAACCTGACTTCTGTAATGTAAGATGGTAAGGATAACTTTTTATATCGTTATTAAAAAGCTAGCAATGACTCGGAAGCAGTTTATAATGCTTTTAGGAAGAGATAAATTACTGGGGACAAACATTGTTATGAAAATCAGATCTAAATTCCAAAGAGGAATTTGTTCTAGGGTTTTCTGGACCATGCTGACCCCAACATCTCCTGTTTCCTGGGTTATTCCATCTCCGCCTCATATGGCCCGCTGACTCCACCAGCATCCTTTTTTCTCTCCATGAGTCATTTCCCAGCTGTCAAGGACCATTTGTCTTTTCCCTTAGAGGACTTCTTAAAATCCCAAGTCTGGCCGGGGTGGTGGCGCACACCTGTAATCCTAGCAGTGTGGGAGGCTGAGGCAGGAGGATCGTGAGTTCAAAGCCAGCCTAAGCAAAAGCAAGGCGCTAAGCAACTCAGTGAGACTCTGTCTCTAAATAAAATACAAAGTAGGGCTGGGGATGTGCCTCAGTGGTCGAGTGCCCCTGAATTCAATCCCTAATACCAAAAAATAAAAAACTAAAAAACCAAAACCAAAACAACAGCAACAACAAAAAACAAATCACAAGTCTTTGCTCCTTTTTCTGTTTCTCAAATTCTCCGGAACACTGTTGAGCTAGGAATTTAACCATTACTGTTGGGTCATCTGGCTCGGCTCACTGTTGGTAAATCACTTTGAAACAACAAAGACACAGCCGGTCACAGAGTTCCACTGAACGAAGCCCGTCCTTGAAAAAGGAGGGTGGGTGAATTAATCAATTCTGAAAGTTGAGAATTCCATTTGAGTTCTAATAAGGATGATTTTGCTTATTTTAATGAAAGACCAGCAACAGTCCCTGAGGATCTTATAATCAGAACTACAACCAGGTCCTCAGGCTTTAAACCCTGAGAACAGGCGCTCGCATTCCTGCAACACGTCTTAAGACGAAGTGGGAAGGGAGGAGGAGGGTGAAGACCCCAGGAACGACCCTGCCGTTCAGCCTTTCCCTTCATTGAGGAGCTGATCTCTGTGTGGCATGCTTGCTGCTTCTGTCTTGCCTCTTGTCAGTGGAAATCGAAATCTGGCTTCAGCTTAGTAAGAACATTTAATTTTGACAGTCAATGAACACAGTGGTATCTTTCTTTTTCTTTAAAAGTTACTTTTGTTTATTATTATTTGTATTTGTTAATCACATAGAGAAGTAGCTAGTTGAATCAAAGAAGAGGAGTTTCGGCCTCTAAGAGCTGTGGAAGTCTTAGATGAGATTAAACAAAACAGCTTCCAAAACATGAATCTACCCCAGCCTTTGAAGATCAACTACCCCTCATTTGCCCAGAATTTCATCTCACTGTGAAAGTTAAATAAACTCAGGTGTAATCATGCTTTTTCCCAAACATCTAGAGCAGAGCGACAATGGAGACTTTAGTCCCCAGGAAGGGGAAATTAATCCATTCTTAAAATTCATAAAGGGAATTTGTACCACACAGATTTATGTTTTCTTATATTAAGGGGACCATATTTCAACACTCAACAAGACGTATCCCTGGAAATAGAGTGACGTATTCCTTCACTCCCCCCAAAGCCATTTAATCTGAAAAGTGCCCATTTCAAAGTCAGCATAACAGCAGCCTTATTGGGAACCCAGGCTGCTCTGCCCTCGGCCCTCCCTCCCCAGCCTCCCGCCTCTGCCCTGGGCCACACCTCTCTAGAAATACTCGCTTTGTTAATGAAAACCATATTTTAAAAAAAAAACGAAGAAGAAAGAAAAAAGTTCTCCTGACCCGCTGAAACGCCTGGACAATCTTTAATGTCAGTTTCAGACGACACGTGTCTTGTGAAGTCTGGCTGTCTGGCAGAGCCCGCTCTGTCCCACATCTTTATGAGAAAGAGGGACAAAACTTCTGTTTTTGGCATTTTATATTGGAGTCTGTTTTAAGCGAGGAGGAAAAAAATAGCAACGTAGAGTCTAGACAGCAGAGATGGGGGTGAAATCTGGAAGCCATTCACCCCGACAAGGGCAGCGGCAGCCCGTCGGCAGCCGGGATCGCCTTACACTGCCTAATTACACATGAAAAATGCACACATCATTTCTCTCAACTGCTTGGAAAAATAGATGCTCAGATGGTGCTTTGGACGAGGCGACTGAACCACTTGTGCGTTCGGGATGTGGGGCATCGTCCGCCCGCCAAGCATTTTGCAAGGAGACTTTTTTTCCCTCCAGGGAGGTAGGTACACTTTGCACCTCCCCTCTGCAAAGGAAAAGAGCTCAGTGTGTGTTAAATTTGGCCAATGGACACGTGCTCTGAAGACTATTTAGATAACGTAGGTAAATGTGAGATGGAATTAGACCTGCTTCTGCTGCAGGGAAGATCCATACACTAAGATGGAGAGGACTGGGGTCTAATTGATGGTGTGCGTCAACCTGTCACAGTGATGGCTTCTAAATCGCTCGCTTGGCCAGCTCACAACCCCAGCCTTCTTGCCAGGCCTGGTACTACATTCTACTCAGGATGCTGACCTTTTAATATTTAAAGGCACCTTTCACACGGTGTCTTTCTCCACGAGTCCAAAGCATTTCCACAGACCTGAGCGCCCGGCTGTGCACCATTCTGGGATCTGAGGGAGATGTGTCGAGCCAGGAAGGGAATCTGCAGCTTCGATCTGGGCCACCTCTTCCTGAGGACAGATGAGAGAGGGAATTCAGAAGCATCCTTCACTGACATTAGAAAGCACAGCTAGCCGTGTGTGTACATGCATGCGTGTGTGTGTGTGTGTGCGCGCGTGCACGCACAGGCACATGACAGAGATAGAGACCCAGAAGGAGTATGAGCAGTTTATAAAATGAGGGCTCAAAACATTTATTGACTTCCCCAAATTTTCACAGTGGCATTTATGATGGAAGCCAAAGGGGTCATTTCAAGTCTATACTCTGTTTGAATTCGATAGGAAAGTTTGATGATCTATTTTTAGAGTTTAGGGTTTGTCCAAAATAGGCAGGTTCTGTGCAGACCAGGGATTTGGGTGTGAGAAGTGGAGGCAAGTGCATAACCGCTTCCATGTGGGCACCCTGACCTTCCAGTCAGGAGAGACAGATGTGCCCACTGGTGACGGGAGCAGAATCAAGGAAGGGTGACGTTGTCGTGCTTAGTGGGAAGACCTGAGGCTGCACCAAGGGACCTTGGAAGCCAGTTGGTGGTGCAGGCCTGTAATCCCACCAGCCTCTTGGGAGGCTGAGGCAGGAGGACGGCAAGTTTGAGGGTAGTCTTGGCAACTTAGCAAAACCCACTTCCAAAATGAAAAATGAAAAGGTCTGGACTGGAGCTCAGTGATGGACCAGCCGTTCCCTCCCCAGTACCCCCTGCACACTCATGTACACACACACACACACAGAAAAGCAAGAAGGAATTAGAGGATAAGATGGAGGAGCTGACAGGGAGGCTTGCCCAGGGTAAGGTTTGGCTTCCCTTAGGCCAAAGCCTGAGGTCCCCAGGCCCAGGTCCTGGAACCCACCTGGTGCAAGGTCACGTGGGAGGCCCACAGCTCCTGGCTTGTGAGGCCTTCCCTACCCAAGCTGAGCTTCCATCTCCTCAACAGTGGAGCCCTCAACCCATGGACACAGACCAGGGACCCCGAGACTGTCCAGCGATGCCTGTGAAGTGTGTCTCCGTCCACAGAAAAGAACCCAGTCACCCCTGGTGTCCACAGCACAGTAGTTCCAGGGCTCCTATGGATCCCACTGTCCAGATGCTCACGCTGCTGACGTAGAACAGGGTTGTATTCACTTATAACCCACACATCCTCCTAGCTTTAGACCATCTCGGCATTGCTTATAATACCTAATGCCACGTAAATGCCCTGCAATAACTGCCCCGCTGGACTGCTTAGGGAATAACAGGGGGAAGCACTCTTCACGCTGTCAGGACAGACGCAACTGTCACAGGCCCAGCTACACAGCACACCATCCAGGATTGGCTGTCTGTGTACGGATACTCTGACCCTCACATGACAGAGTCACCCAGTGGCTCATCTCAGGACATGTCCCCTCTACTGAGGGCTTCACAAGTTTACAGAGACTCCTGCAACAAGACCCGCCAGTCAAGGTTGGAAGGAGGTGCAGGAGGGCGAGTGAGGGGTCAGGCAGGGCCACACAGAGGAGCAGGAGAGGGTCTTCTGATGAGGTCACCTTCCTGCTTCTCATAAGTGTCATGGACACAGCGGAGGACCCAATCAGACAGACACTTCCATACTTGCTCTTAAGCGGGGATCCAGTAGAAAAAGTAAAACAGAGCTGTGGACAGAGGGGGCACGGATCAATAATAGAGAGGAGTGTGTGGACAGGGAAGGATAGGAAAGGAGGAAGTTCCAGGGACCACAAGAAGGACAGGCCAGAACTCCCCCACCAGACTCCCAGCTCTGGGGCCCTTCTCTTTGGAGAAGTCTCTCTCGGTATCTCTGTCAGTAGGCAGATAAGCCTACTTCTTGCTTGCTGTCTCTGTGTTCTTCACTTCTTTGCTGAATGGAGACGAAGAACCTATCACCCCTCGAGGTGACAACAGATGGGGTTCTAAGAAGATTTTGGTATTTGAGAACAAGACATGGAGTTACACAAACTCAGACTCCAGGCATTAAGTCACTGATGAGGAAATGTTTCAATAGCAGCCAGAGGTCCCCTGGTCTGGGGAGGCAGGTCTGTGACGTGGACATCACAGTTGCAGTCCCAACACTGTCGGAGTCTGTTTCCCTTCCACGTCTGCAGGAGGCTCAGGGTTTCCACCTGCTACCCAGGCCGACAGCCCCCTCCCTCAGTGACGGCAGGCAGGCTCAGTCCTGCAAGGATCTGCCCTTCATTTCAGCAGTTCAGCGCCTCCTCCATCAGGCTGGCACGATGTCGTGCGAGGGGCCAAGGGAGAACCCAAAGGGAATCTACTGCCACCAAGAAGCTGTGCAACTTGGGACAACTTCCCTAAGCCCTCTGGCCTTCATGCCTCGTGTCTGTAAAGCAGGGATGGTAATGCCTCCTCACAGGGCTGCTGAAGATCCAAGTGCTGGAAGGCGAAATGCCTGGCTATAGTCACACTGCTCCACAGCAGCCATGGTGACGGTGGGGGACACCGCACACCCTGAAATTCGCCATCCTGGGACTGGTGTGCAGCCCAAGGAGCAGAACTGCAGCTCCCACGGTGGCACCTAGAGGCAGACACACCAAGCCTCCTCCCCGAGTAGATGTTCACGTCCAGGAGAGTCAGAGAAGGGATGTCCAGCCCTGGGGAAAGGACATCACAGAACACTGGGGACGCTGGAGGCGGACCTGGCTGACTCGCCATCTTGCCTGGAGAGGGCAGTTCTGGGGCAGCCTCGGAGACACGCTCAGGCCAGCCAGGAGGGACCGGGGGTCAGCCAGAAGCAGGGCCAGCCCTCTCCACACCCTCAGCCGTCCCTCAGTACATCTCAGCAGTGCTGGACTCTTGGGCACTACGACCTGTTTTTTTTCTGTACTGTGTTTTATTCCATTACACATAAGCCTGAATTTTAAGAAGCTGAAAAAAAAAAAAAGAAAAGAAAAAGAGAGAGAGAAGGAGGAGGAGAAAATAGGTGCTAAGCACTCAGGCGTCAATGTGTTCACCGTAAGATGGCAAATAAAAAATTTCCAAGTTGCAAACAAAACATGTCATCTGTTTACATGGAATAGATTTGCCGGTTTGTGGGTAATTTTTTAAGTGTGAGCGGATGAGTGGATTCACCCAGGGTTGCAGAGTCCCCCCACCCGGGGTGGAATTGAAGGTGGTTCTTCCCAAGGCTCTTAATACGCTCCTGACTTGCTGCGATTTTTACGTGTTTGAATTTTATGTTTTTTCCAAGGGAAGTAATTGCAGCTGCTGAGGGTTCTGGGTGTTTGTGTTTAATCACAGAACCACCATGGTTACAGCCAGAAGAGGCCGTGGAGCTTCGAGCACGTTCCTCCATTCTCTCCCCTTCCCACATGCCCCTTTCTGTCCTTGATGGGACGCGGCTTCTCTCACGGCTGGACAGACTCCCCTTCCAGGGAAGCATCGGATCCCTCGTTGGAAGTGAGGGTGGGAAGCCCAGGGTGCCCTCCTTGTGAGGCCAGGAGTCCTCTCAGCTTGACACATCATTTCTGGGGATTTCTTGGCTCACGTACCCTGACCTGTCGGGGGCCTCTGGCAAGCAGTGCGGAGGCGACTACAGCCCCAGGTGCCCTGCTCCCGCTAGCAGGGCTGGGACAGGAGTGGACAAGAGTAACTTGCACACCCTTCAGAATGACCCAGACTTTTGGCCGAGGCTCCTCCTTGACTCTTACTCTTCTGATTGCCAGGGTCTTGGCCTTTTGAATCCATGGTCCCCATTTCCCACTCCCTCCACCCCTGGCCTCTCCCATCCCCTCATCGCTTCCTTTTAGTCTCCCTTTCCCCAATTCTTCACTAGCCAGAACGTGGAACAAAACCCCACGCCTTTGTATATTTTAGTAGAAATAATCCTTTTATCTTAATTATTTAAAATTATAGTTCTAAAACATCTTAAGCAATTTTTGAGGCCTAAGGGTTCTCTTTTATCACTTGTTCAATTTAATGTAAAACTTAAATGTTAACAGATTGTTTTTTTCAGATCTATATTAGGGTCACAGGAAATTTGAGAAGGTACAGAGATTCCCTATAACCCCCTTGCTCTCCCTCCACACATGCACAGTCACCCCTTTGTCAGAATGGGTCCACTTGTTATAGCTGATGAACCTATACTATACCTCATTATCACCCAGAGTCCATAATTTACATTAAGGTTCACTCTTTGTGTTGTACTTTCTATAGGTTTAGACAAGTTTCACATATGTTTTTAAACTTTCCTGATGGCTCTTGATGGATTTTTAAAATTTTATAATTGTGATTTCATTGCTATTTGGATTCTTTATTTTAATCTGTCTTGTTCTATGATCTTTCTTTGGTGATTTTTTAAATCTATATTTATGTCTTGCAAAAATAATTAGTTCTTAGTCACGGCTTAAAGATTCACTAGAACAATAACCTCTGACACTCCTTACTAAGTGTACGAGTAAGAAAGGAAAATTTAAAAGGAGATCTGGAAGCTTCCAAGGGCACAGACCAACCAGGCAGGAATCCTCTGTCTGCTTTTAATGCCCCAGGTGAGATCATATTTCCCCATTTTCCAACTGGGAGGACCCCAGAAAGCTGACAGTGACCCTGTGGGAGCCGTGAACCTGGCTGCATTTCCCCTATGCCATGCTGAGTGAAGGATGCAAAGACCCTCCGGAACTGGTGCTCATTAAAGAGATCACACTGCAGAAAACAGTCCCTAAGACACCAGATGGAGCTCAGGATGGCTCTGGTCATTCTTGTGTGGGCATGCCACTCTCTGCCAGGAGCAAGCATAGTCCATGACCAAGACCAGATAAAACAAGCTGGACCCCTGTGAAGGCTAGGGACCACCAGTGGGAAACTATGCCTCCACCACCCCCAGCTTCCGAGATCTCCCCAAGAGACAGTGCCTGACCCTCCATGCCTGATCTGAGCAAGTCACTTTGCACTGGTGATTGTGAACTCCTCGTTTGTCCCGCATGGTTGTTAGAGGACGTAATTAACAAGGTCGGGTCTAGCGTTGACCCACCACGACTCCTAAGTATGACTTCGTCTATCATTTCTGTTCCTTTGGTGTTGGTAGGTGTAAGAGAAACTGACCAAAGGAACTGAATCACTTCCTGTGGTCATTCCTCTGCCCACGGTTAAGTTATTTTTAACAGTCTGCATAGAGTCATAAATCCAACTCTGGGCGTGTATTTTATTTGTTTAACAAGTTCCCAATAAGTCAAGGTGGGGGTGGAGATGAAAATAGACAGAATTAAGCCAGTTAGGAGAAAACTGGAAAAAAAAAGAAAAGGAAAACCAAAAAAACTTCCCTATTCCAAAAAATCCCCCAATAAGACAATCTTTTTGTAACTCCTTTTGGAAAACTTGTCACAAAGAGACAGAAAAAGAATAATCTTTGTAAATGACTTCTGGTAATTCCCCACTCCCTGTGGAAGAAACTAATATTTAAAGCAAAAGAGCTGCCCAACTTCAGAACCAGAATGACGTTTGAAAATCTTTTTGTCCTTTATCAGCACTGTTTCTTTCCCTTCAAATATGGTATCATCATTTATACAAAATCTGTGAATAAGTGGACAGAAATGTGAAGTGGTGTACTAAGAAATGTTTTAGCTATTAGCCATAATTTCACTCCCAGGCCGAATGAGGGAGCGTATTAGTTTGCTATGGCTGCTGTAACAAAGGACCATGGCCCAGAGGACTTAAAACAGCAGAAACACATTGTCTCACAGATCTGGAGGCCAGGGACCCAAGATCAAGATGGTGGCAGGTTTGGTTTCTTTTCAGGGCTGTGGGAGAGAATCTATTCTGGGCCTCTCTCCTTGGCTGGCAAGGGCTCTTCTTCCTGTGCCATTTCAGATGGCATCCTCTGTCTGCATGTCTCTGTGTCCAAATTTTCTTTTCTTATAAGGAAACCAGTAATATTGGACTAGTGCCCTCCCTTATGACCTCATTTTAACTAGTTGCTTTTACAAAGACCTTATCTCCAAATAAAGATGATCCTTGACTTACACTATGATTACAATCCAATAAACTCATCATAAATTGAAAGTGTCACAAGTTAAAAATGCACTTAATACACCGAAACTACCTCAAACTCCAGCTTAGCCTAACCAACCTGGAACATGCTCAGGATGCTTACAGGAGCCTACAGCTGGGCAAGCTATCCAACACCAGGGCTATCTCCTGTCAGGTACTGAACACCTGTATCCAAAGTCCCCCAGCTGACTGAGCTTGGGTCACTACCACTGCCCAGCATCACAAGACAGAGTGCATTGGGTGGCCAGCCGGGTATACAATCAAAACTGAAAATTCAACATACATTGCTGAACATACATTGCTCTAGGACCACAGTGAAGTAAAACATCTTGAGCTGAACGGTGGTCCGTTAGGGACTGTCTGTGAGGCCGTGTTCTGGGTTCTGGTGGTTAGAACTTTAAAAACGTGAATTTGAGGACAGCACAGGTAGAGTGGCTCGGAGCTCAAGTTTCCCTGGTGCTGTGATTTGTCACCTCCCAGGCTCTGTCTCTCAATTAAATGGAGCCCAGGCAGAGAGGGAACTCCCAGCACCAGCTCTGGGTGTGACCCTGCTCCTGGGCCCGCCCACATGGCATGGCTTTCCAGAGAACTTCTGATCCAGGTCTTCTTCCTGCCAGCACCTCAGACTCCCCTAACCCCGGACTTTGGAAGGATAGCAGCCTGCTCCTGGGGACCCAGCGTGGAGAGTACACCATGCACCATAGAACCTCAGCAGCTGCGGTCACCTACAGCTCTCTGGTGATGGCCTGACCAGGGGAAGGCACATTCCAGCTGTCCAGGGGTGGACAGTAGGCGTTGGAGGCTTCTCCTCCTCAGCTCTGCCATGATAGCCCATGAGCAGCCGCGGGGAACAGGAAGGTGGGGGAGCCCAGCTGTGATCCAGGAAACACTGAAAAGTGACCTCACACGCCTGTCACAGGTCGTGAAGTACGCCTCCTCGGGCAAGTCATTCTCAGCAGAGGCCACTGAATGCAGGGGGCTGATGTGGCCATGGCCTTGGTTTGCAACCCCATCCCTGGTGTTTCTGGCAGACCTTGATCCGCACTCTACGCCCTCTTCCTTGTGTGAGGTCCTTGTCCATCCCCTTATGTCCAGGCTGACCCGTGTTCACAGTGCTGTCCACAAAGGCTTGATTCTGATGCCTCCTGCCTGATGACCTCCAGGTGCCATTGGGGCGGCCCCTCCGGCTTCCCTCCAAGAGGAATTTCTCCCTTCTTGAGCAGCATCTCATTTAGGATTAGGATGCCCCTCCTTGCTCTGGCGGTGGGTGGGGTGGGATGGGGTGGGAGAGCTGAAGCCCCCAGAGGTCAGAGGATCATTGTTTCACTTTGAGAGGGACCAGGAACAGCTCTCCTGTGAGCTCACACAGGCACACCACGACACTTCCGCCTGCCTGTCCTGTGTCCCCTCCCTCCAGCTCTGCTTCCCCGGGAGCAGCAAGCCTCGGGCTTCTCCTCTTTAGCCATTTTGTGCTCAGTGTCACCTCCCTTCTCTGCCGGCTCAGCAGAGCACAGGGACATACCCAGCAAACCCTCTGTGAACAGTGCCCAGGAGAGTGGAAAACACCGGGGTGGGGTGGGCGTTTTCCAAGAGCTCCGTGCTGCAAAGCCGTTTCTTGACCCACGATGCCCCTCTACCCTGTGCGGAAGGGGAATCTGGTCTTTTGCATGAAGGAAGGCAAGTTTGAAAATATCCTAGGCATCAAGTGGCAGTGCAGAGTCACATGCCGTGACCTCCTGACCGGCAACGTTATTTTCCATCCAAGCAATGAATCAACAAGTGGAGCAAGATGCGCCTCTGGTAGGAACACGTCACCGCATGCGCGCCTTTCAGAGGAGCTCCAAGGTGTCGGGAAGCCCATCTTCCAGTCTCTTACTTTCACGTGGAACATGACAGGAAATTCACAAAAAGCAGTGGAAAGTTTGACCTGGGGACTGGAACTGCATGTCCCACTGGCCTCAATCATGGCGTTGGTGATGTTTTCCTAGTACTCCTGTGCTGTCTGTGTGTGAAAAATGAAGACACGTACAAGGAAGGGTTCTCCCCAAGGTCCCAGGGTCTAAACAAAGATGCGCTGCCTGCCTGGCTTTGCACGGCAAGCTCAAGGCCATGGCTTGTCTCTGCCTCACACTGCAAACTCTTCAAGAGCGGAGCCTGTCTCTGAGAGCAAGGGCTGTCGCTGAAGAACTTGCTCTGTTGCCAGCAGCCCAGGCAAAGATTGTGGACGGAGGACACAGGACATCAGCTTTCCTTGCATCTGAATGAAGTTTGGTGACAGCCCTGGACAGGTGTGCTGTGCAGACACTCCCGCTCTGGAAGGACCACTCACCCAAACCCCAGGACTGCCAGCTGGTGGCCCCAGACCTCGACTGTTGACTCACCTGAATTCCCTGGAAGACTTTGCATTGCATAATAACTTTCTTTGCTAGGTCTCAGGTTCAAGAGCAACCCAGGCCCCCCATGTGCTCCATCCTCCTGCCCAGTGTGCACAGCATCATGGTACTCCTTGGGGCTGCCTGCTCCCACCCCGGCTGCCCCCCACCCCACCTGCGAGCTGAGCCCTACCCCGAGTTGGCTGTGAAGTTCTGACCTCCAGTGGAACTTGGGGATGCAAAGGCCAGGCTGCAGGGGTGGCAAGACACCTGAAGGAATCCAACATTGCCCCTTCTGCCAGGCCCTGTGGGTCACCCACTAGCAGCAGCCCCAAGAGCGAATGTCTGCAGGTCTCCAGGGATCACAGAGCCTCTCCACCACAGGAGACCAAGAGGGGCTTTTTGAAAAAGAAAATATAAGAATAGCCAAATAACTACACCTTAGCCAGGGGAGCAGCTGTCCCCGTTCCAAGCACCTGGTTGTTCATGCATCATGGTGGCTCAGGCAGAGCCCCACCCTCACCTCTGACTTCCTTGGATGAATAAAAAAGATGAAGAATGCTCCGTGTGCTGCTGCCAGGGCACTGAACCCCTGAGGACGTGAACTTGGGGTGCAGCCCCAGAGGGCTGTGTGGAAAGGTATAGCTACAATCCAAAAAGGCACCTACATTTTCATGACAACCTGTGGCTTTCTGCCATGACACCGTCTGGGATGCTTGGCCCCTAGTTTGACCTCAGCCAGGGGAGCAGCCTGGTGTCAGCCCTGAGGTCACTGCCCGCCCCACCAGGTGTGCCCGTGAGCTGTGATGGGGTTCTCACCATCGTGGATACAATGCACATGGGAGTTCTCACCACGGGCTGTCCAGCCACCCACAGGGGGCAGCACCAGCCGACTCTGCAGCCATGCTTGCCTGACTCCAGGCACGTCCTGGGCGGCTCTGGCTGGCAAGGCAGGACACCATGGGCGGGGCCACTTGGACCACAGGCTTGGATTTTCTCAGTTTGGAAACTGGAAGTCCAAGACCAAGGTTCAAACAGGCTTGGGTTCCTGGTCAGGGCTCTCTCCCTGCGTGCAGATAAGCCTTCTTGTTATGTCCTCACGTTGGGAAGATGCGGAGAGAGAGCAAGCCAGAGGAACTGGGAAAGCTCTAAAATCCTCCTTTGCAAGGTCACTAACCCCGTCAGATCAGGACCCACCTTTATAGCCCTAATGACGTTATAGAGACCTGTCTCCAAGACAGCCCCATTGAGGGCGGTGCCTTAGCGAGTGAATTCTGAGGGACACAAATTTGCAGACCACAACCAGCGTGCAAAGCCCCCTCCTAGGCCATGGGTGCTATCACTCTTGCTTCTGCTCGTTTGTTTCACACCTGCTCCCTGGAGGTGCCCTGTACCAGGTGTTGCTCCCCTAAGCCAGGACAGCAGTGGGAGCAGGAGCTGCCTCACCTCACCTCAGGTAGGATGGCTACTATCAAAACAGCGAAAATAACAAATGCTCCCAAGGATGTGGAGAAAGGGACCCTCACACACTGTTGGTGGGAATGTGATTCATGCGGTCACTATGGCCGCATAGTGTGAAGGTTCCTAAAAAAGATGAAAATAGAACGGCCACACGACTCTATCCTTAGCCAAAATGCATGAGATCATTAAGGCGAAGAGACACTGAATCCCATATCCACTGCAGCATGGTGCGCAACAGCCAGGACCCGGAATCAACCGGTTCCCACCACCTGGTGAACGAATGAAGAAAACGTGGCACAGGCACACTGTGGAATACTATTCAACCATAAAAAAAATGGAATTCTGTCATTTGTGACAACATGGACGAACCCAGAGGACACCGCTAAGTGAAATAAGCCAGGCACAGAGTCAAGTACTGCGTGGTCTCACACGCGGATCTAGAAAAGCTGATCTCACACAAGTACTGTCTTAGTCAGCTTTTTCACTGCTG
This sequence comes from Glaucomys volans, assembly GCA_020662805.1. Classification (NCBI taxonomy): domain Eukaryota; kingdom Metazoa; phylum Chordata; class Mammalia; order Rodentia; family Sciuridae; genus Glaucomys; species Glaucomys volans. The sequence goes on from JAJEJO010002460.1 coordinate 291,444, forward strand.
TGACTAAAAGATCTAACCAGGGGCTAGATCTTATTTAGGGGCTCACAGTTTCAGAGGTCTCAGTCCATAAGAGGCTGGCTACATTCCTCGGAGCTCAAGGTGAGGCAGGACATCATGGCGGAAGAGTTTGGAGGAGGGAAGCAGCCTACATGGTGATCAGGAAGCAGAGAGACTCCACTCGCCAGATACAAATATGTACCCCACGGCCATGCCCCAATGCCCACTCCTGCAGCCACCCCACCACTTCAGTCACCACTCAGTCCCTGTCAGGGATTAATTCACTGATGGGACTAAGACTCCCACAACCCAGTCTCCTCTGAACCTTCTGGCATCATCTCACAATGCTGGGGGCACACCCCACTGCAAGCCACACGGACGGAGTGGACGTGTGTGCCCAGGAGGCAAAGGTGGAGGGGAGGAGGTGATGGGGAGGGACTGGTCACAGTACTACTGCAGTTAGTGAGAAGGGTAAGATCTGCAGCACGTAAGGCGACACAGTTTAGGACCTCACAGCTCAGTCCAAAGTAACCGGGAGGGGAGGCTGAGTATTCTCACCACAAGGGAATGACCGGCCTTTCAGGTGGTGGACATGCGACCATACGGTATCAAAGTTTATACTGCTCCCAACAGACGTGTACAATTACAATGTGTCAATTAAAAACAAAACAAAACCTATAAAAAATTTAAAAATAAAAAATATGGCTCCAAAGGCACTGCCATGGTGAAGGAAGAAAGTGGTAAATAAATGCAGAAATGAAAGGAAACAGGACCCAGGGCTTCCCGCCATGACAGGAGGTGGCTTTTCAATTGCGCTCAACTTTACATTGGTTTTAAACCGTCTGGCCTGTGGCTCCTGATGGAAAACCGTTTCCTATTCCTTCCTTAAAGTCTGCCACACAGATGAGTGTTTTCATACTTTTCAGAACAGTGACGTCCTGAGACCTCAGCCTCTGCGTCCGACCTGCAGGATCTGAGCAGTGTTCCTACTGCCTCCCGGTACTCACGTGTCCTAGCAGCCCTGGGCCCGTGAGCTGGATCTGAACAGGACGGGGAGGAGACTCTAGAGTGAACGGGTACCAGGGAACGTGTTCTCTGAGGAGTGGAGCCTTATCACAGGCAAGCCAGCGGTTCTTTCTTCTCTGGCATTTTCATATGTGGATCTCTGCTCCACAGATTGGTTGCACTGGGAAGAAAAACCAAGTTTCCTAAGGAGAAAAGACACTGGTGGGCACAGTCAGCACACATTTGACATTTCTAAACTGGGCTTGACAGTGGAACTTTGAAAATATTTATCTATCAGAAAATAGTCTCAGCCGTGGGCGATTTGGTGGAAAGGTCTCACTGGTGGAAAAACCATAACTCAGTGTGACCGGCTTTAATGTAAGATGTTCTCGAAGGCCACAGAATCGCTGGTGTTTCCAGCAACCTGGAAAATTTAGACCAGCTTAGAAAAATAACAGGGGGCTGGGGTAGGGAGCCAAAGCCCTGTGAGGATCAGATAAATTTATGTGCCTCAGAGACTCGGATTTTAATATTAAATCATAATCAAAGCAACGCTCAGGCTGAGCACTTGAGCAGGTCTCTCTCTGCCTATTCCCGTTCTCCTTCTCCAAAAGAGTTCAAAGTAATTTGCCAAAATGAGATGTTCTGCCGTTTCTCCAGCTAGTCGTCTCCCGTTTGCATTTCTGAACAAAATATGTTTCTCTGGCCTCCTCACAGAGGAGAGAAGGCCCCTGCCCTGGGGCCCTGGCCTGCGTCTTGGTATTTTTGTGTGGCTTCCAAGCCCAAGGCGATGACCTGCCACCCTGGCCACACTCTGCGTGTCCATGGCCCCTGGCTGGTGAGCGGCCGCCTGCTCCACAGCTGCCCCTCTGCAGCCCTCCCTCCTGCCCACGGGCTGGGCCCTGTCACAACCTCTGGATGTGGGGTGGGCTCAACCACTTAAAGCTCCCAGGCCTTTTCTTCTGCCCTTTCCTTCTACAACTGCCCTAGAACTGTCTTGGGGACATGATCAAATTTTTTTCCACTCACCTCCCTCCCCGTTTTCATACCAAAATTGGAGAAAGCAACCTCCTAAAGAACAAGAAAACCATCAGTAGAGAAAGGAGAAGTCCACCCAGGCCTTCCCCGCGTGGTCTGGTCCAGCCACCCTTTGGGCAACACCCACCTGCCTGCTCTGGTCGTAGTTCCTAAAGCCATAGCACATTTTATTAGCCCCGCTCCTCGTCCTGGCCCCCCAGGACCCCAGTGTCCAGGGGGGACGCTCTCCATTTCCACCCAGCCCTACGCTCTGCGCCCCTCTGACCCAGGCCTTGGAGCATTCCACGCTGGGGTGCTCGTCCATCACCTCCGGATGCCCTTCAGTCACCAAAGCCCCTCACTCTGCCAGGGTCATTGTTTCCCTCGCCATCCCCCCTGCATTGGCTGATGTCCCCCACCCGCCAGTTTTGCACTCCCTGCCCTAATTGCTGTTTGCACAGCTGCTCCCTGTCAGACCCCGAGTTGGAGGCTGTGTCTCGTTCCCAGTCGTACCCTCGTGGCCGGCACCGTGTTGGACACAGGATCAGTGTTGAGCAAATATTTGATGAACAGACAAATACAATTCCAAGAGCTGCTGTTCGGGTTAAGCCTTATGAAATGGATGATAGTTGGCCATTTTTGACCAGAAAAAATGCAATTTCATGATTCCATCTAATAAAGAAACTGTTTTAGGAACACGACCCCCAGCACCAAAGAGTGCTGAAAGTTGCCTCTAAAAGTTGAGGGGGCCTGGATCCCATGAAGAGAAATGGCAGATAACCCAGAAGAGGGAAGGTGGCAGGAGGAGAGGGTTCCATAAGAAGGGCTGAACAGGCATTTCCAATCAATTATCTGCAGGCAATTTTTCTTGGTCTCCCAAATATTGCCCCTCAGCCTTCCAAACCATCTGGAAAATTCTTTCTTCTAGATGAAGCACGATCGTGCCAAATGTGAACTCTGCTCTCTCTGATGGCCACAAGGAAGCCTGTCAAATCATGTAGTGCTATGAAAATTTAAACAGTTTCTAAATCAGAGAATTAGACTTGATCACATTCGATATCCAGAGAACTCAAAAATAATGGAATTAAAATGCCAAATGCATGCTGTTCGTGAGTTCATAAGTACTAACATTCAGAAAAACTCTGGCAGGAGAATGAAGTTCAAAATAAATGAGAAAACGCAAGATGGTCCAATTAATTTGGGCTAAAGCTGAGGACATGCTACTCTTGTCATGAATAGTTGAGAGTGTGATGGTTCCAAATGGAAAGAACCTGACACTTTTCTTCTCCCCTGTAAGGAAGTTCAACAAGGGCACAAATCTCTTTCAAATACAAGAAGAAGCCATTCTGTGTCGGGGTATTCCAAGACAGCGATAATTCCGCATGAGGCAGATCATGAGATCACAGCTCTCTATACACACAGGTCTCAGGTTAACCAAGTGAGACAATTTTGGAAATACAAACAGGAAACCAACCCCTAAAATGTGACTTCTGTGCTTGTACCATGTATGGAACTCAGAGTGACATGCGTTCTACCTGCACAGAGTCTGCTTAGGAAAACACCTCTCCAAGGGAGAGCAAGGTCAGCAGAGTGTCATCCCCAGCACAGACACTCAGAGGACAGCATTCTACAGCTGATCTGGAGCTGGGTGCCACACTCATGCCTGTGATCCCAGTGACCTGGGAGGCTGAGGCAGGAGGATTCCAAGTTTGAGGTCAGACTCAGCATTTTAGCAAGATCCTGTCACATAATAAAAAGGTGGGATGTGGCTCAGTGGCAAAGGGCCCCTGGGTTCAATCCCCAGTACCCAGAAACAAAGAAATAAAGGAAGAAAGCTGGAGGATGGAGCTCAGTGGGAAAGCACTGCTGAGCTGAGAAGGAGGAGGAGGAGGAGGAGGAGGAGAGGGAGGAGGGGGAGAGGGAGGAGGGGGAGAGGAAGAGGGGAGGAGGAGGAAGAGGAGAAGAGGGAGGAGAAGAGGGAGGAGAAGGAAGCCAGCCTGGAAAAGCCACAATGGCCCTTTACCAAGCATCTGTCAAGGGCTTGGTTCTGGAGTCCAGGGATACACAGATGAAGGAGGAATAACCAGCCCTCCAGGAGTTTGCTCTCTTCTGGAAAAGCTTCGCTGGCAGAAGCCCCTGGAGCTGAACAGAATGCACTGGCATGAAGCAAGGAGGAGAGGAGGGAGCAAGATGGTAGCCAATGGAGCCTGGACAGGACCGTGAGGACATCATGCAGGAGATGCACCGAGCAGTGCTCCAGGTCTCCCTCTCAGAGAAAGAAGCATCTCAAAAGGAAAAGGAGGTTGGGACACTTTGGTCCTGAGTCAGGGAGAATGTAACTGGCGTGGTGACATTCATACTGTTTGGGTTGGTGTTAAGCCACTGAGAAAGCACAGGTCTGTCTGACATAGATGCAACCACACAACTATCTGTTGTCCATTGTTCCATTTGTGCTGAGGATCAAACCCAGGACCTTGCACACACCAGGCAGGTGTTCTGCCATGAAGCTGTATCCCAAGCTCCTGTTGTTGTTCTAGGAGTGTGTTCCTTTTATGGATAAATTTATCTCATTTACTTTCATTGGCATGTTTAGAATTAGTTCTGATGGTTTTTTTTTTCTTTTACACTTTTTGGGTTGGTTTTTTTCTGATCTTATCATTGAAGTATAACATGAAAAGAATTAAAAAATCAAAAACATCTGATGTGAAGAATCTCCATAGAGCTTATGCACCTGAAGAACCAGCACACATTTCAAGAAATGGCCATGACCATCATCTAAGAATCCTCCCTTAGACCTTCCCATTCGCTAACCCTCTCCAGGGGTGACCACTGCCTAATCTCTAAGGTAGAACCATTTTGCCTCTTGAACATTATATAAATGAAATACATACAAGTATGTCGTCTCCTGCATCTGACTTCCTCTGCCCAGTGTCATGTTGCTGCCTGTAGTTGTAGTTCATTCATTCCTCCCGCTGAGTAGTTTCGTAGTGTGTGGCTATACCGCAACCAATTCATCCAGTCCCTGCTGAGGGGCATTTGAGTGGTTTCCCATTGGAGCAATCAGAAGGAGTGCTACCATACTACTCAGTGCTTGTTTTTCGTGAACATATGTATGCATTCCCGTTTGGCACACACCTGGGAATGGAACTCCTAGATACGGGGCTTTGGACTGTCAGATTTAGTAGGTTCTGCCAAGGGGCTTTCCAGTTGCACAAATTCAAATTCCATCAGCAGTTAGAAAGTCAATGATCTAAGTAACAAAAAACTCTTGAGCCCCTCAGACAAGAAATACATATTGAAGAAACTCCTTCTATACCAAATGATCAGGACCTGAAGGCATCGTAAGTATGAAATAGTTTTGTTGCCTTTGAAGAAAAAAAATAGGAGTTACCTATACTGTTGTGGAAAGAGAGGGGACCACAAAAAAAGTGGTTCTGGTAAGCATGGAGGACTCCTTTCCAAGATGAATGAATTATATGAAATAAACAAACATCAATAAAATAGCACAAAATAACAGTTAAGAGTTACCAAGATGGTGCCAGATGGCAGTTAGGAAACCAGATGTTTCCAGGAAACCGTGGCTCTTGTTTTGAATTCTGTTGGCCAGAAGCTGGGTAAAATTGCCCATGTCAGACTCTCAGTCATATCTGACAGCAATGCTCATCTCATTTTGCAAAGAAGAATTCCCTGAGAACCATCGGGAAGAAAATGCTGATTAGAATTCAAAAACTCATAACATAAATTTTTAATGATTCTCCAATTTATTTCTCACATATACATGCATTATGTTCTAGTACCTTTAGCTTAAAAAAATGTTGAAAGAAATTGGAAGGGAGGTTGAAATGTTGAAAGAAATTGGCTGGAGACAAAAGGTGAAATCTTTCCTAAGCCACAGGAGAGCACAATGGAGCAGTGATGGAGGCACCCTGGGAAAGATTTCCTGTAGGTTTGAAGAGGGAGGAGTGTGAGCACACGCCTACGTTCAGGGCATAAAATAGCTCCAGAAGGAGATACGGTCTTACCACATTTAGGCTCTTCCTACATCCCTCCAGTTGTTTCTTCCCAATGCCCCAAATCCCAGACTTTGACATGGCACCCAGAGCCATCTATGAGCTTGCTTTCGCCTGCCTCTCTGCCCCATCCCGTGACACCGACCCCCACCCCTTCCCTCTGCATGCCTCATTTCACCAGGATCAGACCCTCTCTAGCTTATGCCACCTGGCCTGCTGTTTCGGATCCCCCTCTGCAGATCCCATTTGAACCTGGCTCTGGCTCCCAATGCTCCAGTAAATTTGTTCTCACTGAGGTCACCGTGACCTCCCTTTCTCCCTGTCGGTGATCCATTCTCAGTCCTTGTCTGACTTGGCCCACCCTCCTGACAGAAAAGTGTTCTCCACTGTGTTCTGGGCCACCTATGGTCCAGGTGTCCCTCCAATCCCACCAACAGCTTCCTCTGTTGGCTCTTCTTTTTCTTCTAAGCTCTAAACAGAGAGCTGTCCCCAACCTCAGCTCTTGAGATGATTCTCAACTTTATCCATAAGAACTCCTGATTTGATCTCAGCTGGTTTCATGGTTTTAAGGACCACCATGTATGCCACTGAGACCCTAAATGAATTTCTCCATCCTCGACTTCTCCTCTGAGCTCCAGATGTCCACCCCACACTCCATCTTGGCTGTCCAGTTGGCATATGGCAGTAGATCTTCTCCAGGTTGGAGCAGCCCTCCCCGGGGCTGGAATGGTGGCTGCCCATGGCTCTAGGCTGCACCCCTCTCTGGAGAATTACCCCAGATGATGAGGGACACCATGCTGGTGAATGACACACTTCACCCAGAAGTGTGTAGATACCATAACCTGGAAGGGGTGGGCAGGTGCCCTCCGAGGACTGACTGACGCAGGGCATGAAAGCTGGCATGCACACACCCAGGAGAACGAGTCCACACGGTGCCCGGCTTCCCCCATGATGGGACCAAGACAGGACTCCAGTGGGCACTGCATCTCCCGTGGGCACTGCATCTCCAGCTTCTTCATTGCTCTATCCTGCATCCCACCCGACTTTCTCCCAAGAGCCCTCCCCCAGGAAATCATGGGCATAGGAGTCCCCACCTCAGGCTCTGCCTCTAAGAAACCCGGGAAGAGAGGCGCTTCCCCAGCTGGGGGTCCGCTCTTCCCACAGCCCTGCAGTGAGCTAGCCACCCCCTCATCTCCATAAATGGCACCATTTGCCCAGTTACTCTGCCCTGAAACCCAGGTGTTCTCAATTCTCTCGGCTCCAGATGCAGTCGGTCAGCAAACCCTGTTACCTTTGCTTTAAGGCACATCCTGACCTGACCCCTATGTGTCCCTGTATCTCCTGCCTGGACCCCTGGAAGAGGCACCTCTCTGGTCTGGTGCCCAGTGATTACCACTCCACTGTACCAAGGGACCATAGTGATCCTCCCCAAATGCAAACGGAAGCAGTCCCTCCTCTGCCCGGAATCCCCAGTGGCTTCCTGCTGAAGAGGAATAAAACCCAGTGCCATGCCCGACCCCTGCGGGTTGCCCAGGAAACTGCCACGTCCTGTGCATGCCTGTCATGCCTCCTCATTCACCTGGGCGGGGGAGTCGATTCCAGGAACCCTCAGACACCAAGACGCAAGGACACTCAGTCCCTTCTGTAAGAGTGTGGTGCTTGCACAAGCTCCCACAGAGGTCAGGCATCTCTAGATGGCTTAGCATGGCTTACAGTGCTCAGCATGGTGTTAGTGCTGTGGAGGGCTGTCGTGCTGTCTTGTTTGGGGAGTTATAACAAGGAAATAAAAATATTAACCCATTTGGTTACAGGCACAATTATTTTCCCAAATACTTTCGATCCACACTTGATTGAATCTGCAGCTGCAGAACTGACGGAGGCAGATCCGCGTGTAACAAGGGAGGCAGAGGCCCCTGTGCTGGTCAGGGAGGCGGGGCTGGGCACCACAGTCAGCACTCCACCCCACTCCTCTCTGGCTCACCCTACTACGCCAGGTCAGGAGGGGAGGTGACATCCAGGATGCCTCTGACATCTATGTGAAGTACAAGGACACAGCTTGGTTTCATGGGTTTTGCAAAGACACATTATTACTTTTTCATTCATTGCTGATAAATATCTAACTATTTATTTATTTATTTTGGTACCAGGAATTGAATTCAGGGTCACTTAACTACTGAGCCAGATCCCCAGCCCTTTCTATATTTTATTTAGAGACATAGTCTCACTGAATTGCTTAGGGCCTCATTAAATTACTGAGGCTGGGTTTGAACTCTGGATCCTCCTGCCTTAGCCTCCCAAATCATTGGTATTACAGGCATGAGCCCTGGGGCCTGGCTAAACACTCATTCTTTTAAGAATTTGAAGCTAAAAAAAAAAGTTTGGAAAGAAAAAACATTAAACAGTATGTATCCTAACTAAACAAGGAACAAATGCAACATAGTTTCTCCTTAAAGTAAAATAGTAACTAGGAGCAATGGATAAAAATGTAAAAGTAGGTGCTTAAAATCGAATCACACCCAACATGTCTTTTAGATATCTGTTGTCCTAAAGGCCTTGTGGGAAGTGTTTCTCTTGGACTGTTCTCTTTTCTCTACTAGGCAAAATATCAACACGCTTTGGAAGATTCCCGATCAGGAATCTGCTTCAAAACCTCTGAGTGAGTTGTTTCTGCAGCAACAGAAACAACTGTGCCCGTGTAGGGCAAGGGGCAGCGGGAGGCTTGTTCTGCCACCTGAAGGCAGAGGTGCTGGCAGCGGCTGTTCAGAGCCTCCCTGCAGAGCTCTGGCTCGGCTGGTGCTCGTGGGTCCGCACTGCCCCGCACAGGGTGGACCCGAGGCCCGCGTGCCCAGGAGGAGCCTGGAAGACTTGTGCAAACGTGGAGCTGGGGTGAGCGAGGGACGATGCTGAGACTCTGGATGAAATAAGCACTCCTCTTTGAGCCCATGGAGTTCTGGGCCGTCTCTGTTGCTGCCACCTTGACGTTGAGACCCTGAGCATTTCCAGGCGACACACTCGGCTCTCGTCCTGGGCAGCCCCCCAGCCCCGCCCCACCCAGCATCGCCTGATCACCGGCCCCAGCAGCTTCCGCCCTATCAGCACCTGTGGGAGTCTGCAGAGAAAACCCTGCTCTGTCCCACAGGTGACCCAAATGCTGCTCCCACCCCCAGAGGAAAGACAGTCCGACTTCGGGGAAAGTATGATTCAAACTGACAAAGATTTAAAATTTTCAGTGTTGGTGAAGTTTGCAAAAGTACATGTTCTGGACGTATGCTGGGAAGTATAAACTCCTTTAACCTCTCCTTGTTGCTGTAGGTCGCAGTGTGGGGCCTGATTGGGGGACATTTGGTAAGAGTCTAGTAACTTTCAGCCCCCTCCCCCAATTTCACTTTAAGGAATTTACTGAAAGGGCCTAACAGAAAATGTATGCAAAGATTGTGTTCACTAGCATGCCTCTCAGCCTCGTTAGAATAGCAAATATTCGGAAGCAATCTAATTTTGCCAACGACAGGAAATTAAATAAATGAAGATGCAGGTATATGATAGACTATAATGCAATTATTAAAATGATGTATGGAAATCATCCTGGCTTGTTATGGACTAAAAATCAAAACAGCTATCAAAGTTTCCTAGAAATCAAAATACACCTATCCTTAGAAAATTAAAAAAAAAAAAAACACAAAGTGTAAGTGTTGAACTTGAACAATGACATTTAAATCTGGAACATTATGGAAAATGTTTATTCTTGATATTTTTAATTTTCTTATTTCAGAAATTAATGAGCCTCCATCGAGTCTTGGAGTTAGTGCTGCCTGCCAGCCTCCAGGGCTGGGGACAGGTTGCCCATGGGACTCACCCTTCCCATCACGGCTTCTGGCTGGAGGTGTTCTGGTCCATCATCCCTCCCCTATTGGGACACAGAGGAAAGGACAAAGAGATGAAATGGCAGAAAAGGTGATAAGAGTTTGTCCTTGAATGACAGCTGACACAGAACTTGTTTCATTGAACTGTTCAGCTCTGCCTCTCAAGAGCATTCTTTTTCCAATATGTTAATTAAGTCTTTCATTCACCAAAAACATTTTTGCCTAATATATACCAGGCCCTGTTGCAGATAAATAGAACAAAATCTCTCCGTCCACAGGCTTCATCCTGGGGAGGCGCAGGTGGAAGACGAGAGAACTATAACCACAAGTGAGCGAGGCTGTAAATCAGAACATTGAGGTTTGTGATAAGAGCCGTGACATGTGAGCCACCTGAGATGGTAGAGGGCTAGAAAGGACTCTGAGCAGGTAACCATTAGGCTAGAAGTGAGAGGAAGAGAGGTCTAGCAGAGAAGTGGGGAAAGGTGTTCCCTGCAGAAGCAGTGGCCAGTGCAAAGGTCCTGAGGTAGGAAAGGCTCACATCCGTTTGAACTTGGTGAACTCTAGTGATTGAAGAGCAGAGTGGATGAGATGCCATGGGAAGGTGAGCAGAGGCCACCGGCAGCCTTATGCAGTTGCTTTAGCTTTAAAGTGCCAATCACACACCAGGTGGAGATGTCTATTAAGCCTGGATTCCCAAGGCTGGAGCTCTCTGAGGGGCAGGGACAGCTGACACAGACTTGTGCAATTGCCAGCATGTGGACACTTTGAAGAACCACCAACTCATCTCAGTTTGCCTGGGACTTTCTTGGCTGGCAACATCCTGCTTCCCAGGATGTCCCTCAGACCCAGGATAACTGTGACGAGAAAGGATGAAGTTACCTGGCAAGAAGAGAAGAGGCCAGAACTTGATCCCAGGCACACTGGTGCTTAGAGGCAGAGAGGGGTTGAGCCTGCTCCATTTGACCTCAGCCAGCAGCTTCTCAACGTCAGCTCAGGGAGATTCCAAAGAGCCTGGAGGGCAGGAGGCAACGCTGGCTTTGACTTTATTATTTGCAGGGAGGGAGGCACAGGGAGGTGGGGGTGCGGAACAGAGACCCCCAGCTTCATCCGTGGGGAATCATGGAAGGGACATGACAGAGACCTGGAGGGCGAGTGAAGAGCAGGAGGGAGGGATGGCGGATTTCCAAGGGGACAGATGCCAAGGTCAGAAAGAGTGACTGCAGCTGACCTGGAGGCCCAAGAAGAGGAGGACTGGGAGGTAAGACTATGACTTTGAACTTGACCTGAGGGTACAGGAACACAGAGGAGTCAGGATAAAGAATCAGCTTTGCATTTCAGAGGCATGGGGGGGGGCAGCTCAGATGCAGAGGGAGAATGAGGGGAGAGGGGAGAAAGGCAGCAGGGCAGTCGAGGGGCCTTTTGCAAGTCACCATGCTGTCCTGAGGAGACCGTGGTGAAGCTGGAGAAGGGAGGGACATGTGGGCAGTGACGTCCAGCCTGGCCCACTGATCACCATGCAGCTGTGAGAGGCCAGAGCAGAGGGACGCCTTCACTTGTGTGTCACAGCCACGGGGATGGCAGGGCCCTGGAGGGTGGGTACAGCCCCGGTCAGCCTTGCCCTGGCACATTTGAATGTCTCTGGGCACACACTGCCCCTCACCAGGGGGAATCCCAGCAGGAGACGGGTGGGAAGCTTGGATGGGCCAGTGGGAAGCAGACTGGGAACGTCTTGAGCAAACTAATAAGAAATCAAAGGATAAAAATTCCTTGTGCCCCTCCCACTGCCTCGGGAAGGCGGTGGTGTAGACAGCAGGTTGGCTGTGTGGCTTTTCAGTGTCTCACTTTTGCTGCCTGTGCTTTCTCAAAACTCCCCCAATCAACATAAATGATCTTTTAGAAAAGAAAAATCAATGAAGAGCTATTTTTAAAGGGAAAATGTGTAGTAGTCAGGAAAAGAGGGAAGTAACGGGAAGATCAAGGTGCTGGGCTGGGTATGAAAGGAGGCAGCAGCGCCGGCCCCGGGGCTCCGGACCTGGGCAGCTGCAGTCAAGGACACGGGACACACATCTGCTGCTGGACACTCAGCGCCCACTGACGCTGCCACCAGCACCACTCACGTGGTCTCTTCAGAGGGAAGGTCCAGCCCTGCACTGAGCTCACAACCTGGGAAAGCCATCTCCCCATCTGGGTCCATCAATCGCTTTATCTTTTACCAAATACACCGGACAATACCTGTGTCCATGGTGGGACCGAGGGGAAAGGAGGTGCCCGGGAGGAGGAAGAGGGCATCTTCTACCGTCAGATTCCACACCCTCTTCCCTCTTCACAGCCATCTCGGTGTCCGGATCAGAAACCCAGACCTGGATGTATTGCTTCTTTTGTTTCAAGCCACAGAGCCGGTAAGTAGCAGGACCAGGGCTGTGTGCTACCTCACAGGCTGCAAAGCCACTGGGGAACTATATAGTGATTCCAAATGTGGATTCAGAAGCAGAACCACCGGCTCAAATTTCTGCCCCAGGACTTACGAGCTGTGTGACCCTGGGAAAAACTGGTGTCAGACTTCCATCTGCAAAGTGCCTTCTTGCTGAGAGCGTCCGCCTCCTGGAGCTGCCGGGAAAGGCCAATGCAGACTCCACCCAGCTACTCCAGAGCCTCACTGCAGGACACCCCCAGCCTTCTGGGAACTTCTGGGGCACTCAGACAGGCTCCAAGATGGCGGCTCTCCTGGGGTGGAGAGAGTGGTGAGAAGGTTCTGACTTCAAGGATCTCTTAAAATCATGTTCTTCACCGCATCTCCTTCACCAGCTTCCAGGAATGGTTCAGAGCACGCTCTTTCTCAGGCTCAGAGTGTCTTTCCTGTGGTTTGTCAAGCTAGGAGCCAGTGTGAGGATGTGAATTAATTTACAGGGAGAAGAAATGACCATCAGGTGACTGATGATCACTACACCCTCCCAGAGGCAAACATTTGCAAGAAGATAAATTATGATTAAAAGGCAGCTTGGCCAGCTTGAAAACAGCCATGAGGGTGACTTGGAGGAATTCAGTGCTGTGGTCCTCAGGGCTGTTGTCCCCTTTCACCAGTGGCAGTCCCCTTGTGGCAGTCCTACACTGGTTCCCGGGGGAGGTCACTGTCTCCCTGGGATGGTTGCCGGAGCTCCATATGAACAGGCCCCTGATCCCCAAATTCTTCCTGGGGATGGACTCTGTTGGGCAAAAGCCTTTCCGTGTTCACCCATCATTTCCAACCCATTTTCCATCATGAATGGAGACGGAGAATCCATCACCAGTGGGGACGGAGGGGAATGAGTTACAGGCAGAGGCTCCGGGTCAGAAGGCGGAGGAGTTTCTGACACAGGTCACAGTTTCAGGTGTTTAGGGGCCTCTCATGTTCTGCTGGGGCCCAAATCATCTGATGGAGCAGGGAAGTCGCCATCACTGTCTTCCAGGTGCAGAAGCGAGGTTGGCACTGCTGCACGCCCTGAGCCTGGGGGTGGCAGGGGACAGGCCACACCGCACAGCATCAGAACAGCCCTCCCCCTCTACGTTCCAGACCTCCAGCCCCTGCCCATCAGGCAGCAAGGCAGACCTTGGAGAGGTGCTTCCCTCTCACAAGGCCTCCCTGACACCCCTGTACCCCGCTCTGAATCTAACTTCACAGCGCGCTCCCCAACCCATGTCACCAGCTCTACAGGTGTGGGAATCGCTGGAGATGTGAGGAGGGAGGAGCCAGGGCAGGGCCCCAGCATCTGTCTTAGTCCACTCGAGTTGCTGTGACAGTCACTAAGGCCAGGTAATCAGTGCACAGTAGAAGTTTCCCTCTCGCAGTTCTGGAGGCTGGGAGTCCATGAGCAAGATTCGGACAGCTTGGGTGTCTGATGATGGCTTCATATTCCAGTGGGGAGGAATGCTGTGTCCTCACAGGACAGAAGGCACAACCACCCACTGGTGAGGGCAGGGCCTTCAAGGCCTGACCTCTTCCTAATTGTCCCATCTCTTAATACTGGTGCACTGGGGATTGAGCTTCAACACAAATTTTGTAGGGATTCAAATCAGGCAGAAATCAGCAGACCAGGTCAAGGGTAAACAAGGGGGAAGGGTAAACAAGGGGGTTTCGTTTTCTTCCAGCTCCATCCCATAGCTAATAGTTCTTAGGACTGAGGCCATGAGTGCAGGAGGAATCTGACATAGCATTTGGAGTTTTCAATGTCATCATTTACAGAGAGTTTAAAATGCAAGTATTCAGAGCCCTGATCCAGCAGACTGGGGTTCTAGAGGACGACTCAGGTTGAGAAACAGGTGAAATGAAAGCATCCTTGGTCTCATTATACAGACAAGGAGAGGGAAACCATTTAGCTCAAATGACCTGCTTCAGGTTCCACAGCAATTGAGCTGCAACCCCAGAAATAGTATGGATGAATAGACAGAAGGATGAATGATGGATAGATGGATAGAAGGATGATGAATGATGATGAATGGATGGGTGAATGGATAAAAGAATGAATGTTTGGAGGATGATGGATGGATGAATAGATGGAAGGTGGATGATGGATAGATGGATGGGTGGATGGATAGAAGGATGGATGGGTGAAGGATGGATGGGTGAATGGATGGGTGGATGAATGGAAGGGTGAATGGAGAGATGGATGAATGGAAGGGTGAACAGATGATGGATGCATGAATGGATGGGTGAATGGGTAGATGGCTAGAAGGATGGATAAATGATGGATGTTTGGATGGATGATGGATTGATGAATGGATGGATGGGTGGAGGGATGGATGGATGGATGGATGGGTGAAGGATGTGTGGATGAATGGATGGGTGGAGGGATGATGGATGGATTGAAGGATGAATGGATGATGATTGGGTGAATGGGTGGGTGGCTAGGAGGATGGATAAATGATGGATGTTTGGATGGATGATGGATTGATGAATGGATGGATGGATGGATGGATGGGTGAAGGGATGATGGATGGATTAAAGGTGAATGAATAATGATTGGGTGAATGGGTGGATGGTTAGAAGGCTGGGTGATGATGGATGTTTGGATGGATGATGGATTGATGAGTGGATGGACAGTGGATGGGTGACAAATTCCTTCCTGCAGGAGCATACCAGGCATGTTCTTTTTTATCATCTAGGACAAAGGTGGGTAGCAGAATATGTCAAAAGTGAGTGGGTGCTTAGTGCTGCTGGCTCATAAAGCTCTGCCTCATGGATAATTGTTTTGAAGAACATCTGCGAGTTTCTGTGTTCATCTTGATATACTCGCTCTTCACTAAGACTCTGGAAGAAGGAGAAAAATGACATCAGGATCGAGAGTTGGCACTCGTGTCTTTCAATACTGTCTCCAGTGACCAGCTGGACCTGAACAGGCTCACGTGCCAGAGCAATAGCAAACGAACAGGGCACTTCACTGCTGAAAGACACGATTTGGCGTGCCTTAATTGATTCCATCTTTGCTTTTTCAGTCAAGCCAAAAGACAAACACACGTTTTAGTTTCCCTGCTCCCCTTCCCCGGGAATGCAAACTGGCCTTAGTTTAATTTGAGAAGCACGCAGCAACACACGCTGCGCTTGTGAGACGGTAGGAACCGATACTCTCCGTGTGCATTCCTTCCAGCTAAGCCAATTGGACTAATTAAATGAAGAGCTCCTCTAACCCACCCCAAAGCCGCCTGGCCCAGCCGCTTCTGCGGGGCGATGGCATCCCACGCAGAACACGTTTATCAGCCGGCCAGGGGCTCCGGGACCCGCCGCCTGCCAAACCCAGCAATTACAGTTTGCAGTTTCCCCGATTAAAAAGTGTTTAAACATCTGCTACTTAAACGATACTTAGAAAGTAATAAATTAAAGGCAGGGGGAGCAGAACTTAGAGAAAGTGAGCAGAGGACTAACAGGCCTGTATAAATAGAGAAGCCACATTTTTCCATTTCTGAAACGATCCCTTGACAGCTTAAAAATAAGCACTAACTGGGGTGTCCAGGGGATAAAATAAATCTGAATAAGCCTAATGAGAATCGGGCAGTCGGCCCAAAAGAAATCTGATACCTTTGCCCTCTGGCTCTCCACTGGTCTGCGTTTGCCCTACGTGGACTTGCAGTGGGGGAGGGTCACTCGGCTACTCAGGCAATACCTGCGGCTGGAGCCCAGGCTCCGGTCACACCAGTCCACGTCAGGCTGGGCAGCACAGGACGGACCTGGACACTGCATGCTACACACGCAGCAAATAGTTTTATTGGGCCTGATGTCTTTTTAAAAGCATTCGCCAGTTTTCTGTCCTATAGAGTTCAGTTTTAAAGAACCTTATTACCGATCCCTTATATTTATCAAAAATTTACTTTTTGGCATTTATTTTCATCTCCATTAAAAATTAGATAACATTGTACTAGTCCCCTTAGGTGAACCATTCATATACATGCTGTTACTTAATCCAACTCACAAGATGCAGTAGCTCCCCCCACCGTCAACCCACAGTTCCACCTTCTGTGGTTTCAGTTACCTGCAGACAACATTGAAAATAACACATAGACCTTTCCAGAAGTAAACACTTCGCAAGTTTTAAATCATGTTCCATTCTGGGTAGCATGATAAAATCTCAGGCCCTTCCACACCATCTCAGCTGAGACATGACTCAGTCCTTCACTTAGCGTATCCACACTGTATATGCTACCTGCCCTATAGCTGCTCAGTTCTGTCTTGGGTATGAGATTGACTGTTGAGATATCTCAGTTCTTGTGTTTCAGTAACCCTTATCATAATTACTAATGGTCCCAAAGCAGATGAGTAGTGGTGCTGGCAATTCAGATACATCAAAGAGAAGTCCTAAGGTGCATTCTTTAAATGAAAGCATGAAAGTTTTCCACTATAGGAAAAATCCTGCACTGAGGTTAATGAGGATAAATATATTTGTGAATTTTTGAAGACGGAAAAAATACTTTTTCTAGTTTTGCTGTCATTCCTCGAGCTGCAAGCTACAGCCACAGTACCTGATGAGTGCTGAGCTAAGAGGAAAGGGCATTAAATTAAAGAGCCTTGTTTTCCTGGTTTAGGCATCCACTGGATAAAGGGGTCGAATATGCTCTGGCAAACCAGTCTCCGAGGGAAAAGTTAATTTCCAGGTTGAGAGTCAAGTCATGGCATTGCATCTGAATAGGAAGAAAGGAGATTTGTGTGGTCACTGGATGGATTCTCTGTCGGTTTATATAAACACAGTTCTGCTCGCTTCCTGAGGCACGCACTATTACTCTCCCACTCTCTCCCAAACCCCCTTGTGGAGCCCTAAACAATGTTGTTCTTAGGGTTTATTCTTTATTAACAGTAATTGCTTTGGCACTTAGCTTAGAAGCAGATTTTCTTTTTGATTGCATTGCAGGTGTGGGTGGAAGCTGGGGTTGAGGGATTGCATAGACAGGCTTGCAGTGTGTACCGTCTGCAGCTAACACTTGCTTTCCTCACGCTTTTCTGTTCTGGGCCTAAAACTAGCTTCTCTCCTTGGACTCTTGCAATTACACGAACTTCAGCTGTCACTCTAATTAGGTCTGTGCATCTCCCGTGCATGATTGAAGCGCTGGTGTCGGAATAAGAACTCGGGGCTCAGACTTGGCCAAACCTGGGTCACACCCTGGCTTGGCCTCACAGGTAGAATGGTGTCAGGGAGGAACTACTCCTGTCGATTTCTTTTGGAAAAAGTGAAAACATGCATTCGAACATCCTTGCATCACTCCCAGGACCACGGTCAAGTCCACATATGCACACAGTCGCTCCCAGAGATCTACAGGATGATGCTGTTCTGGAAATTCTCTCACAACAACAAATTTAAAAATAAATAAAACCTGTGAATACAAGTCACCATTCTGTCCGAAAGCGGTAGGTTCTGAGGGGAGACACTTGTGTATTCAGCGGTATCATGTTTCAAAATAATTTTCACTCTATTTTCTGATTTTACAAATAAATACACATTCTTGGCAACAAAATAAATCAGAAAAGAAAAAGGCAAAGTCACTCAGAACAACAGATACCATTTTTGTAGTAGCTTCTACCTGTCTAAATGTGTCCATGATACATAAATACATGTAGCATATACATATGAAGATATGGTATTATTTGTTAGAAAATTTGTTGCAGATTTTGGGTCATAACACATGTAGATCATTGTTCATGCTATTATTTCCTTTGTTCTTGAGTACAAACCTGCCCTAGTAAATAGGAACTCTAGGGAGGCTGAGCATAAGTTTTCCTGCATCTTTTGAGAAAATCTACCGACTTATAAAGCCACCTGTAGGGAACGAGGACACCAAGCACTAGGTGTGATCATCTGTTCAAAATCTTTACCAAATTTCATTTTTTATTATTATACAACCTGAATTTTTCAATGTTGACTGGCCATTGGTGTTTCCTATGAGTCAGTGAAGCTGAGTGATTCACTCTTCAGTCTGGGCACCTAAGCACTGTGGCATGTTTCCTCACAAAAGTCACCACGCCAGGTTCTTCTATTTCCATCTCAAGTACTCTGGAGGAAACCACACCTTGATGTCAGGTGCCCCCGGCCCCTGGGGCCCTCTGAAGTGGATTCTACACACACCCTGCGCCCCAAGAGCAAGGTGGGACCCTCCCAAGCTCGCTCTCCAATTTCACCAGGATCCATCCACAGTGTCACATGCTGGCCCGGAAGGTCAGAGTGGAAATTCAATTTCACATGTACAAATGTATAGAAATACTGTTGTATTCCCCCATTCGTTATACATTCTTTCTTGTATGAAGGCTGTTCTTTGAAATACAGAATTTTTTTTTCTTTTTTGAAAATTGAGGTGAAATCTGTCTCTGTTTTCATGATGAGACAGCACGGTGTTCTGTGAAGGACTGCCTGGGCTCACATCTGGGACGCGCTGATTCTCTCTTGGGACCACGGCAAGCCCCTTAGCCCCAGCTGCCTTTCAGGGTCCTCACCAAACATCACCTATGAGAAGGTTAATAGGCTGCCTTGCACAGCCTGGCCAGGGCCTGGCACATGGTCCATACTTAATGAAGAATTTTTATTGTCACCATTATCTTGGTTTATGGGTAAATGGGCCATGTATATGTAAGATGGACACGTGAGTGGTATGTGGGTCACATACACTGATGTGCCTGCTCCATCCGTCTGGCAGAGATGACAGCCACCTAAGTCCCGTGACAGGTGAGGCCTTCTCACCCAGGCTTCCCTGCAGGAATGGGAGCCGAAGCCAATTGTCTGGAAGGCGGCTGGCAACGGGCACCCAGGACCACAAGGGTGTGCTCACTTGCCCCAATAATAACAGAACGACTGAAGAAAAAGTTTAAAGGAGAAAGCTATAGACACGTGCAAAAGTTTATCTTCACTTTACTTATAATAGTTAAGTAATCAATCTACCCTAATGTTCAACAAAATGGGATTCCACGAAGGAGAGCATGACGTATTTATCCAGAAGGGAAATCCGTGCTTTGAAAGATTATTGGGAGATATGAAGATATGACAGATGGAACGGGATTAGTTGACATATTCATACACCGACTGGAAAGAGCACTGTGGAAACCAATAGCTACCTGGAAAGACAGTCATTATGCATAATTGAATAAAGAAAGTAATGCACACAAAGTCATGCAGAAGGACTCCGTTTGTAACATAAAAATGTTACATATACATGCAATTTTGTATATAGAAAATGTTAACAATAATCTACTTACATTTCTAATTTGAAGTTTTCTCTGATGAAGTGGGATTGGGTTTCCCAGCAGATACTGTTAGCTGCCCGTCTGACAGCCTCACCAAAGCCCTGTGCTGTTCACAAAGCCAGGAGCTCCCAGGGCAAGAACAGCAATTGACCTAGGATGAGAGCTGGCACAATTTCAAAGGATGCTAATTAAACAATTTCCAAGAGAAAAAAAAAAACTAAAACAAGACAAAACAAAAACCCTGAGAAATAAGGAAAACATCTTCTTATGTTTGTTCAGGTTTGCACAACAAAATACTGCAGCCTGCACAGCCTACAAACAGCAGAAATTTGTTTCTCCTGGTTCTGGACCCTGGGAGGCCCAAGATGAAGGCCCCGGAGCCTCCATGTCTCCTGAGGGCTGCCTCCTGCTGTATAGGGAGGTCTTCTTGTTGCAGGGGAGCTTCCTGGGGCCCCACTCCTCAGCCTCGCCCCCAGGGGTAAGGATATAAACAGGCAGGCCACCTCAAATCGGCAGGAGTACTTTCAAAAGTAAAAAGGAGGAGGAAGGAGAGAAGAGGAGGGGAGAGAAAGGATGAAGAATGAGGTGGAAATGGAATGGAGAGGTGT
This sequence comes from Glaucomys volans, assembly GCA_020662805.1. Lineage (NCBI taxonomy): Eukaryota > Metazoa > Chordata > Mammalia > Rodentia > Sciuridae > Glaucomys > Glaucomys volans. The sequence goes on from JAJEJO010002460.1 coordinate 311,632, forward strand.
AAAAACGTTTGATTGCACTTGGAATCAGGGATGCAATGAGCCACCAGGACAACCTTGTGACGTCGAGCTGGCAAAGGCAGAGCAGAGGGCCTGGGGGTGGAAGGCCAGCACAACTTCAACATAAATAACTTTCGTGGAAAGGAATTTGACCTTGCAATTTTTTATACAATCTGCTTGGCAGTTTTATTCTAGTACCGTGTTCTAAGAAAATAACTTAAACTGTGGGCAAATTTGAGCTATTTATAGCAATAAAATACCCAACGCGTGGAGCAGGAGGGAAGGGCTGGTTCTGATGGAGTGGCAGCCTTCTTCAAATGCGATTACCGAGAGACCTAAGGGCAGGGGATGCTTGACATCGTATTCCTCTGCGAGAATCAACATTTTACATGGAGTGTATCAGCGACCGATAGGGGAGATATCCACACAGAAAATAGTCCAATGTACAGCCAGAGTTGTCTCTGAAGTGGAGAAAATATGGAAAATGTTTTTGTTTGGTATCTGTCTGAATATTTCTAAATTCTCTATAGTGAGCAATTGTTTCATTGAAAAGACCAGAATCGAAGTAAATGAAAATATTGTCAAAAATTACAGTTAACAAACACTGATTTCACAAGAAAATTGGTTCATTTTGCCAACTCACGAGCCACCTACTGTAGAAGCAGGCTCCCAGGGCCATATTCTGAGTATTTTCTCCAGAAAGCAGCTCCAAGAAACAGTCTGATCTTGGAGGCAGTGACAGAGACACTGCAGAAGTGTCCACCCAGCCCCGTGGGTCTCCTGCTCTGGCAGCCACTCCTGTGACCCTCCTCCAGGAGCCGACCAACCCCAAAGCCAGCCTCCAATGGGACACCCATGTTTTTGGAAGGGCACTGGGGATTGAACTCAGGGACACTCCACCACTGAGCCATATACATCCCCAGCCCTATTTTGTATTTTATTTAGAGACAGGGTCTCACTGAGTTGCTTAGGGCCTTGCTAAGTTGCTGAGGCTGGCTTTGAACTCGCGATCCTCCTGACTCAGCCTCCCAAGCCCCTGGGATTACAGGTGTGCACCTGGCTCTATTTTTCCTATGATAAATGTATATTAATCTATAATCAGAAAGACATATGCTTGGAAATTCACTGAAGGGCCTATAAAAGTAAAGATCCAAATAAGAAATATCTGTAACTTTTTCTCAAATCAACTTCTACAGATGCATCACCTTTGACCCAGCACCTGACAGCCCTTCGATGCTCAGAGTGTGCTGGGGGCACTTCCAAGGGCATGAGAGGGTCTTGAGGGCAACTCTGAGCAGTGTGATGTGGGGGCCACGTGTTCTCAACAGTCACCAGCACACCCAGGACTTTTCTCTTGTAAATGTCTGGGGGATGCGGGGGACCCTCTCAGTTCCCCTCATCCTAGCTGGTGTCATGGGATCACACAGCGGGCAACAAACCAGAGCCAGCAAGCCAAATCAAGCCTCCTGCCTGCTTTTGTCAATAAAGTTTTATTGGAACACAGCCATGCACACCATTCATTCCCATGTCACCTGGGGTTGTGTCCATGCTTCAGTGGCAGAGTTGGACAGTGGCAACTGACAGTTTGTGGCCCACAAAACTGAAAGTATCTATTACCTGGCCCCTTACAGAAGAGTCTTGCCAAACCCTGATGCTACATGCTATGACATTAAAAATGCTTGGGTTTGCACAATCAGTCTTAGAGAAGCTACCTAGTTTTCTTTTGATAATGCTGCTTTTCCTGTGTCAACATTGAACTTCCTTTAGAGAAGCACACCGAATCGTTTTAGATTCCCTCTGGCAGCAAGGAACAGAAAATCCAACAGTGGTTAGCAGACACAGGGTATTAGCTCATGCGGCGGGAGGTCTGAGACAGGCAGTGCAGGACAGCCCAGCGTCTCCCTGGTGCCACCAGCTATTTCCTTCTTTCCATCACTAGCAGAGAGGATCTTGTCCCTGTGCTTTGGCCTCACAATCACAAGATGGCTGCAGCACTTACAGTCCTCACAACCACCATCCAGCAGGAAGAAGAAAAAAAGATAAGCCAAGGCAGAAAAGCAATTCCTTTTTGTTGAGGAGGAGCTGCCATTCCTGAGACTTGTAACTGCTTCTTAATACTCTAAGCTACGTCCCAGGGCGTCCTCAAGTTACAAGCTTGCCTGGGTAAATCTTTAGCTAGACATGTTGGGACCCCAAACCATACGAAGTTTCTAGTAAGAAAGAAAAGGGGAAATTCACACATTGGGCAGGCAGCTGGTGGAGTCTGCTCCAAACATGCCCAGATCCCCCAGTGAAGAGCCTCCTCATTGAACGTTTGGTGTCTGCTTTCAGATGGTGTCACGCCAGGAGTAAGTGGGCAAGCGCGGGACACCGACTGTCCTTGTCATTGCCCTACCTGGTGGTCAGCCACTGTTCCCTGCCGTGGAGCATCCTTCCTAGGCCCTTGGGGAGGCCCCTCCTGCCTCTCCCCAGCAAGCTCCTCAGCAGCTCACCAGAGGAGAGAGGAGACGACCTCCCCCTGCTGTTCTCTGACTCCTTCCAGGAGAGAGCGTCTGGCCTGCAAGGGCAGCCTTTCCTGGGCGAGCGTTATCCTGCAGTGTGTGTGTGTGCGCGCGCGCGTGTGTGTGCACGTGTGTGAGAGTGTGTGTGTGCGTGCGTGTGTGCGTGCGTGTGTGTGTGCATGTGTGAGTGTGTGTGAGTGTGTGAGAGTGTGCACAAGTGTGTGTGTATGTGTGTGTGAGTGTGTGTGCATGTGTGAGAGTGTGTGTGAGTGTGTGCACAAGTGTGTGTGTGTATGTGTGTGTGCGTGAGTGTGTGTGAGTGTGTGCACAAGTGTGTGTGTGCGTGCATGAGTGTGTGCGCATGTGTGAGCGTGTATGTGAGTGTGTGTGCATGTGTGAGAGTGTGTGTGTGCATGTGTGTGAGTGTGTGTGAGAGTGTGTGTGAGTGTGTGTGTGTGAGAGTGTGTGTGCACGCGTGTGAGAGAGAGAGTGTGTGTGTGCGTGAGAGTGTGTGAGTGCTTGCTCACATCTTATGGCTTCTTAAGGAAGTCCCACATGCAGACCATGACCCTCCTGTCGTCCCCGCAGTTCTGACTCACTCCCCACCTGCGACCGCTCCTCCTCCACGCCACAGAACTCCTGCCTGGATCTTCAACAGCGCCCAGCTTCCTCCTCCCTGAACACTTTAATAGCATAAAAACCAAACAAAATGTGCTTCATCTTTAAATAAACTCAACAAGGCTGGCTTCATAAAAGCATTACCCTTTCCACATGGTTCTCCTTCCCCCGCTTCCTCCCAGGATGGGTGAATTATAGATGTGGAAGACGATCATCATGCTGGGGGATGGTGCCAGCAGTTCACTTCTCGGTGGTGGCCAAATGCACAGGGACACGGCCGCAGAGGGAGGAGCACCATGGAACACAGGTGGGAACCCGGCCCCTCCTGCTGTCCCTGATGTGGGCTGCTTCCGGCGCCTCCCTGGAGGCCCTGGTTGCCCACTCTCTCCCTGACTCGCAGGTTCCTTGGGCAGCAAGATGCTAAGAACCCAGGAACAGGGAATCATGTCAGAGAATTCTAAAGAGCAGAAGCTAAAAGTGTCTCAAGGGATCCCTGGCCAACTTCCTAGTTTTAAGACTGAAATCCCAAGACCCAAAGAGGTCAAGGTCTCCAATCCCTTCTTCCAGTTTTGTCCCCTTACTCAGTGTGGCTGTGCTCTCTGGCTCCCAGGTGTAGGACTAGAATTGGCCCAGAGTGAGTCAAGATGACAAGACATGCTGAGCAATCCACACGTCTCAGTAGCCATCCCTGCTCCACCAACACCAAGATCATAGAACAGAAAGAAACGAGATCTCAATAAAATATTCTCCCACTCTGCCAACAGGTCTCCCTCCCCAGCTGCCTGGGGGCCGGGTGGGGGCCGGGCCTCTCTGCACACCTGCCCTCTGCCCATTCCCACACCGCCAAGCTCTTTCTGCCACGTGGTACTGGTCTTGTGCAGGGCAGCGTGGGGGAAATTCACAGAAACTGACTTCCAGTTGTCACTTGCAAATGCTCCCTGCCCGTTCACCCCACCAGCCAAGCACGTGTACCCACAAGGTCACGCCCTCCTGTCCTTCCCCAGGATCCTTGGGGTTCTTTGGAAGAGACCCAATGGAAATCTGTTTCTTGGTTTTGATTTTTGCTTTTGTTTTAAAGAAGGCAGCTCAATGAAGCAATCAGCCAAACTCTCCCGTGAAACTAAGACTGAGAAACATAATGGTGACCCAACAGAGCTGATCAAGCAGTGGAGAGATGAGGAATGCTAAATGACCAACTGCAGCGCAGCGGCAAGAGGAGAGTCCTCTAGGCAGAGATCAGGCAGGAATTAAGGGCTGACTTATGGCTGATCTAACTGCTGTAGTTCAGAGAGGAACAGCTTCACCCCCATGGCTGTGCCTCCTGAGTTTGCCGTCGGTATTTTAGATGATGCAGGGAGGGAGCCATCCAATGTTAACCCTGAAAATAAAAGTGATCGTCTAAGGGTCCCAAAGGAGAGTATTCACCTCCACGTTAATATCTGGTGAGTTGTAGTTTCTGAAGTGTGAAACATGGACTTATCAAGCCAACATCATCACTACCACCATCACCACCACCACCATCACCACCACCGTCACCACCATCATCACCACCACCATAATCACTACCAAAATCACCACCACCATAATCACCATCATCACCACCACCATCACCATCATCATCATGATTGTCACAATCACCATCATCACCACCATCATCACCACCATCATCACCATCACCATCACCATCATCACCATCACCACCACCATCATCATCATCACCACTACCACCATCATCATGACCATCACCATCGCCATCACTACCACCATCACCATCATTACCACCATTACCACCATCACCACTATCACCATCATTACCACAATCACCACCACCACCACCACCACCACCATCATCATCAAGGCAACATTTCTCGATCACTTGCTCCACATTAAGGCAAATTAGGTCTTGCTGGGGCACGGTCTCCCTGGGTCAGGACTGTTGGGCTATCCCACCAACACCTTCTGCCTGAACCCATAAGCTAATCACTCCACCTTTGTTAAATGGGAACCTAATTTGTGCAGCACAAGTGTGCTTGTATTTTTGCTTCTGTTAACAGAGTGATGTGATCAGGAACATATTTCCTCCAGCCCCTTTGAGCTGCCACTGTGGACGGACTGAGCACAGCAGCAGTCACCCCAGGCTCGCATGGCAGGGAGTGTCCCATGGTTTGCGTGTGCACTGGGCAGACCACAAGTGAATTCATTCATGAAGAGCTCAGGAGTGTGATTGTGCCAGCCACACACACACTTGTTGCATTCCAAGGCAACCAGAACTACGAGGAACTGTCACTGCAGAAACTGACTTCATGCTTTGCAAGCCACACGTCAATCAAAGGAGGGTTTCCATGTTCAGTAGCTACCCCCTGGTCATCACCTCCTGGGAGTCACACCCCATCTGGCCTGACTGCTCACATTGAACTGTAATCCCCACTGTGAAGCACTAAGAGGGGGGACCAGGGGTGCCTTCAAGAGATGGCTAGGTCATGGAGGCTCTTCCCTCATGAGTAGATACCTCATGTGGACTGGAATGATTGCTTAATGAGTTATCATGGTGGTGAGTTCTCTGGCTCCCTTGCTCTGTCTCCCCATGTGATGTCTCTCCCATGTTAGGATGTAGCAGGAAGGCCTCACCAGATGCTGAGCAGATGTTGGTGCCTTGCTCTTGGACTTCTAGAATCACAAGCCAGAGTAAACCTCCTTCCCTCATAAATTACCTCGTCTCAGGCGTTCTGACCCAGCGCTAGAGAGTGGACTAAGACAATAGTCAGTGGGATATTATGGAAATGGCTGTGTGACTTGTAGATTCTACCTTCCTCTCTGCTGGTTACTCGCTCTGGAGGAAGGGAGCCACCTGTCATGAGAACACTCCTGCAGTCACCGCCCCAGGGAGAGGTCCACGAAGGCAAAAATGCCAACAGCCAGCACCAACTAGCAGGTCATGTGGCTGGGCTGCTGAGAAGCTGGCCCTCCAGCCTTCACCACACCTTCAGCAGACCAGCTCTGACCAGTTTGGCCACACTGTAGGTGAGGCCCTGAGCTGGACCTACCTGGCTAAGCCACTTCTGAACTCCTGGCCCACAAAAGCTTTCAGAGTGCGAGCGTCTGCTATTGCACCCATGGAATCTGCAATGACTTTTTAGGCATCAACAGATAATTAACAGGTACTTCATGAGCAAGAGTAGATGATTTGTGGTCACCAAGCTAGAAAGAATGTCACAGAGGGGGAAACTTGAGTTCTGTTACGCAGACAGACAAGCAGGCCTGGAAGAAGAATGGACTTGACATTTGGTGTGGATTCTGCTTACGACCTTGCTCGGTCCAGTCCACCTCGACAAGCCCAATGCTGAATAAGAATTGGGCGTAGGGTGGCTGACTGTGAGCAACACCAGATGTGCTAAATGACACAGCTGAGATTCACAATCAGTTCGGTCTCCCTTCAAATCCCACACTCTTTCCCTATGTCAAGACAAAAGCTTCTTCCAATGTCAGTGAAACCTGAAATGCCCTTCATTTTATCACCCTTTGCTCCGGAAGAGCTTTATGCCTCTCCCGTCAGAAAAGTATTACCGTCTTATGAAATGGCCATCACATTCACATCCCAAGGCAAGCTGTCCTCGGTGTGGTCTGTCGACTGCACATTTCAATTTGCTTCTACATATGGCTCTTCTTGTACATTCTGCAGCGGTGGATTTGGCAAGGATAAGACAAAAAATATATAGACTAATCGGGAGATAATGCCCACTGTGGAGTTAGATGTTCTGGTTAATACAAAACAGATCTGAGCTGCAAGGCTCCTGAGTCTGAAGACAGGGCTGGGAGGTAAGCGGAGCACAGCCCCATGGACGTCTCTGTCCCTGGCTCCAGAGGCTGCAGACAGGCAGGCAGCGAGGCAGACGTGAACCAATGTCGCAGATGGAATCAAGGTTGCCGACACCGGCCTCAAGAAAGGGAGGGCATCCTGGATCATCAGAGTGGCCCAGTGTAGTCAAGGAGTCCCAGAGATGCGAGAGGGAGGAGAGAGTCAGACAAGGAGTCAGAGATGCCCTGCTGTGTGTCTGGAGATGGACGAAGGGCCCAGGCCAGGGGACACAGGCAACCTCTGAAAGATGAGGAAGTGGCCCCTCTGGAGACTCAGGAAAGGAACTCCCCTGAGCTCAGCCCACTTCTGACTTCCGACCTTCAGCACCAGAAGGAAATATGTGTGTTGTTTCCATCCAGCAGGTCATGGCCACTTGTCACCGCAGCAATAGCAAACTAACATGCTATCAAGTCAGCGTCCCTGTGGAGGACGGGAGCTTGGTCCTGCCAGGGAGCTCTGGGAGCTGGGGCAGAGCGCGCTCAGAGTGGCTACTCCCGAGGGTGCAGACGCGGGACAGCCGACTCCCCACACAGCCGAGGGAGCTTGCGAGCTGCCTCCAGGGCAGATTGGCACTTCCAGTTTCCCAGGGGGCTTCCTCAGGCTGCAGCCCACAGGCAGAAGGTGCCAGGTGTTGGCAATAAGCCGGCTTCTGTGTGCTCAGGTCAGGTCCAAGGACACCAAGAGCATCTGTGAAGAGCAGCTTTAGAGATGAAAGGCTGGGACTGGGGTGAGGACATAGTCACGACGGTCAGGAACTTCCACGGGGATTCGTTGTCTGGGGTCAGCCATGATGTCCAGCCCACAGTACCTGGGATATTCTGCACCCCTGAGAATTATCTCACAGAACCGGTGGACATGCCCTTAAGAAACCCTGGCCAAGAAGCTGCTTCTGCTTCCAGGCTGTTCCATAGCCTAACGTGGATGTTTCCTTCCTGTTTGAGTCAGTGTGGCCTGGACTTCCTTCACTCACCCCTGTGAGTCTCAGATACTGCTCATGGATGACAGGGATGCACGGAGACGCAGGTAGTCCTGTCTGTAAACACGTCTAACAATCGCTTCCAGAAGAGAAGAGAATGACAGCCAAAGTCTCCACAGCTGGGCTGGATTCCTGTCCATTCTTCACGCTTTTCACATAGTGTTGAAAGGAACATAAAATTAACCCAGCCCAGCCAGAACATTGTGTCATGAAGTCAGAGACACGTGCCAAGAGGAAGGAGAAAGGGATTGCAGCGTGCTTTCCTGCTCCCCGAAGGCACATGGGTCATGAACCAGTACGCTTGAAGATCAAATCCGAGCTCGGGACTTGCATCCCGACGTCTGTCCTGCTAATACCTTTGTCAAATGAAGGGCAGGGAAAGGAGGGAGATCCTGAGGAAAGTGTTAGAAGGAAGGAAGAAGGAAGGAAGGAAGGAAGGAAGGAAGGAAGGAAGGAAGGAAGGAAGGGAGGAAGGATTTTCTTTTTCCTCCTAAACACCGTGGAATCTTCCACCGTGTGCCCCTCGTCAGCCCTCCATCTGCGTGGACAGGGCAAGCCATGTTCCTAACACTGTTTCAGACACAGCTGCACCTGGATGAGAGGTACAGAGAGAAGCCGGGAAGCAGGAGGGACGGCCCGGACCTGCCCACACACCTGCCCTCTCAAGTGGCCTCCTAGGCCTGTCGCTGTCTCAGGATGTCTCTGGGATCCGCTCCCTGGCACCGCCATGCAGAGGACACTGGGTGGCTTCACCCTGTGCTCTCCCGGTGCTGAAGGCCTGAGGTCTGGGAGGGAGGTATGGGAAGGACATGGGGCAGCCTCCTGGCTCCTCTCAGCCTCGGGTGGTTGCGGCCATCACCCACAGCCCAGTGTCTGCACACATGCCTCTGTCATCCTGGGGTGTCACCTGTGCATCCCCACCCCTCTTGGTCTAGTGTCCTTCTTTTTATAAGGACACTGGTCATGGGGCCTAGGACCACCCTCCTCCAGCGTGATGTCATCCTCATGTGATCACATCTGCAAACACCCTGTTTCCATGTAAGCCACCTTGGGAGTGCAGAATTCAACCCTAACGCCTCCTCAGACCACGGGGTGTGAATAGCCACTTGGGCATGCATCTCAACCACGTCAAGGGGCGCTGATGTTGGGGGACTGGCAGGGTGTGCAATGACAGCAGATTCCACCCCCAGACGTGCTCACCAGAGTCTTACAGCCCCAACACATGGACCTCCCGATCACTGCACCAGGACTCACAGGATGACTGCAACTCAGCAGGAGGAGGGAGGAGGAAAGGAATCCATCTGCAGGGGCTCCTCCAAGGCCACAGCCCCGACCTGCAAAGATGCTCCTCTGCCAAGGCCCAGCCGGCCTGGGATGCCCTGAACACTTCGTCCAAGTCCTCTGCCGCCCAGAGAGTTCAGCCCTTCCGCAGCTGAGCTGGGCAGGTGGTGCACCGGGCTCCCTGCTCACCACGTTCTTGCAGGGAGGCTTTGCCCAGGGGAGGCACAGGCCGGGAACTGGTTGGAATATTAGGTTAACCATAATCAAATCACCAACATCTGACTTTTTTTTTTTAAGTGCAAAAAATTTTCAAATCAACTTTGAGTGGTTTTGTTCTGTTGGTTGGATTTGAATGGATAACTGATTGAACCTGGCGGAAGAGCAACCATGCTCAGAGAGCCAAAGTCAGGGGTCCCCAAGCAGGAGGCCGTGAACACTCCCTGGTTTTAGTTCAGCAGGTGCTAATCTGTTGATCAGATCCTTTCATCCCCTCCAGACTGCTCCGAAAGGAACCGCAGCTGTCAGGAGCAGTGTGTTATTACAGAAGTGAAGGGAGCTTGATTTATAATAATTTTCAATAACAGTTTTTAATTGATAATTCCTACTAGTAAAATACAATGTAGGTTTAGGCTGCTGGAAATTTGTACTATTATTATTTTCTTTAAAATATCACAATTTGCCAGGCGTGGTGGCGCACGCCTGTAATCCAAGCAACTTGGGAGGCTGAGTCAGGAGGATCGTGAGTTCAAAGCCAGCCTCAGCAACTTAGCGAGGCCCTAAGCAACTCAGTGAGACCCTGTCTCTAAATAAAATACAAAATAGGGCTGGGGATGTGGCTCAGTGGCCGAGTGTCCCTGAGTTCAATCCCTGGTTCAAAAATAAATAAATAAATAAATAAATAAATAAATAAATAAAATAAAATATCACAATTTAACCTCAAACTTGTCTCTTTTCCTGGATTAACATCCAGGGATCAAAACATCCTCCTCTTTTACATCCATCCTCTTTTACAGCTCATCCAAGCCTCTTTTTATCTATACAGGCTGAACCTCCCAAAATCAGAAATCGCCCTGCCATTTACATACATTGAGTCATTTCAATCTGAAAATCTGAATCTGAACCCTTGAGCCCTGCCTTGATCTGAGTGGAAGGTTCTACCCTCATCCCGCACAATGGGTCGAAGTCAAAACACAGGGACGACAAAAACACTGCACAAAAGTACCTTCGGGCTTGTGTATGCAACCATACGAAACAAACGTGAATTTTGTTTTAGACCTGGGACCCCCCTCCAGGCTGTCTCATTGTGTCTATGTAAATGTTCCAAAATCTGAAATCTGAAGCACTTCCAGTCCCCAGCATTTTAGATTAGATGCTCAGGCTGCATGATAACTCACTCACGTTGACAGCTCACCGTCTTTGTCAGGTTGATTTCTAACTGAAGTCCGGTTGTCTGGGAAGGTTGAGTCACCCCCAGGTGGGATCAGCTGTCACCTCTTGTATTCCAAACAAGGCCACAGCAAAGGTGTTTGAGACATGCTTTAAGCCTTCCCAGGAGTGAGTGTGTAATCTCCTAAGACACTAGTTACAAGAGGTCAATTTTTTATAAGTACACATTTGTGTATTTTAAAAGTAATTTGATTTTATAATTCCACCTATCTGTGATAAAAAAAAAATCCATGTTTTTCAAAGGAAAACAAAACTGATTTAGGCAAAGTAGCGTGGGAGGGAACATAACCCCACCCCAACCTAGCTTCAGAGGAACCACAGGGTCCTCTGAATGCTCCACAGGTCCCAATGCTCCCGACAGCTCCGTGAACTGTCCCAGAGCCTGAGTCACACATCATGGGTTGTCCTGTGGCTCATCAATGTACCAAGGGCCCTGCTGAGCTGCAGAGACACGTCATGATAGAAAGAACTTCTAACCCTTGGTAATCCACCACCTTTGATGTCCTCGGTCAGATCAGCTGTGGGAAGCACAGCAGGAGCCTGGGAAAGGGGCTTGGGAAAGACAAACTTCTATGCATGGACTGGCTCCAGAAGCACCAGGAGCATGAGAATTAGGCTGAGCTTCGGGGCAATTGCCACCCCTCACCACCAGCTGCCCCATCGTCAAGAATGGCACCTCCATTATACCAGTTGCACATGGAGACCTTGGAGTCCACCTGATTCTGCTCTTCCTCTCCCTTCCACGTCCATTCAGCAGCAAATGCAACTGCTGCTGCCTTTAAAATCTCATCCCTACCATGCTACTTTAGGCCAGCCACCTCTGACCTTCACTTTGGTTTCACCTGCTGCCTGGTCTTCCAGCTTCCCCGCTAGCCATCTGCAGTCCACTTTCTACACGGTCACCAGACTGCTCCGGAACAAGCGAGGCTTGTTCACAACATCACAATGACTCCTCCATCACTCAGAACTAGTCCTCACAGGGGCTCTGAGCCCTGAGTGGCCCTGGTTCCTCCCCTCACCTTTTGACATCATCTCGTACCAGTCACCCTTGCTGGTCCCTCTCCAGTGGCACTGGCCGTGGGAGCAGACACTGTCCCACAGCCCTGAATGTGGATCCGTACGAGCTTTCCACCTTAATGATGATACTTGCTGAGTGTGCAGTGAGTGTGTGGAGCACTTAGAACTTGGGGCAGGGACTGTGGCTGTCCTCAGTGAGGGAGGACAGAAGAGATTTAGAAATAAGTAGAACGGAGGCATAAAGGAAGGACAGGGACATGCGGCCTTAATTCAGAAGCTCTACCCTCTCTTTAGGCCTGTCATTCATTCCTTCAGTCAGTCTCTCCCCAGGCCTATCACTCCAGATTTCTGGGAAATCTGTAAATCCACCTTGCATACTGTTAATTAGCCCACCAATAAACAGATCAAGCAAAGGGAGAGGCAGTATTTTGAGAAACCTGTCATTTAGGGAACTTTCCAGGGCTATTTATGGGTCAGATAATGAAGACCAGGTCAGCCTGAGGATCCCGGGATTGACCAGACCACCAGAAACTGTCCTGGGACCACCAGAAACTGTCCTGGGACCACCAGACTGGTGGCATCCTCACAGACCTTCCCACATCCACCCCTCACACCCACCCCTCACCACGCTTCCTTCAAGAAGACTTGGGAACCCTGAAAGTGCACCTTCTGCTCTCGAGGGCTCCACCTCTGTCCTTGAATGAGCATTCTTGCTTTCCTGAGTTGACCTCTGTGCCTCTGCTAACTGGGCTGAAATCTTTTTCTGCCCTGCAGGTCGAGGACCCCACTGGACTGCGTTGCATCAGAGGGCATCTGCACGGCTGATCAGGATTGATTTGTGCGTCTGCCTGATACTTCTTAAAGGTTTGACCCACATTCACTCCAGCTGTTGGTGGGTAAGGCCCCAGCGCTCCATTGTGGGAGAATTTTGACTTTGTTGAGTTGCCCCCACCCCAATATACCCCAACCTGATTTTACAGATGAGAAAATAAGGCCCAGATCAGCTGAGTGACCTGCCCAAGATCAGTGACAAAAGCAGGCAGAAATGGCAGCAAGGAGGAGGAAGATGCTGGCCACCTACCCCCAGCCAGCAGAGATGCCCCGGCCTGGGACGCCTGGGACGTCCCTCTGCACCCCCAGCCCCACCTCCAGCCCTGGCCACCCACAGACTCTCCTGCAAAGCAAACAGCGTACTATGTCTTCAGTGATTCCAGAAACCTCACCTCCTGGAACCCGGAGAGCATTTCCAAACCATGGTCAAGTTACGATTGCCCTCACCCACACGGGCACCAAATGACCCGAGGGATGAAGAATTTGCTATCCACTGCAGACCAGATCCAACGTCAATAGAAGCCCAGGCCTCCAGCTGTTCAAAGGAAAGCCTCTGTTTTTAAATCAAAAATAAAAATAATAATAAATCTGACAGCTGTCAGCAAGCCATAGGTGAACCACAAACACAGGTTTTGTCTCTCGCCTTCATCTTAAACTGAGATGGAATTTCTGTCCTCTCCAGTGGTTTGGGTCACATCAGTAGGACCTTCACTGGCTACAGGATTGAAGTCAAAGCTGTCACTCAAATGTGAGTTATATCACCATTCCAGAGCCAGGGCTGCTCATTAAAATATCCCCAGGTCTGTTAGAACTCACAGGCACTTGATTCTTTTTCCAAAGATATATCAAAATGATCTTTTTAACTGGATACATCTCATCTTTGTTCTCTATCCACTTTGAAATACACGTATTCAAAGGAAGATGTCACCTGTGTTCACTTGAGCTACTCTAAGGAAGCCCCATAGACTGACTTATAAACAACAGAAATTTATTTCTGACAGTTCTGGAGGCTGGAAGTCCTGGGAAGGGTGCCTGTGTGGTCAGGTTCAGGGAAGGGTGATCTTCCTGGTTGTGGACTCCCAATGTCTTGTTGCATCTTTACTTGATAAAAAAAACAGTTAGATAGCTCTCTGGTTTCTTCTTATAAATGCATTAATACCATTCGTGAAGGGTTCACCCTTATTACCTAACCACTCCTCAAAGGCCCCACTACCAATAAGTCAGATTCCCGTTACTATGACAAAGTATTCTGAAATATCAACTTATAAGAAGGAAAGACTTATTTTGGCTTATAGTTTCAGAATTTTCAGTCCAAGGTCACTTGACCCAGTCACTTTGGGCATTACTTTGGGCATGCAGTGGCACACTTCATCACGACTGGGGAGGTGAGAGGCAGAGGAGGCCTGTTCATCCCACGATGCCAGGAAACAAAGAAAAAGAGAGAAGGACACTGGCATCCCAGGACCCTTCAGGGTAACTTGAGCCTTTATCACGTGGGAGCTGGGAGACAATCAGATCCAAACCACAGCAGCATTGCCCTGGGATCAGGGCTTCGACACACGGATTTGGGAGGCACAGACATTTGATCTGCTGTAGGTCTAATGTGTCAATTCTGTTCACACTACCCACTTGGGGAAACAGAGGTATTCAAAGAACAGATTTATTATGTAAGCTTTTCAATTTTTCGAGTTGATATGGATAATCCACATGAAGGACGCCAAGCCTCCGGGAGCAAACGGTGCCTTACAGAGCCTGAGGCACGGGGCAATTCTCCCGAGGCGTTCCAGGCTGTTGCCTTTAGATTTTGTTCAGACCTTCATTTTGACCACTCCTCTGGTCTTTCAGTTGGAATGGCAGTTAGACTTAGGTCCAACTCCTGCCCACCTGTGGTCCTCACCCCCCTCTCCACCCTGCCGCCAACACCGGCCAGTCTGTCCCATGCCTCATCTGCAGAGCTGAACAAGCCCCACACAGAGGGGCAGCGGCCGACCCAGGTTTCCTGCTAAGGCTGATGATACGTCCTATCCCAGCCTCCTCCCCAGGGCAAGGTGGCTGAATGACCCCAGTCCCTTCCAGCTGCACGGGTTTGGGGCCTTGCAAAGCCAGCTAGGACCGTGTTGAGAACCCCTCAGTTTAATGCAGTTTTAGATGGGTAGGTTTGGCCAGAAACTTTGACTGGTAAGACTCGGAGAACTCTTTATTGTTTGAAAAAAATCATAATTGAAGTTCCTAAAAACATACACCCCAATGCATGTCCCAAACCCAGCCCCTCCTGACCTTCCCACCTGCCGCCTGTTTTGTGTGCTGAGTCACCGGCAGGGTGGACTGGGGGAGGCACAGCACCCCTTGCATCCTGCACATGTCCAGCCTGTGAGCAGAGTGTGGGAAGGGCATTCCCAGGGCAGGGGACCCCCAAAGGGGAAAGAGAGAGCCAGGCCCCCCACTCCATCTCTCCCCAACTCAAGGGAAGCTGTCACTGTCACTCCCAGCATCTTCTTGGCACACCCCACCAGTGTAACCCACAGAGCCCACACCTGCTAAAATACTGATTTGGAAGTGATATACAATTGTTCTGACAATTTGATATTCATTATAAAAAGAGAAATGTTAAAGTTTAGAGTGAAATAAAAAGGCAGAGAAATCCTAGTATTTTCTTTCAGTGCCCCAAAGAGTCTGTTTCCAGGAATGCCCATGCACACACATGTGGACACTCATGTGCCCACACACACACATGTGCACACATGCATGCACATGTGCATGCACATGCACACGCATGCACATGTGTGCACTTGCACATGGACTCACATACATGCATGCACATGCGTGCACACACATGAACACTCACATACACACATACATACACACACACTTACATGCACGTGCGTGCACTCATACCCTGAGGTGTCTTGCATGTTTGAAAGCCCTCTGGATGCTGGGCCTGGAGCATCAGTGCTCAGACCTGACCATCAGGATCAGGGACACCTAGTGGTCCAGATATAGTGGGAGGGTTGGGTCACCCCCATCCAGCAAGTAGTCACGAAGTCATTCTCACTTTAGACCCAGAGGCCATGGATGGAAAGTTAGTGGAGGGAAAAGGGTGAGAAAAGAGCATTTCCTTCCTGGTCCTGCTGTTGTGTTTTCATCTCACCAAAGCACATCAAATCCAGTCCACTTGATGAAAAGTACAATTTATCTGATTTTCAGTGATGGGAACGGGATGGTTCCCTTTTTAGTTTCTTCAAAATGAAATTATTGCCTAGGAAATGTGTTAGTGTATTTTTCAGAAGGAAACTACTTGCATTAGTAAGCGAAAGTCTCTGCCATCGTCCCTTTACAGTAACCCCAGAAGGGCGAGGCTGTGCAGATGTTAGAAACTCCAGCTCTTCTGTTCCCGCCTCAGCGCCGGGAGGAGGTCGTTCCGGCTCCGGCCAGGTGGTGGCGCTGGAGGCAAATGGTGCCGCGGCACAGCCCGGGACGCGCAGACCCTGACCAGGATCTCAAAGCCGAGCCGGGTCCGCCAATGAACTTGACACCCAGCCATCCTCTGAGCAGGTTAAGGTGAAGAGGGACGGTCTCGGAGCCCTGCTGGGGATTCTGCGCTGCCAAGATGACAGGCCCGGCACAAAGCAGTGTGAAAGGGCCCGAAAGGAGTAGGGCGCCCCAGGAGACCTGGCCTTGGAGTCCCGCGCAGCCGGGGTGGGGAGCAGCGTCCGGACCAGCTGCGGGAAAGGAAGCGGATCCCGGGGAAGCAGCTGCGAGGTGGGCGGGACAGCCAGGCCGCCTGGGGGTGCACAGAGCGGCCGGGTCAGCGCTGCAGCGAGTCCCAGGGCGCCAGGTAACAAAACCAAACCCAGCACCGCCTTGCCGGGACACGCATTGCAGAACTTCCCCTCACTCTGCCCTCGACCCAATGAAGCCTTTTCAGGTTACACATATTATCTTTTCATATGCAAATGAAGTCAAAGTGATTGGTTTTCCTGGTGTCATTACTTTCCAAAATTATGATTGCTTTTTGCAAGTAAAAAGATCCCTCTCCTCCGGGTCACTGTTTAAATACAGAGGACTGTCGTGCCTCTTTAAATAAACTTGAAAAAATAAAATGAGGCCACACAGGCAAAAGTTCAATTTAAGGAAGGAAGTTCTGGAAGCAAAGCTGAGTACATTTTGCTTAAATCTGCAGATTTTCCAATGAAAGATTTCTAAAATGGAATGTTTTTGAAACCTGAAATTTTAAAGGCAAAATGCTTAGTCTTTTCAATGAGACAAGGCACTTTCTGCACCCCCATCCTCTAGAAGAAAAAAACTCTTCAGAGTCATATATATTTGGATTCATTTCCAATTTCTAATTAACCTGTTCTTGGCAACATAATTATAAAAATCTCATTCTGCTTCTTAAAAGTTTGGGGGAAGGGCAAGGAGGGTTTGAGGGTCTCACTGAGACACTTCGAGGAAGAATAGGGAGAAGAAATGAGAAAAGGCCAGCGCCCCCTTCTCCCCAAGAATAGCAGCATTTTATGAGGCTGAACCATGAAGCAACTAACAAAATAACTGCACACGCCTCTCCAGCAATGCTCAAGTTCAAGACCGGCTTTGCAGTAAGAGAAGAAAGTGAGATCCTCTGATTTCATTTCCTATTTTTCTGTTTCCTTTTGTACCAACCCTGGAAAATTCTCTGTGACTTTCATCTGTGACTCACAAGAGCTTACTGCTTTGGATGAAGCCAAGTCCTGTCTCTCTACAGATAAAGCAAAAAAACCGGGAGCCTTTCCCCAGGAAGCCCCCATTAAATACATCTGCGGGTGGACCTGGACTCTCCCTGCACTCAGCCTCCTCAGGGCCCCCAAGAGTTTATGCAGATGTTGTGGTGTTATCTTTGCTGGGCAATCTTGGAAGAGGCAGGAAAATGGAAACCATGTTGCTCAAATGTCTCCAGCGGCCCATGGGAAAACACCCACGCAGAAGCGATCATGGATGCTCTTATTTTTTTGGTGCACGCATTCCTCACAACAGATGTACGCATCAGTGAAATCGTCCTCCACACAAAAAAAAGAAATGTTCATTTCAAAACCAGTGTAGTCATCTCTCCAAGTTATACCATAACCCAGTTTGAAATAGGATGGGAGGCAATCCACTGATATTTTGATCCAGTGCTAAATTTGAGTCCAGAAAACTAACTGCCTAGATAGTTTATTATGTGAGAACCATCCAAGCATTGACCATTATATTCAGAATAAGTACCTATTTATCAAAATTTGCTTGATCTGTTTTCTTCTCAATAAAGAATAATGAAAGGAAAACAGTGGTAGAACATTCCTGATTAAATAACCAAAAAGTGCAATGTTATGGTTTGGGTGTGAGGTGTCCCTCAAAAGCTCACGTGTGAGACAATGCAAGAAGGTTCAGAGGAGAAATAATTAGATTATGAGAACCTTGACCCAATCAGTGAATTAATGCCCTGATGGGATTAATTGAGTGGCGACTGGAGGTAGGTGGGGTGTGGTTGGAGGAGGTGGGGCTTTGAGGACTGGCTTTGGGGTATATATTTTGTATCTGGTGAGTGGAGTCTCTCTGCTTACTGATCACCATGTGAGCTGCTTCCCTCTGCCACACTCTTCCACCATGTGGTTCTGCCTCACCTTGAGCTCCAAGGAAGCGAGCCTGCTGTGGATGGATTGAGACCTCTGAAACTATGAGTCCCAAAATAAGCTTTTCCTCCTGTTGTTCTGGTTGGGTCCTTTACTCACAGCAGCGAAACAGCTGACTACAACACACACCCTCCACAAAAAGGTAGCCTAAACTAAGTGACTGAGAATGTAGCTTCTCGAGGGAGATTTTCTGAGTTCAAATCTCTGCCAGCACCAAGCGTGGTGACCTTGGGCTTGTCATTTCACCTTCCAGTGCCTCGGTATTCTCATTAGTAAAATGGAAATAATAAGAGAGCTACCTCTTGAGATGGCTGCAAGACATGAGTTGATGCATGTAAAGTATTTGGGATGGGTTCTGTGCCTGGAACATAGAGTGTATTTTACTACATTATTATTTCTTAGTCTGTTTTTGTGCTGCTATAATAGTCTGGATAATTTATAAAGAATGGAAATTTATTTCTCTTAGTTCTGAAGGCTGGGAAGTTCAAGGTCAAGACCCTGGCAGGTCTGGTGTCTGGAGTGGGCTCTGCTTCCAAGATAGCACCTGTTGCTGCCTCCTCTGCAGAGGAGGAAGGCTGCGTCCTCACATGGTGGAAGGAGCTAAAGGGCAAAGGGGTCCTCAGGTAGTTCCTCCAGCCCTTTTATAAGGTGCTGACCCACCCACGAGGCAGAGTGCTCATGACTCAGTCACTTCCCAGAAAGCCCCGCCTCTCAATGCTGCCACCATGGAGATTAAGTTTCAACATGAATTTTGGAGGGTGCACCTTCAAACCAATGCAACCCGCATTAATTTACTCTCCTGCATGTGGAGAGCAGCTGTGCCCTGCTCTGAGTCATTCCATGGCGTATAGAACAGCAGCTTTCAGGCTGTGCCTAGCCCTGAGTTATTCCAATTTATAACGTTCAGTTTGCCCAGAGCTACTCCATTTTGACTACAAGTTCAAAGGCAGAATGACTTGGTAACTTGTTTGGGCAAATAGATAGCCACCAGATGCTGAGCGAGCAGAACTTATGGAAAGCCACGGCCCCAGCTGCACAGCACGATCATAAGGAGCAAACTGATCGATTACCTGTGCTAATAAAGATGACCTCCTGCGAATGTACCGAAGCAGCCAGACGCACATGGATGCACAGGAACCATATCTGAGCTTGTCAGTTTCACCACATGGAACCCCCTCACCTGGACACCATAAAGGAGAAGCACAAGTCTGGTTGTGTGGCACACGTGGACCTGCCACCAGACCCTCCTGTAGGCTCAGCGAACCTCTGACTGTGTCCCCAGGCTCTTCTGCGCACACGGATCCCAGAGCAGCAGACACCCCTGCTCCAAGGGCACCAGCCTCCTCCTCCTCCCTGCTGATGTCATCCACTTGCATGTTGAGTGACTCATGCGTGTCCCCAGCCCTGCCGGTGACTTCTTTAGGTCTTACCTGTCCTCATATCTCACACCATTTGGCCTCTGCCGTATGCGTTCGAGACCCCCGGTGTTTGAGGACAGGTGGAGAAGGGAGGGGAGAAGCAGGTGCTTGCCTGCAGCCCTGACCCCCGGGTGCCAGAGACTGATGTGCTGCGGTCCCGAGGCCTCCAAGCACAAGAGCCTCCAGGCGCTTTCCTGGTGGAGGCAAAAGGTCAACTGCAGTTGAGTGCCTGGATTCATTAAAGGGCAGTGTTTCCTCAAGCGTGGACTGTGGCTGTTTTGAGGGATATCCAAGCACCCTAGGTAGAAAGGTCTGGCAAGACAGGACGAATACAGACAGAAGGTTCCTTCATCTCAGGACTTCTCAGTGCCCTTGACCTGCCACTGCAGGGCAGGGGTCTCTCTGCCATCAAGGGGTCCATGGTATCTCCATGTCCCTGGCTCCCGGGGTCTGTGTTCTTGGCTGTACCTAGAGAGTAAGAGGAGGAAAGCAAAGACTGTGGCTTCCCGGATGCCCCTGTCTTGAGCAGTGTCTCTGGCGTGGGAAGATCTGTGTGAGTGTCTACTAAAGAGAGAGACGAAGGGCGCACCACAGGCCCTCACTCCCCAAACTGTTCAGGCATGGTTTTCGTGGGACACGTCTTCAGACTATCGTCCTGAAGGGCAGAGTCTTTACCAGCACGTCTAAGGGACTCTGCTCCAGGAAAGAAGGACAAAGAGACTATGATGTTGTCCGGGTTCTCCATTTGATAGTTATGAGCCCAGAATCTTCTGATTTTCTTTCTTAGGAAAATCGTTCCTTCTAAAAATTCACTTAAACCAAAAATGTCATCATCATTGTCACTGAAACAGCCATTGATGCTGTTGCATTTCCCCCTCCTCATTGTCTCTCTGTTTCTGTCTTTTATAGACACAGCCCTGACATGAAAAAATAGCTTAGAGTTAGAAAATGCAGAGAAGAAAAAACACATTAGTAATCCCACCAGTTACATGGTTTTTTGCCGTTTTATCCCCCAAATCAAGCTTTTCAATGCACACGCTGGACACGCCTTGGAAAGGATCCACCGGCCACCTTCCTCCCTAACAGGAAGCCCAGTGACTGCCCACTGTGGCCACAGCCCCTTCTGGGGCCAACCCCAGTGGTTCCTTATGCATGGGCCCCTGGGGACACGGAGGCCTGCAGGAGCTTCCTGCCCACAGACTGGGAACTGTCTCTGCAGCGCGGTGCAGCCCTTGGAGCTAGAGCTCCCACAGTCAGAAGATCCATTTTTTAAAATTTTTTATTTTTTTTTTTTTGCTTTCACTCCAACAAAGACATGCTCCTTTGCTTTCCCCGGTGTATTCTGCACGTACACACCACCGTTCACAGCTGGGTGCGGCCCTCCAGGAAGCGCCTTGTTCATGGGATGCTTCCTGAGCTCCTGCAGGTCATCCCTCAGCCCATGTACTAACCCTTCAGGTGGGTTTCCACCACGCCTGCTCCTGGCACGGGAGGACCCACCCCAGCCTGCCCAGCGTGTCTGCAGCCTGTGCCTGGATGGGTCTCAGGAGGGCTGGGGGCTTCGCAGCCTTAGACTGGGCCTGGCTCCCTCTCGTTCTACACCTTCCAAAGACTGCAGCTGTGGAGGGGAGAGCACTCGGACATTTTCCTGCTCATTCTGGAGAAGATGAAGAAGCTCGTTCTTTCCCTCCTCTGAACATCTAAATGCAACCTTCCCAATGTGCAAGTCCTATAATTAAATTAGGTGCTTGTGGGAAACAGTACAATTAAAACCAGAAAATAATTTAGAAAGATTAAGCCCATTAGGGTAGGACTTTTCTTATTTAGTGGAGAGGAAATACGATCAGGTGAACTCACTTATTAAAAACACCCACTCAGACAGCGGAGCGCACCCGAGCGCACCCGAGCGCCCTGCTCTGTATGAGGCCAGCAGACTCCACTTCCTTTCCTTCCAAATCAAATTAGAAAGCCGAACGCAGTGATTCCCCTGGAGAAGTATTTACATCTCGGAGCAGACTGAAAGAAATTTAATCTGAAGCTGCCCGGAAATTATGAGGGAACTAAGTTATTTCCATCGTTTTAGGGTGATAAGCTTACGATTTTGCGATAAGAAGATCCATGGTATGTCACCTAAATTTATGTAAACCTTAAAGAATACACAAGAGAGTAGACATCTGCTTTTCAGGATGTGGGCGGATGAATTCTTGTGGCAGTATGTGATAACAGCATAAAACCAGTTACCGCTGTGGCCTGACATCTCAGATGATAAAAAAAAAATAGAAATAATATCGTGTTTATGTGTATGTGCTAAAAGCATATATGGGAAGAGCGGCCGCCAGGAGAGTTTGATGATCGGACAAATACAATAGTGGTCAAGAGCTTTGCTTGGGAAGCAGAGGGACTCGGGTCCACACTTGAGTCCCCTCATCTGTGATGTGGAGACTACAGAACCCCTTTTTAGATAAAAGCAATGCCTACCGTGTGCTCAGCATTGTCCTGGCACTTGGAACGTGCCCAACATTAGCTCCTGAAGGAATAAAAATAACAATTCACACATTCAGAATTCTTCCCAGGTCCCAGGTGCTATTGTGGATGTTTAGTGTGTATCACCTCATTTAACCCTCATGGTGAAAATCGAGGCGCTAAGCAACTCAGTGAGACGTGCCTTTTAACGAAATGCAAAATAGGGCTGGGGATGTGGTCAGTGGCCGAGTGCCCCTGGGTTCAATCCCCGGTTCCAAAATGAAAGAGGAATTCAAGGCCCAGAGTGTGAGTGGTGTACCAAAGTCACACTGGCAAGACCTTCATGCCAGTGCCACCTTGTAGGGACTCAGATCATTTTCTTCCAGCAGAGGGGGAAAAGTAGTCTCCAGAGCAAGGAAGCAGCATTCAGAGCCTTGGTTACCCATCTCATTTTATAAGCGTCACTCACTCGTCTTCTGTGCTGGAAGGGAGATGCCTGCAGTCCCCACTTGGTTCCTTTGTACAAACTGCAGCTCACCATGATCTGGTTCAATGGCACCGCTTCTCCAGCCGCACAGTGCAGTCCCAGTCACTGGGCATCACCTGGGAGGAGGAGCAAGCTCCAGGGCCAGCTCTCCTGCCCACCGCTGCTCAGCCAGCAGGGGCACCAGGTCCCTGACCTTCCATTCTGTTGGCGATTGATCCCTCCCTCAGCTATCCAGGTCACACACACAGCATGAGTGTCCTGCTGCCTTCGTGGCTCCCAGGATAACACAAGGCAGCTTACAAGACAAGATGGAGAGTTCAAACAGGGAATTGGCCCCCAAAACGAAAGTGCTGGAAGTGAAATTGGAATCAGATGTAAATGGACTCACAGAAGAAATCGCTGATGTGGGAACGTCATGCTGTTGCTGCTCCAGAGGCTTCTAGATGAGCTGCCAAGGGACTGAGCATAGGCGACTTCCTGACAGATGAGGGCTGTGCATGTCAGGGGAAGGATGACGACATCCTGCCTAGGGGGACCCCGGTGAGGAGCTTCGCGTTAAAGAGCCTCCCCACGGCCAGAGCACAGAGCAGGGAATGCTGGCGGCTGACCCAGACCTAGAAAGGAGCGCAGCTGACCAAGGCAGGATGGATGCGAGCTTGGTATGAGAAGTTCTGTGGAGTGGGCTCGCTGGTGCACACCTGTGATCCGAGCAGCTTGGGGAGGCTGAAACAGGAGGATCTCAAGTTTGAGGCCAGTCTGGGCACCTTAACAAGACCCTGTTTCAAAATTAAAAAAAAAAAAAAATCAAAGGGGTGGGGATGTAGGGTCTCAGTCCCCAGTGGCAAAAATAAACAACTAAATAAATAGGCTACGTGGAGGGGTGGGGGCAAGCACTATTTGAACTACGCGTGGAAGGTTCTTTGCAAAGATATGAGACCCTTTAACCCTCAGTGTTTCTAAGGTGTTAATTACAACATATAAATTCATATTAGTCTAACAATATTTTTAAATTTCCTCATATGCTGATAACTGATACTAAGACGACCTTGAATGTTTTGACAAACGCTTTCAAGGTGGCAGAACCGCCGTAACATCCCCTGTGACCATGCAGCTCCCTTTGCACGGTTTCAGCTGGCACGGGTCTCCACAGTGCAGATGATGCCCACGCCACACGTCTGCATGGGCACAGGCCTCGGCCTCCTCCAGTGGATGGGGCGGGGAGCCCTCCCTGCCCACCTCCTGGCTGCTGGGCTGGCGCCCACCTCCCACCTGCAGGAGCGACCTCTCCTCCTCTCTGCTTCCTCCAGCCCACAGTGTGGCTTCTCTAGCCGGCTTCCTGCCTCTGCTTCTGGTTCCGCCTCCACTTCCTCCTCAGGCCCCTGCAGGTGGGCTCGCCCAGGCTGCTCCTGACACCTGCCTGGCAGCAGCAAGCTCCAGGCATGTGCTGGCCTGAGTCACCATCCTCACCCTCACCAACTCCTACCGTGAGAGTTGCTTCCATTTTTCAGAAGAAACTGAGGCAAGAGTGAGTGGGTCACTAGAA
Source organism: Glaucomys volans (assembly GCA_020662805.1). Taxonomy (NCBI): domain Eukaryota; kingdom Metazoa; phylum Chordata; class Mammalia; order Rodentia; family Sciuridae; genus Glaucomys; species Glaucomys volans. The sequence continues at coordinate 335,711 of JAJEJO010002460.1, forward strand.
AGGCCACCCAGGCGTCAGCTTCAGAGCTTCCAGCCTTCATCTCTCCCTGGGCTGCCCCACCCAGTGTCCGGTCAGCCATGGCATTGGGGTCACAAGCTACTCATGAGATTTGAACAAAGTAATTAAGATTTCCAGAAAGAAAATGATATAGTCCCCAGAATATGAGAACTGTAAAATCAAAACCAGTCCATTGAATCGTGTGTACAACATCATGTTTATTGACTTTAAAAACAACTAAATTTGGTGTTCAGAAAAATTCCTTTAAATTTTAAAATAATATGTAGGCTTGATATTCTGACTTTGAAAGCATTCCAAAATATACAGATTGATTGCATGCTTAGGAATGCGTCACATCATAGCCAGACATCAAACAACTCATTTTTTAAATAAATGTATACAAATTCTCTCACATTAATCTGTAGCCAAATACAAACGTATGTGATGGGAAATGCAGCCTCATTTAAAAATGTGTGACTTGATATGGGCAGGGATCACCCCCTCGCAAAAAAAAAAGATGGGGCTCAGGGCCTCAATATGGGGTCCCCCCAGTTGCTAACATTGCCTGTGTAGAGATGGTCCCGAATTGCTCTCCCCTGGGTCTGCACTTCCAGCTCCTACCCAAGGCCACCCTGGCTGTCCTGCCATGAGCAGGCCCCACACTTCTGTCAGGGACAGAGGATTTCAAGGCCAAGATGCTAGAGCCAGGCCACCTGGATTCACATCCACTTTCTCCAAGGAAACCTGTGCCTCCAGACCTTCCTCAGCCTCTGAGCTTGTCAATAGAGCTAACAAAGGGCCCCTTCATAGGGCTGCCTGGGGGGACAGAGGTAACCACGGTCCCAGGAGAGCGCTGCAGTCATTCATTCCACGTGGCCAAGTGGACAGCCTGCTCTGTCCCTGGGGGATGGCAGCAAGCAGAATGGCCCTCGTCAGGCTCACGTCTGGTGAGGGGAGACAGACCACCAACAGGACACGAGAAGAGTGGTTCAAGTGCCCAGGAAGGAAGCCAGGAGGGAAGGGGCAGGGAAGGCCCTGTGGGCAGTGGGACAGGAGGAAGGCCTGCAGCAGGCCAGAGGAGAGCTGTGAGCAGCCTGGGGACAGCCAGGGCAGGGTCCTGAGGCAGGGGTGCACCTGGAGGCTAAGGAGCAGCCGAGACCGATGAGGAGCACTGTGCCCTCTCAGTCTCCGTGGACTGTGGGCTTCAACTGCATTTATTGTCCTCGGTTCTGGAGGCTAAAATAGGATTGAGGGTTCTCAAGGCTGGTTCCCCTGGGGCCTCTCTCCTGGCTTGGTGATGGCGTCCCCTGGTGTGTCTGTTCTGATCGCCTCTTCTTTGAAGGACAGTCATGCTGGATTAGGGCCTGCCCTGATGACTTCATTTCAACTTAATTACTTCCTTAACGAACTTACCTCCCAACACAGCCACGTTCTGAGGGAGTTAGGACTTCAACATGCGAATCTCGGGCTGGGGGGAGCACAGTTCTGCCTGGGGTCAAGGACAGGCATTAGCAGGTGAGGTCCACGCAGCCTTGGGTCGGACACCACATTCGATGTGCTAAGCAGGAAGGGATTTAAAACAGGGGTTCTGTGGCCTGCAAAGCATCCCCTGGATGCCCAGGTGACTGAGAACCACGCAGGACTGGCCCAGGGGCACAGTGAGCGATGAGGCTGTTCCTGGAGCTGCAGTCTAGAACCCATGCCCTTGGCTGCAAGCTGGGGGGAGAGGTCCCACAGCTGCCAACCTAACAAGCAAGGACACTCCCTGAAGGATGAGCAGGGCATCACCAGGTGGGGTGGCTCAGAGCCCTGCTGTTCTTTTCAGTTACCTGCCCCTTATCCCTCTGTTCCTTCCATCAACATCTGGAAAGCCCACCTGAGAACATCTGATCTACCCTCTCATTCAACCCCACAGCTATCCAATTACCCCTCCATCTCCCCCTCACGCTTTCCCGGCTCTTCTCAGCTCTCCAGCCCCCTGAAACGCCCCAGCCCAACACATCATCTCCAAACTCAGTTCTGCTCAGCCAGACCCTCCCACCCCAGTTTACCCACTCCTCTGCAAAGAGCCATTTTCCTATTCTCCAGGTGCCACACAGAATCCACAGACCCGTGTAACCAGACCAAAAGCACCTGTCACTGGTGGAATGAGAGCAGTTGTCTCCTGCCCCAGAAGGATCCTGACACTGCCCAGGGAAGCTGGCGGGGAATACCTTCAAGGCCCTGGTGGAGATCTGACCCTGATCACACCCCAGGGACTCAGGCCACATGAGAACTGTCACCTGCCACAGGGCAGATCAAAGCCACAGCCTTATCTCTCTTCTTTTCTGCTTATCTCTCTTCTTTTCTCCTTGGCTCCTGCCAACCAAGCTTTGATAGTTTGCCTCATATAAATGAAGAGGCCCCACCCAAGAAGCTCCCCTCAGGCCACACAAGCTCTGCAGAGGGGCCTGTGGCTCTGCTTCCCACCTGGATGTGAGTTCCTCGAATGGCACCTCCCTGCCCAGGGCCTGGCCTGGCTTAGCTGTTAGTCCCCAAGGAGCCAACGGAGGAAGGCTGTGTTGGGGAGCTGACATTGCCCTTGGGCTCCAGGCTTCTCCAGGTTTCCAGGCTTCTCTGCTGATCTCTGGTCCTTCACACTAGCAGAACATCCTTCCATCCAGTTGAGTCATCTTTGAAAACAGTGCTTGAAGTGAAAGCCAGGGTATTAGCTCTTGTCACATTTTCTACATTTTTTTGCTTCTGCTGTTTTCTGGAGGGAGAGGCTGCCCCTGGTGGGGGTCACCTGAGGCCTCACTGAGTAAAAAGAAGTGGGATTTGGGGAAGGCAGAGAGGCTGGGAGCTCAGTTTTCCAGAACCTTGCTTGGCTGGGCACTGTGGGAATCCCTTTCCCACATCTGAAGGGACAGGGGAGCAGAGAGGACGCCCACCCAGCACCAGGCACACCACACACAAGCCATGGAGGCAGACAGCCTCTGTGGATTCCCTCCTCACCCACCCATCAGGCAGCCTGGGTTCCCTCCCATCTAAAGTGGGGACAACGTGCAGGGCGTGGTGGTGCACGCCTGTAATCCCAGCAACACCAGAGGCTGAGGCAGGAGGACTGCAAGTTCAAGGCCAGCCTCAGCAACTTAGCCAGGCCCTAAGCAACTTAGCGAGATCCTGTCTCAAAATAAAACATAAAAGTGCTGGGCATGTGGCTCAGTGGTTCAATTCCCAGTATCCTGCAAAATATAATAAAGAAAGTCTGTGTCATCGTGAGGGCCCAAGAGGTAGGCAGAGGCTCCCAAGGAAGAAGCAGCTTACCTGTGGTGGCTTCTCCCCAGGGCTCTCCTCTGTATCCTCACTGTCACTCCAGTAGGCTGAAAGGACGTGTCCCCATCCGCTGATTCCCCCGGGTGCAGCTGACCAGAGAGCAGGCTGGTCAGGCTGTGGCCTTCCCAGCAGGGGGCACACTTTCTCAGAGTCCTCCTTGAAGACAACCTCCTGGGCCCTGTGGAAACCACATGGACCTTCAACAGCTGTGGGCCTCGGGGCTCCCCGTGCCCAGGACAGCCCTGCTGTGCACAGCACGTGACAGACAAGTTTCTTTTGTTTTTGGAATAGCACAGGTGACCAGGTGCGACTGCAGAGCTGCTGCAACCATGGTAGCGAAGTGAGGTTCCCTGGCTGGAGGGCCCACAACCAGCCTGCGGGCCCAGCTCCTCTTCTGAACAGGGGCAAGGGGACCAATCTGTGCCTTTGCCACTGGCACATGGGATGGCAATTTCTGAAAACTTTGGAGAAAACAAAAATCAGGTTGGCTTTGCTAAAGATGTGGAGATGGTGCCCCTATCCCGCCACCGGTCTCCTCTTTGTCCCTCTCTGTCTCTGTCTCTCTCTAAGCCCTTTAAATACAATGCTAGCCTTATCATTTCCTTGTTTTAACTGGGATTAGTTCTAGACGGGGCTAAATTTGTTTAGACAAGCTCAATATTAAAAAGAGGAAGGCCAAGTACATTGAGTCTCCAAGTCCAGAGAACATTCCATTCCCCAGGCTTCGGTTCACAACTGGATGTGCTTTACGTTGGAGGACAAGCTATAGCTTGTAAAACAAACGTGGAAATAATCTCAAGTATGAGGCGCCGACTGTTTATTATGCAACTGGAGAAGAGTCTGGCCAGGAAAAATCTTTAGCTGAAAGCAAAGACTCTCCGTACTTAATTGTTCTTGAGCAAAATTAAAATGCCTGTTTCTCTGATGGTATCTTGGTGGCAGGCCGTCCCCCTGTCAGCCTGCCCAGTGCGACTAGCCAGGTTGACTGCCACCCACAGGCTCGCTGTGACAGGATGGGGAAGGGTAAGAGTCCCCTGGGCGTGCAAGCCAGTTGAGTATTGATATTTTGTTCAGTAGAGATTTTTAAAGCATGCTCAAAGTCTTAAATCTGAAACTATGACATTTTGTCTATAAAATCAAAATCTTTTGATAATGCCTATTATTTGAGATCCACCTGCACTTCAAGAGCATTTTGGTAATATCCCAGACCCTGTCCCTTCTTTACTAAATGCACACCACACTCACGTCAAAGCCTCAAGTGTGATTCTAGTGGAATCAAGGAAAGGTCCTTTATGACTGTCTTCACACCTTTGCTTAAAAAGCGTTTTCCCCCAATCACGACCCTCCTGCCACCCAGGACATGCGGGGTCCAGCAGCTCAGGAATAGATGTTGACTTTTATAAAACTGTTCCCCTGCACCTCCTGGCCCTGGGGGCACTCTGTAGAGTGCTGGGGATTCTCTGAACCAGCAGGCGACTCCAGCACCCTCAGCTCCGTCACGGGCATCTCCCCTTAGATAGCTTTATGTTCTTCACACTAATATTCCTCTGACTATGCTTGGCTCATTTATTGACTTTTTCTCCTAACAAAACACATCAACGCCACAGGGTGCGTGGCACGTGCCTCTAATCCCAGCAGCTGGGGAGGCTGAGGCAGGAGGACCACAATTTGAAACCAGCCTCAGCAACTCAATGAGATCATCTCAAAAATTTTTTAAAAATAACCAAAATAAAGAAGGCTGGGGATGTTGGTTAGTGGTAAAATACCCCTGGATTCAACTGCCAGTGCTCTGTCCCAGGTTTCTTGACACAGAGTAGGTGCTCAATAAGTATTTGTGAATCTACCTGTTGAAAGAAGACAAAGGGGCAGAGTGCTTGACTGGCATGTGTAAGGCACTGGGTTCCATCCTTAGCACCACATAAAAATGAACAAATAAAGGCATTCTGTCCATCTGCAACTATAAAAAATTAAATTTAAAAAAAGAACACAAAGGCACTGTGATTTTATTAATGACGTTGATAGATTTCATCTTTCATTACAAGCAAAATGCACACAGAGACAAAGGGCAGTAAGACGAGTGTGTTATTCGGTTGCCATTACAGGTTCCTGAACCCCTTGGAATCGCAAAGACCAGCGATTGGGAACCACGAGGTAAGGTGCCGGGTGCATGGCTGGCGTGCTGTAGACGGGATCCCCTTACCAGCTGTGTGGCCCGAGCCACCTCCCACTTCCTGAGCCATGGCTTCCCTGTGTGGCAGGTGGGCGTGACAGTAACTCATCCTCCCACCCAAGAGGCCTGAGGAGAGAACGGTACCGACAGGTGCAAACAGGCGTCGTGAGCTCGGAGGGACCCCGCACACGTGCAGCCCCTCCCGACTCCGTCATCCGCGGGCTCCCCGGGAAGCAGGGGCGCTGCCTGCAGCCTCAGTCACCTGGTGCTGGAGTCTCCAGCCTCCCGCTTTGCACCAGGAGGATGACTCCCCGGTCTGGCGAGGCAGCCCTGTGGGCTTGGCCTGAGTGCAGCTGCTGATGGCCTCACCCAGGGAGGCTCACCGCTGGCGGGACGCGCGTCGTCGCCTTGCCTTAACCTTGCGGTTGCGCTGGTGCTCGTTTGCGCTGGTGCTCGGAGTCTGTTCTCCAACAGGCGCCTCTGCTGTTTCCTGTTGTCGCACATGAACAGGAAATTTTTAAATGTGTCGAAACATTCTATCCCTGACCTTCTGTTTCTATTCATAGGAAGGAAGGGAAGCAGGGGGGGGCGGGGGAGCAGCGCGGTGCACACAGGAGGCGCGGGGTGGCCGAGCTGGCTCCTCCCTCCTCACCAACGAGTCCTGCTCTGGCATCGCCCGGCCACCCAACCTCCGCGCACAGGTGCGCCCGGCATCCAGACGCCCGCCCCGCCGTTGGCTGGCTCGCGATCGAGGCCGACACTTCGCCAACCGTGCACTCGAGTCCCTTTGCGCTTTTAGAACTTGGGTTCGTTGTTTTAAGCACTGTCACTGTGACCTGTTCCACACCGAGAGAGAGCTGCTCGGAGCTCCCGCAGGGCTCCGTCCTTGCCCTCCCTGGTTCTGCCTCCCCAGCCAGGATCCCAGAACCCTGCAGTTTACTGTCTCCTCTATAATTTCATTACCGGGGTGCCACATGCATTTTCCTGAGCATCTGCTTCTTTTGGTCCTTATCTTTGTGGGTGTCATTTGTGTTCCCCTACCTGTGGCAGAACAGGACTTTATCATGTGAAGAGCACGTCTCCCAGAGCCCACTCCATGGCCGGTGGGTGGGTGACAGCCTCCAGTCCACAGCTGCTCTGACCCATGGGCTGTGACGTTCTGAGCACGTCTCTTGGTGAGCAAGACCTGCCTTCCTGCTGGTTTCCACCCGGAGTGCGGTTGCCAAGCAGGAGGGCACCTGGCCCCCTCCAGCAGGTAGGCCCATGCCTCTTCCCAGCTCCCAGAGCCAAGGATGCAGAGGTGAATGTCCAGCGCCCTCCCCCCTCAGCTGTCTGGAGTGGACACTACTGACTCAGCCCCCTGCTGAGCGTGTTGCACAATCTCAACTCACCCTGATTTGCACTTCTCTGGATACCAGTGCGGGTGAGCATCTTTCCCTGAGTTTACTGGCCATTCGAATGCTCTGGAAGCATCTTCAAGTCTCATCCCTCCTTCTGTTGGGTAATTTGAGTTTTGCGTGTAGGCCTCAAATCAAGGAATTTGTTAAACTTGCTTATTGTTATGGATGATTTATCTGAATCCTAATTCATTTTTAATTTTCTATTTTTTTTAACTTTTAAAAATTTTAACTTTTTAGAAACTTCTACGTACCTCCGAATGGCCATACCTCGTCATTGTGAATGCTGACAGTCTGATTCCTTCCCCCGCAATCCCCTGCCTTCTGTGTCTCTGATAGCCACCTCATTGCACAGGCAGGACCTTCAATGCAGAGGAGGCAGAGATAGTGACGTTGCAGACGCCCGCGGCTTGCTGCCAGTCTCCAAGGTAAAGCTTTCGCCATGTTGCCACTGAAGATGACCTGTTGTACGTGTCCTCTAGTTATCCAGGGACACATCAGGGCAGTTCCTGTCTGTTCCCGTCTGTGAGACTTTCCCAGGAACACATGCTGAGTTTTGCAAAATGCTTTCCCTGCCTACTGACAAGATCATGTTGTTTTTCTTCTTTATTCTGCTAATGTGGTCAACTCACAATGATTGGTTTTTCAAATATTTGCCAGTTGCTATAGTTTGGAACTTGAATGTCCCCAAAGGGCCTGTGTGTTGGGGGCTTGTTCCCTAAACTGTGGTTCAATGGGGAAGTGGTAGAACCCTTGAGGGGAGGGGCCTAGTTGGAGGAAGTTGGGTCACCGGCCCTACCCTTGAAGGGACTCTGGGATCCCATCCCTTCCTGCCTCCCCTGCCATATGTCACTGAGCTGCCACAGGCCCGAGGCAACAGGATCAGGCAACCCTGAAGTGGAACCTCTGAAGCCATGAGCCAGAGTAAACCCGTCCTCCTCTGGCTGGATTCCCTCGGGTATCACTGTAAGGCAAAGCCGACTCATCACCAGCCTTGGGCTCCTGGAGTACACCAGCCTGGTCCCCAGGTGCTGTCCTGCTCTGCTGTTTCTGGCTATGAGAACCTGTTAGAATTCCTCTTGGGCTTCTTCTCTGTGTTCATTCATGAGCTTAGTCTGTAATCGTCTTCCCCTGGGACGCCAGGTTTCTGTATCGGGGATGTGTTCTTAGGGACGGTTGAGAAACAGTTCTCTTTTCTACCCTATAAAACAATTGCTTGGTTCAGTGATGGTCCTTCCTTAAATACTTGCTAGATGTGCCAGTGAAGCCATCTGATTCCAGAGATCGTTGGGGAGGGGGACAGTGGTAAATCCTGGATTTCATTATTTTAACAGTTAAGGAATTAATCTGGTTTTTTTTAATGTTATTTTGATAGGTTGTGTTTTTCTAGGAATTGGTCTTTTGTTATCTTAATTTTCAAATGCTTTATAATAAAGTTAGCCATAATTCCTCTATATCCCTGACCATAAATACTGTAGTGTGATCGCCTTTCTAAATCCTGATTTGGTTATTTGCCTCCCCACCCCTGCCCCTTAGTCTGCCTTGCCATGGATTTATCAATGTCATGAGCCTTTCTGAAGAACTATCTTTTGACTTTGTTAAATGCTTGCTCTATAGCCATGTGACATGTTTTTTGGTTTTTTGTGGTGCTGGGGATTGAACCCAGGGCCCTGTGCTTGCAAGACAAGCACTCTACCAACTAAGCTATATCCCCAGCCCCATGTGACATGTTTTAGCTCCTGTCCTTATTTTTTATATTGCCCCTGCCCTCCTGACCAGCAAGCCCTGGGCAACTTATTTCCAGACCTCTGAGCTCAGCCTCCCAAACTTTCATATTTTCTGCAGAATTGAAAAAAAAGATGGCTGAGGACCCAGTCTCAGAGGCCTGGCATCCTCCCATGCCCCTGCCTGGCCACTGGCCACTGGTCACTGCCCTCTTTGCTTGTCTTTGTGATGCTTTCAAGAGTTCTGTAAACATTTTTACCAGGTTATTTGGCTGCCCTGAATTCACTTCTCCCAGTTACACTGTGGATCCCTCCCTCCAGCTCCAGCTGTGTGAGTGGAAAATCACGTGTTGGGGGAAAGAGTTCTCCTGCTGATAGGAGGCCGGGAAGTAAGATCACACCCATGCAGGCCACACCCATAAGGAAATCACAAGTGGCCTTGCAGGAATGGTCTCTTACAGGGAGGTCATGAGGGATTGCCAGAATGGTCCCAGGTTGGTCCAAGGGAGATCCTGCCTTTTCAGGGTTTGGAGCTAGGCGACCTTCTCCTTCCCTCTTTGGCTTTGTTTTTCTCTCCCCACATTCTCCTGGCCCACATGGGCTGCACTGGCCTTGCTTGCTTGCCCATTCCAGGACCCTTGACTCTGGCCGGGTCCGTTATGCACTCTACTGATACAGGGCTCACTCGTCACTGCAGTGACTGAGTCTTCATCCATCGATTTTCATCCACATTTGTTCTTTTCTGTAAAGTCTGCAAATGCACCTCCACTCCATTACTCGGACTCTGGTCTCTGTTCTCCTCTCTGTGTGTCTGGGGCTTTCTTACTGCCTTCCCTGGGGCTGGGTTAGCGGCAGGCTCACCCCCTGCTAATTACACGATAGCATCCTCTCTCCAAGAATGTCCTGACAAGTTCATGAACTAACTTAAGAAGCACAGTTTTAAGAATGCCTACAAAAGAATGGCAGGTTCTACAAGTCACGGAAACGAGTCGCATGTTTAGCCACATCCTAAGCATGTTGTGTTTGAAGCGGATGAAGTTGTCAGGAGGCGTTTGCAGGTTCCCAGTGCCTCCATTATTCTTTTAAGTCACTGTGCTCACCTGTGTGGGTGGGCAACAGCTTGCCCTGCCCAGCCCGACGGGAGGTCCCACAGGCACTGCTCGCACACGGGCAGCCGGTGTGTATGTGCACAAAGCAGCTGTTCAAGGCCAAGCCAGGGAAATATCAATCCACAATCCCCCAGCATACAACAGCCAACGCTAACACCTGCTTCCCTTTCTTTTCAACATTTTGTCTATGGTATCTTTGCCAAGATTGGGGAATAGCATTGTAATTTTTTTTTTGATTACTATGAATTTTACAGATAAAGCTATTTTTTTCCTTAATTTTCCATTTGTTGACAAGACTGAATATTCCCATAAACTAGTTACTAACTGCATTTCCTCTGATGCTTAAAATAAACTTGCTTAGGATTGTTGGTATTCTTTCAAAATGACAGATTTCTATCTCACAATTTTTCTGAGTTCTGATTAAATCTACAATCATTTTGGCTTACTTGGAAAGCTGGTCCATAACCTTGCCCGCTGTGTAATTCCACTGGGAAGAGCTGCCGTCGGTGGAGTGGGAGGGGGTAAGGAGCTCTCCTCCCTCCTGCCACACAGTTCCTCGAGTCCCCACGTCACGTGGTGAGGTTCTGCTGTCTCAGCAACACTTACAGGCGAACTTCTCTTGTGCTGCAAGAGACGGACAGGCCTCAGGCTTAGAGGCAAGTTCCCCGGGGCCACAGACGCTTCTTTGCTGTGCCCGATGTCCCCTGATGTGCTGTGTGCTGGGTCCCCTCTCCAGGACAGAGCTGGGATGCTCATGGATAATACGGGATTTTATCTGTCCTTGTATGACAGAGGATCTGCATGGTTGTGGTTCTTTCCACCCAGATGCTCCACCGTATGGAGGAACCCGTCTCAGACTTCCACTCCCTGGGAGCTGTGGGACTCCCCAGATTGCTGTCCCTGCCTTTGTGGGTCTGGCTTCATGTTCACTTCCCTAGTTAGTATTGTCCACACAGCACATGCGTAGGCCCAGTGTGTGCTGGGCAGAGTTCCAAGAGCCGGGAATAAAGAAAAGCCCATTCCTGGATGGAATTCATGGTTGGCGGGGTCAAGAACCACTGTCAGGGTGAACAGGTAGATGTGACATAATGTCGGATGTGCCCTGAAGGAGAAAACAGCAGGGTCGGGGTCAAACTTGGCAGGAAGGGGAAGGGAGTGGGGAGAACGACACTGGGCAGGCCTGCACACCCTCCTGCCTTGAGCCGTGATCCAGAGAGCCATCGCTGTGGCCCTTGCTTCCTGAGGCTGTCCACACACTTGCATCCTCTCTTTCTCTCTCTCTCTCTCTCCCCCCACCCCGCCCAAACCCTGACAACAGTGACGATGCTGTCTCACCTTTGTGCACCCGCAAGGCCAAACACAAGATGCATGACTAACACAATCTCGTTCAAGCAAACAAATTCTTTTCAGGTTGTCTCCACCACTTAATGTAGCCAACCAGCAATTTCTGGAAGTTTCTCGAATTTTCTGGAAGCCCCTCCTGGCCTGAAGCAGTGTCTGTCTACTCGGTCAGTAGTTTCTGGGGCTTTCCTAACAGTGGTTTATGCTCATCTAATATTTTCTGGCTGCTCTTCTGCAAAATGACATTTCAGGCTGAGTCTGAGGAGAGTTTCGCCCCCCGCCACCCCCGGCTTGGTCGGGTTTCAAGCTCGCGTGTGAACCTAGAGCTGGCAGCTGTGCCAACAAACTCTGACACAGTTTCTCTGAGAGGGCGGGCGGTCCTCCCACACAGTCCACAGAAGCTCTGACTCTCCAGTAACTCATTAGACTGCTCCCCCCAGGCCCGGAGCCCAGGCAGGGGGGCCTCCCTGTCTAAGAAAAGGGGCTTACTTCACCGTCCCACGGCAAACGCCAGGCTTGGCGAAAATTAAAATAGCAGCCTTTGTTTCAAACTTGCCAACAACCTCAGGCGTGTGTGTGCTCCTGCGTGCGTGTCTGGTGGAAGGCGTGTTAGGGTCAGGGCTGAGGAGAAGGAGCCACAGGGCTCACTTCTCTCCTGACCTGGGTTCAAGTGAACGGACCCCAGCCAGACTCCTCAGACCAGGAGGAGAAACTATGCCGGCCCCAAAGACTCAGGCCCCCAGGTGGAAAGAAGCCCAGGTCTCCTGGAGAGACATTGTGAGCTAAACCTGCCAGTGTGCTTCCCAATGGAAGGTAGGGGATGATTCTAGAAGGAACAACTTTAATAAAAATCAAACAAGGCATAAAATGGGGGCCTGAGAGGAAGGCAGGCCTGTCCAGCTCCCTCCAGCCTGATTCTCAAAGGCTCAGTGATATGCGCAGGGGAGGTGAGGAGACCCAATCCCTGACAGGTCATCCCCCAGCTGTCCCAGGCTGCAGGTGCTCCCCCTCCAAAACCACCTTTGAGACCCAGCCTCCAGTACCTCGGAATGTGACGTATCTGGAGAGAGGGCCTTTGATGAGGTCATAAGGGTGGGGTCCTGAGCCCATCTGTCCTCATAAGAAGAGGAGGCCAGGACACAGACGCACCCAGGGGGAGACCACATGGGCACTCAGGGAGGAGGCAGTACCTGACAGTGAAGGAGAGGGCCTAGGAGGGCCCAGCCCTGCACACCACTGAGACCCCAGCTACTCAGGAGGCTAAGGCAGGAGGATTGCAAGTTTGAGACCAGCCTCAACAATTTAGTGAGGCTCTGTCTCCAAATGAAAAGGGCTGGGAGGAGGAGTTCAGTTGTAAAGTACCCCTGGGTTCAACCCCCAGTCTCTCTCTCTCTCTCTCTCTCTCTCTCTCTCACACACACACACACACACACACACACACACACACACAGGGTCTATTGCTAAAGCTCCAGTCTGCAGCGCTTTGCCACAGTGGTCCAAGCAGACTCACACCAGTGCAGGGCTCTGAGGGCAGAGCCAGGTTCTAGCAACTTCAGTGAAAGCCCTTTGGATTCTGCAAAGCTGAACTCATATCCCGAGATGATTTCAGTGGAAGGCACCAAGCCACCTGCTCCCTCTCTCCTCTCACCCCTCCTCCCTCCCCTCCTACTTCCATCCTCTTCCCTCTTCCTCTCCTCCTCCACGCCAGGGCGCCAGGGCGGTAGGTCTGCAAGATGCTCCCCCAGCACTTGACTGCATTCCACGCGTTGCTTGTCTTGTTACATTTTCTTGGGACTGTTTTCAAGATCAATCCTCCTTGCAGAGTAACGTTTAA